>JAVIAB010000088.1:14815688-15210688 GCA_032433765.1 Megaustenia siamemsis
TTAAGGAGTGATGAACAATGGCAATGTCCTCTGTGGCCACAGTAAAGCCACACTCAGTGCCAGAGCTGCCAGAGAGCTTCATAGTCATCATCATCATCAAGTACCGTGCCTGCTGGCGTAGGTGATCATGTCTCTCCACAACTTTCGATCTCGACAGTTATTTATCATTTCTGTTGTTGACCTTCTTCTAAGTCATTCTCTTAAGCTGTCTGATAGCTTTTCTCTTCGCTTCCCTCTATCTCGTCGACCATAAATTTTTTTCCATTTATTATAATATATTCCAGTAGTTCTCTTCGCATTACATGGCCAAAAAATAATGATTGTTTCTTCCTAATTTAGGAAATTAGCTCCCTTTATGCCTTGGCCTCTTTAAGAACGTTTTCATTACTCTTCTTAGCTGTCTCTGGTGTTCTCTACATTCTTCTGTAAAAAAAAAAAAGAAACGCATTTCTACAGCCTCCTGTTATTTTCTTGTCCATTGTCCTATTGTCCATGATTCACATCCATATGTTAAGCCAGAGTGCTTATGGCTAATAAAATGAACAAATAGTCATTATAACTAAAATATTAATGCTAAACAACTGTGAGGAGGGTCAACTCACCAACGTGGATCCTGTTGAGTGTGTATCAACACTTGTTTTATTATTCAAATATGAGAACATGATCTCTGGTGTTGTCTGAATGGTTTTTTTTTCTCTCTTAATATGCTATTTCGCGAACGAATCCTTAGATACTTCTCTTGTCATCATATAGATTATACTGAAGACCAGAAACATAACGTCGCCATATACGCTTCAGTTGTAAAGTGCAAACAGTGAAATAAATATCATAGTTTGTTTATCTACAACATACAAGTTCGTAATAACAGTCATGATTTCATGTGTAAAATGGCTGGAGTCGTCATTTCTACGCTATGATGACGGTGCTGTTGTGTGTACATCAAACACTGATGTCTTGTTTGGAAGGGGCGCATCAAGCCAACGCGCTTCTTCGTGAGGTTATGGTTTGGTTATGGAAGGCCCCAGTATCACTGCAAACGAATTAAGATCCATAATGGCACCAAGATGGACGCTTGTTTGCGTTTCAACAAAGCCCAACGGCCAAGATCTGAATTTGCAGAATTTCGTTCGTTCTCAATGGCGGCCGTTATAGTTTAGCTTTTACTAGCACAATGCCTGGAGTATAAGCTCAGAACACAATCTTGTCGTGCTTTCTCCCTGCATCGAGGGTTGGCGACAATGGAGATTCATTTCACTCTGACTCTTGTGGACGCTGTCTTAAATGAACCAAATTAGTAAACAACCATGCGTCCACTAACGCAGGAGGAGATCAACACCTTCTTTGACAAACTATCCAAATAGTAAATTATATGTTTCATCATATATTCGTATATATCTGGTAGAACTTTTAGTTTAAAATACTTGTCAGATAAATTCCATACTTAAGGTTGTCACGTTCTGTTTTATTCAAGACACAAGAGCCAAGAACTCAACTATTCTATTCAGTGTTTGTGTGCTACTCAAATCACACACGACTTTCATTTATCAAAGTCTACAAATGTGGACACCATCAAGTAGCGTGTGAGATACAAGCCATATTCGTCTTTGGTGGAAAGAAAAGATCGCTCCAGGATATGCTGTCATCCATTTATGAAGATTCTTCTTTGATCTTTTTTCGACGAGAACTCAGGAACTTTTCTTCCAGCATTTACATTTTTGCATTGCTGATCTCTGATACGGGTGTTCTGGTTGGCCTAGTGTTTGTGTGGTTAGAGACCCTTGCTGGTCTCTGACACGGGTGTTTTGGTTGGCCTAGTGTTTGTGTGGTTACAGACCATTGCTGGTCTCTGACACGGGTGTTCTGGTTGGCCTAGTGTTTGTGTGGTTACAGACCATTGCTGGTCTCTGACACGGGTGTTCTGGTTGGCCTAGTGTTTGTGTGGTTACAGACCATTGCTGGTCTCTGACACGGGTGTTCTGGTTGGCCTAGTGTTTGTGTGGTTACAGACCATTGTCTACAAAGCCAATCATATGAACGGGATGTGTCAAAGTCTCGTTTCCGCCACCTACTTATTTAGCTTTCTGCCCGCATGGTACGTTGTGGATAACAGTGGAGAATTACAACACCATATGTCATCCAAAAAGCTTTGTGGTTGTGTGCATAAAGGCGACGCGCCAGTATTGTGGTCATGTGTATTCTGGTCTTGTCGTTGTTGCTGTATATGGCCATTGCTGTTGCTGCTGAGGTAACGTCAAACGAGATAGGTCTTGAGAAATGCTTGCCCTGTCCAAGGCTGATGTTCTTGCACATAATAACCTACATTGACTCGGTAGTAAAGTTGCTACTACCGCTGATCGCCATTGCTGTCATGCTCTTCACGATCGTTCTGTCCATCATACACAAGTCGTGTGGCTAGGATGCTCTTTGCCTTGTCTCTGTCTCACATCATCATGAACGCACCCAGCCATGTGGCCAGACTGTACTATCTGATGCGGACTCAAGACTCAGGGGACATGAAATTGACATTCTGTAAAGGTATTATCCGGCTGATCTTCCAGCACGTCAGCCACGCCCACCATGCCTGCAAGTTTTGGATCTTCGTGGTCGTCAGTAGAAACTTTACCAAGAACCTCAGACAAACTTTAGTGGACGTTATCAAGTGTATATGTTAGTCGTGGCTTATATCTTGGTGGTTGTCTGTGCTAACCATGGCTCATATCTTTATGTGTGTATGTGATAGTCATGGTTCCTACCTTGGTGGGTGTCTGTGAAAGCCATGGCTCAACTCTCAGTGTCTATCCGTGCTAGTCGTAGCTCATATCTTAGTGGGAGTCTGTGATAGCCATGGCTGATATCTTGGTGGGTGTATGTGCTGGCCATGGCTCATATCTTGGTGTGTTTCCGTGAAGCCCTGGCTCATATCTTAATGTGTTTCTGGGCTAGCCATGACTCATATCTTGGTGTGTCACTGTGCTAGCCATGGCTCATGGCTTGTGTGTGTGTGCTAGACATGGCTCATATCTTGGTGTGTGTCATGTTAGTCATATCTCATATCTTTGTGTGCATGTCTATGTTAGTCATATCTCATATCTTTGTGTGCATGTCTATGTCAGTCATATCTCATATCTTTGTGTGCATGTCTATGTTAGTCACATCTCATATCCTCGTGTGCATGCCTATGTGAGCCTTTGTGTGTGCATGTCTATGTTTGTCATATATTTGTGTGTATGTCCATGCTAGTCACATCTCATATCTTAGTGATTGCATGTTTATGTTAGTCATGACTCATATCTTTGTATCTGCATGACCGTGTTTAGTCATATCGCATATCCTAGTGTATGTATTTGTGTTAGTCATATTTCATATTGTAGAGTGTGTCTGTGTTAGTCACATCTTATATCTTAGTGTGTGTGTTAGTCATGCCTCATATCTTGGTGTGTGTCAGTGTTAGTCACATCTCATATCTTTGTGTGTTCATGTCTGTGTTAGTCACCTCTAGTGACTCGGGCAGATCGTGCTCGTAAACCTGGGAGGGCCGACCATCTAAGGGCAGAATCCCCCTACAGAAAAGACAATCTTCTGCCTTGCAGGAAGATTGGGGACAATAAAAGGCTAAGGAAAGAAAACTTAAATAAAATGCTGGCTGAAATCGGATGCACTGGGCCACTGGCGCAGAACACAGTGCAACGTTTTAACAGGTACTCAATCAGAGTGGATCTAACAGACTCTAGTTATGATGTTCTGTCTGTGGGGTCGATCAATTCACTTAAACAGACAGCTGTCTTCATGTGAGAGTCAGGAACCCTACTCTGATTGAGTCTTGATCGCAGAGAGAGAGAGAGAAATCCATAATTGCTCAACCGCCCGTGCCAGTGGAATCATCCGAATTACTATTTGATCTCCCAAACAAAGAAAGGTAGCTGTAGTCCCCGTCATAGCTTTCTCAGCACACGTCAAAAAACATAAGGTGAAACCGCAAAGAAAGTGAACACAGCCATCCGTTCTCCATCAAACGATATCATCATTCATCGTAAACAATCGGGATATCGAAACACGATCAAAACAGATGAAACGCACAGCTCACAGTGTGCACAGAGCACTTAACTCAGTAGCTCCTGCAACAAGCTGGACTTGTAATATGAGGAAACTGCAACAAGGAACACTTTTCAGACATAGCCTCTTCGTGAAGTCTAGACATCGAAGCAGACAAGAATAAATCTCTGTCATTGTTTTCTTGTTGGTCGTTGGAGCAATCTGTGAACATAATACTTCTTGACTGTATGATTTTTTTTTTTTTTTTTTGGTAATCAACACAGCCGTTTATTTACGTATGAAAATGTAATCATCTATATCATCATTTTAAATTACAGTGCATAATGGCGTAGATGATCATGTCTCTCCACGACTATCAAACGTTGCACTTATTTATTGTTCCGACAACTGACTTCGCAAAAATACAAATTTCTAAAAATACCGGCCTCCTACGTTTATCTCTCTTTACCGCTATAGTATATTTCTTTTATCTCTTTAATATGCATCTTTAACTTCTATAGTATCTCTCTTTTACCTCCATAGTATCTCTCTTTTACCTCTATAATATCTATCTTACACCCTGTATAATATCCCTCTTTTACCTCTATAGTATCTCTCTTTTACCTCTATAGTATCTCTCTTTTACCTCTATAGTATCTCTCTTTTACCTCTATAGTATCTCTCTTTTACCTCTATAGTATCTCTCTTTTACCTCTATAGTATTTCTCTTTTACCTCTATATTTTCTTCCTTTTACCTCTATAGTTTCTCTCTTTTACCTCTATAGTATTTCTCTTTTACCTCTATAGTTTCTCTCTTTTACCTCTATAGTATCTCTCTTTTACCTCTATAGTTTCTCTCTTTTACCTCTATAGTTTCTCTCTTTTACCTCTATAGTATTTCTCTTTTACCTCTATAGTTTCTCTCTTTTACCTCTATAGTATCTCTCTTTTACCTCTATAGTTTCTCTCTTTTACCTCTATAGTATTTCTCTTTTACCTCTATATTTACTTTCTTTTACCTCTATAGTTTCTCTCTTTTACCTCTATAGTATTTCTCTTTTACCTCTATATTTTCTTTCTTTTACCTCTATAGTTTCTCTCTTTTACCTCTATAGTATCTCTCTTTTACCTCTATAGTTTCTCTCTTTTACCTCTATATTTTCTTTCTTTTACCTCTATAGTTTCTCTCTTTTACCTCTATAGTATTTCTCTTTTACCTCTATAGTTTCTCTCTTTTACCTCTATAGTTGTTTTCTTTTACCTCTATAGTATCTCTCTTTTACCTCTATAGTTGCTCACTTTACCTCTATAGTATCTCTCTTTTACCTCTATAGTTGCTCACTTTACCTCTATAGTTTCTTTCTTTTACCTCTATAGTAACTCTCTTTTACCTTTATTGTTTTTTTTTCTTTTACCTCTATAGTTTCTCTCTTTTACCTCTATAGTTGCTAACTTTTACCTCTATAGTTTCTCTCTTTTACCTCTATAGTTGCTAACTTTTACCTCTATAGTTTCTCTCTTTTACCTCTATAGTTGCTAACTTTTACCTCTATAGTTTCTCTCTTTTACCTCTATGGTTGCTAACTTTTACCTCTATAGTTTCTCTCTTTTACTCCTATAGTTTTTTTTTTACCTCTATAGTTTATATCTCTTTTACCTCTATAGTATCTTTCTTTTATCTCTTTAATATCCATCTTTAATTTCTATAGTATCTCTCTTTTATCTCTTTCTACCTCTATAGTTTCTCTCTTTTACCTTTATAGTTTCTCTCCTTTACCTCTATAGTTTCTCTCTTTTACCTCTATAGTTTCTCCCTTTACCTCTAAAGTTTCTCTTTTTTACCTCTATAGTTTCTTTCCTTTACCTCTATAGTTTCTCCCTTTTACCTCTATAGTTTCTCTCCTTTACCGCTATAGTTTCTTTCCTTTACCTCTATAGTTTCTCTCTTTTACCTCTATAGTTTCTCTCCTTTACATCTATAGCTTCTCCCTTTTACCTCTTTAGTTTCTCTCTTTTACCTTTATAGTTTCTCTCTTTTACCTTTATAGTTTCTCTCCTTTTACCTCTTTAGTTTCTATCTTTTTGCTCTGTAGTAAATCTCTTTCACTTCTATAATTTCTCCCTTTCACTTCTTTAATTTATCTTTTAAACCTCGTTAGTTTTGCTCTTTTACTTGTATAATTTCTCTTGTTTATCGTTATAGTTTCTTTCTTTTACTTCTAGTTTCTCTCTTTTACCTCTGCAGTTTCTGTCAATTATATATACAGTTCCACTCGGTTACTTCTACAATTTCTGTCTTTCACATCCACATATGGTCACTTTTACCTATATAGTTTCTCCCTTTTACATCTCTATTTACTCACTTTAACTTGTATAGGTTCTCTGTTTTACATATTTCACCTTTAACTCTACAGTTTATCTCCTCATATTTTCAGACTTTGGAGTACAACTTTAAGGTTCAATGTACCAGAGCGAGAATTGCCAGACTACTAGAGTACATTGTTGACACAGGAACTAGAATTGCCAGACTTCTAGAGTACATTGTTGATACAGGAACTAGAATTGCCAGACTTCTAGAGTACATTGTTGATACAGGAACTAGAATTGCCAGACTTCTAGAGTACATTGTTGATACAGGAACTAGAATTGCCAGACTTCTAGAGTACATTGTTGATACAGGAACTAGAATTGCCAGACTACTAGAGTACATTGTTGACACAGGAACTAGAATTGCCAGACTTCTAGAGTACATTGTTGATACAGGAACTAGAATTGCCAGACTTCTAGAGTACATTGTTGATACAGGAACTAGAATTGCCAGACTTCTAGAGTACATTGTTGATACAGGAACTAGAATTGTCAGACTTCTAGAGTACATTGTTGATACAGGAACTAGAATTGTCAGACTTCTAGAGTACATTGTTGATACAGGAACTAGAATTGTCAGACTTCTAGAGTACATTGTTGATACAGGAACTAGAATTGCCAGACTTCTAGAGTACATTGTTGATACAAGAACTAGAATTGTCAGACTTCTAGAGTACATTGTTGATACAGGAACTAGAATTGTCAGACTTCTAGAGTACATTGTTGATACAGGAACTAGAATTGTCAGACTTCTAGAGTACATTGATGATACAGGAACTAGAATTGTCAGACTTCTAGAGTACATTGTTGATACAGGAACTAGAATTGTCAGACTTCTAGAGTACATTGTTGATACAGGAACTAGAATTGTCAGACTTCTAGAGTACATTGTTGATACAGGAACTAGAATTGTCAGACTGCTAGAGTACATTGTTGATACAGGAAATAGAATTGTGTGACTTCTACAGTACATTGTTGATTCAGGAACTAGAATTGACAAAATTCTAGAGTACATTGTTGACACAGGAACTAGAATTGTCAGACTGCTAGAGTACATTGTTGATACAGGAACTAGAATTGCCAGACTGCTAGAGTACATTGTTGATACAGGAACTAGAATTGTCAGACTGCTAGAGTACATTGTTGATACAGGAACTAGAATTGTCAGACTGCTAGAGTACATTGTTGATACAGGAAATAGAATTGTGTGACTTCTACAGTACATTGTTGATTCAGGAACTAGAATTGACAAAATTCTAGAGTACATTGTTGACACAGGAACTAGAATTGTCAGACTGCTAGAGTACATTGTTGATACAGGAACTAGAATTGCCAGTCTGCTAGAGTACATTGTTGATACAGGAACTAGAATTGTCAGACTGCTAGAGTACATTGTTGATACAGGAACTAGAATTGCCAGACTGCTAGAGTACATTGTTGATACAGGAACTAGAATTGCCAGACTGCTAGAGTACATTGTTGATACAGGAACTAGAATTGCCAGACTGCTAGAGTACATTGTTGATACAGGAACTAGAATTGTCAGACTACTAGAGTACATTGTTGACACAGGAACTAGAATTGTCAGACTGCTAGAGTACATTGTTGATACAGGAACTAGAATTGCTAGTCTGCTAGAGTACATTGTTGATACAGGAACTAGAATTGTCAGACTGCTAGAGTACATTGTTGATACAGGAACTAGAATTGCCAGACTGCTAGAGTACATTGTTGATACAGGAACTAGAATTGCCAGACTGCTAGAGTACATTGTTGATACAGGAACTAGAATTGCCAGACTGCTAGAGTACATTGTTGATACAGGAACTAGAATTGTCAGACTACTAGAGTACATTGTTGATACAGGAACTAGAATTGCCAGACTGCTAGAGTACATTGTTGATACAGGAACTAGAATTGCCAGACTTCTAGAGTACATTGTTGATACAGGAACTAGAATTGCCAGACTGCTAGAGTACATTGTTGATACAGGAACTAGAATTGCCAGACTGCTAGAGTACATTGTTGATACAGGAATTAGAATTGCCAGACTGCTAGAGTACATTGTTGATACAGGAAATAGAATTGCCAGACTGCTAGAGTACATTGTTGATACAGGAACTAGAATTGCCAGACTGCTAGAGTACATTGTTGACACAGGAACTAGAATTGTCAGACTGCTAGAGTACATTGTTGATACAGGAACTAGAATTGCCAGTCTGCTAGAGTACATTGTTGATACAGGAACTAGAATTGTCAGACTGCTAGAGTACATTGTTGATACAGGAACTAGAATTGCCAGACTGCTAGAGTACATTGTTGATACAGGAACTAGAATTGCCAGACTGCTAGAGTACATTGTTGATACAGGAACTAGAATTGCCAGACTGCTAGAGTACATTGTTGATACAGGAACTAGAATTGTCAGACTACTAGAGTACATTGTTGATACAGGAACTAGAATTGCCAGACTGCTAGAGTACATTGTTGATACAGGAACTAGAATTGCCAGACTTCTAGAGTACATTGTTGATACAGGAACTAGAATTGCCAGACTGCTAGAGTACATTGTTGATACAGGAACTAGAATTGCCAGACTGCTAGAGTACATTGTTGATACAGGAATTAGAATTGCCAGACTGCTAGAGTACATTGTTGATACAGGAAATAGAATTGCCAGACTGCTAGAGTACATTGTTGATACAGGAACTAGAATTGCCAGACTGCTAGAGTACATTGTTGAAACAGGAATTAGAATTGCCAGACTGCTAGAGTACATTGTTGATACAGGAATTAGAATTGCCAGACTGCTAGAGTACATTGTTGATACAGGAAATAGAATTGCCAGACTGCTAGAGTACATTGTTGATACAGGAATTAGAATTGCCAGACTGCTAGAGTACATTGTTGATACAGGAATTAGAATTGCCAGACTGCTAGAGTACATTGTTGATACAGGAATTAGAATTGTCAGACTGCTAGAGTACATTGTTGATACAGGAACTAGAATTGCCAGACTGCTAGAGTACATTGTTGATACAGGAACTAGAATTGTCAGACTGCTAGAGTACATTGTTGATACAGGAACTAGAATTGTCAGACTGCTAGAGTACATTGTTGATACAGGAAATAGAATTGTCAGACTGCTAGAGTTCATTGTTGATACAGGAAATAGAATTGTCAGACTGCTAGAGTACATTGTTGATACAGGAACTAGAATTGCCAGACTGCTAGAGTACATTGTTGATACAGAAAATAGAATTGCCAGACTGCTAGAGTACATTGTTGATACAGCAAATAGAATTGCCCGACTGCTAGAGTTCATTGTTGCCACCAGAACTAGAATGCAAGACTGCTAGAGGACATTGTTATTACAGGAAATAGATTTGTTCCATTGCTAGAATACGATGTTAAACGTTCTATAATAGCTGTATGTAAAAAAATAGAATCGTCAGATTAATTAAGAATATTTCTGAAGTTCTCTATACAAAAACTGGAATTGTCAGATTGTATGAGCAAATTTTGGTGATTGGTGGTTCTCTATACAGGAATAAAGCCTGACAGACAATGTCGCTTAATGGACCTTGAACTCAGAAGTGATGTTGAACCTATCTGAGAAGTGGGGTCGAAACTATCTGTAACATGTTAGATATCACATTCGTTCCTCAATTGATGGTAAAAAACAAATGATCTTGAATATGATGATGATGATGTTCTCGATGGCTCATCTTGAACTGGCACTCGACTGTTTGTAATCTGTTCATGAACTTGACACATCACTTTATCATTTTGGTTATTATCTGATGAGGATCTACTTGATTAACTGACTGTAATGTCGTTCTACCTTGACTTGCGTCAATGGGGAATTCTAATAATGGTGAACGGATCTTAGAGCTACTCAAGAACTATAGCTCTAGCATTCTGCTAATGTGGGAGCCTCGCTTCCGTTACCGTCGTAACTAGTGGTACTTCGCGTTGTGTTTTGGTTCCGTTGTGGGTTTGGATCAGACGAGCCCACACGATACAGCTTAGAAAAACATCTACAAGCAATTCAGTTAGTACACGAGTCTCTTTGTAAAACAAGAACTACAATATGTTTATCATCTACTAAATACACAAATCTCATTCACAACGAGGCTGGGCAGCATGGATGACCGCTCCAGCTGCCAAAGTATTGCTAAGGAGGTTCTAACTCCCTCTGAACTATTCATAACTAAACTCATGACTCTCTCGTCACGTATTACAACAAGTACCTCTGTTCTCATCCTTTGAACATAATATTACAGCAGTTTACTTAATAGTCTGATCACTGTCACTTTTCCCTATAGTGAAAGAACATCTTAATTATTAAACTAGCCTAGCTGTGAAGAAGTTCTTCCTACTGAATTACCCACAATCTAGTTCTCCCTACTCACTTCTAACTAATAGGAGCGTTAGCGGTATTACTAACTAAAATATATCCTCGCCCTACTGGCATGGATCAGTCTCTTTACCTTCCTTAACCTACATGTGACTTCCTTACTTTTCTGCTTGGGCAGACCCTTAAATACCTCATGTCTCAACCAATAAAGTCTCGGCACGTCACTTCTCAACCTAAATCTGGCTTCACTCTCTTAATTTTAATCATTCCCAGTGTCCCCAGACATTCCTTAATATTCATGAGATTTACCTTTTCTTACTTATTCTAACTCTACTCACCTGTCACGCACCCCTCACTTAAACTGCGCTGTTAACACCACTCCCCTTTGTTCTCTCTTCACACTTGACTGCTCTCCCCACTCAACTCATTTTAATCTTCATGCAAAACCCTGAACTCGTACACTGTTTCGCGAGTCTTACTCTCCCTTAACACACCACTATTATCTCAATTCTCATCATACTGTCCAATTACACGCTTACATTACACTATCTCCTTACACCATTACATTACACTATTACATTACACTATCTCCTTACACTGCACTATTATATTTATCATAAGTAGTAAGGTTGAAACTATCTCAGAAGTCAGACTGAAATTATCTCAGTGGTAAGGTTGAAAGTCTCTCAGAAGTCAAGTTGAAAATATCTCAGAAGTGAGGTTGAAACTATCTCATAGGTGAGGTTGAAACTATCTCAGAAGCCAGATTGAAATTATCTCAGTGGTAAGGTTGAAAGTCTCTCAAAATCAAGTTGAAACTATTTCAGAAGTGAGGTTTAAACTATCTCAGAAGTGAGATTGAAACTATCTCAGTGGTGAGCTTCAAAGACTCACAGAAGAAAAGTTGAAACTATCTCAGAAGTGAAGTTGAAATTATCTCGGAAGTGAGGTTGAAACTATCTCATAGATGAGGTTGCAACTATCTCATAGGTTAGGGTGAAACTATCTCAGAAGTAAAGTTTAAACTATCTTAGAAGTGAGGTTTAAGCTATCTCATAAGTGATGTTGAATCTGTCTCAGAAGTTATGTTGACACCATCACACAGGTGATGTTGAAACTATCTCAGAAGTGATGCTGAAACTATCTAAGAGGTTATATTTAAACTGTCTCAGAAGTAACGTTTAAACTATCACACATGTGATGTTGAATGCTTCTTTGAGGTGATATTGAAACTATCTCAAAAGTGATGCTGAAACTATCTCAGAAGTGATGCTGAAACTATCTCAGAAGTGATGCTGAAACTATTTCACATGTGACATTGACACTATCTCAGTGATGATGCTGAAACTATTTCAGATGTGACGTTGAAACTATTTCAGAAGTGATGCTGAAACTATTTCAGATGTGACGTTGAAACTATTTCAGAAGTGATGCTGAAACTTATTTCACAATTGATGATGAAACTATCTCAGTGGCGATGTTCAAACCATCTTAGAGCTGAGGTTGAAACTATCATCTTAGAAGTGATGTTGACAATATTTCATCATTATTATTATCATGTCTGTTATTGACTTTCTGCCAAGCCATTCTCTTAAGCTGTCTGGTATCGTTTCTCCTTGCTTCCCTCTATCTCGTCGTTCATCAATTTTCCCAGTTGCTGCAGTATATTCCAGCTGTTCACTTCTCACTGCATGGCCAAAAATGATGATTGTTTCTGCCTAATTTTGGAAATTAGCTCTCTTTTTCCTTTGGCCTCTTTAAGAACGTTTTCATTACTCTTCTTAGCTGTCCATGGTATGTGTAAAACCACATTTCGACAGCCTCCAGAGATTTCTTGTCTGTTGTCCTATTGTCCATGATTCACATCCATATGTTAAGACTGGCTCTATATAACATTTAACAACTCTTTTTTTTTGTTTCTTTTGTCAAAAATTAATTGCACAGTATCTTCCTGATGTTTTAGAAAGCTGCTTTTGCCTGAGCCATTCTGCATCTCACCTCTTGTGTACATCATCCATCTGAGGATAACATTTTGTTTCCACATATTTAAATTCATTTACTTGTTTTAATATTGAAATAACACAGAAAAAGTACAAATAAAATGAACTAAAGTAGATATATATCCGTATATGTTATTTTATGAGTTAACGCTCGTAAACAAAAACATTGGTAAATTTAAGTTTATGATGACGTGATACTAAATTATTATCCACAAAAGTTGTTATACATTAAAGGTACAATTTCTTCAAATGACTTTGAATGTGTAATAGATGTGGCATATGCAGTTTATCTTTTTGGAAAGACACAAATGAGCAAGCCAACAATAGATATGTAAATTAAATGCAGTTTTAATCATTACTTTCCGTCAATTAAACCTCAATTAACAAATTTGGAAGACGTACATATTGGTTGATCAAACGAAATAAAGAAATGTACACTCAGATTAATAAAGCATATCATATAGCATAGATAACAAAACAAAGGACACAAATAAAATGTAACTGTCATATTAAAATACATCTACAATGAAATGGTCACAACGAAACCTAAGTAAATGTTAATTGTGTTTAATAAAAATATACTTTTAATTTTTTAATAATAAAACGTATCTAATGTTAGATTAACAAAGTACGATATCAGAAGCAGAACAGCCAAAGTACCACGTAGTTTTAAAAAGCTGGAAAAAATATGGAAATAAAAAATACAATGCAAGAAAACCTGTCAAAATATTCAACTCAAATGTACTATCAACACTTCCTAACGTATGTGAAAGCTGGAAAACATCAAAAGAGATTATGAAAAAACTGAACTTTCAAAGTCAAATGCCTAAGAAAAATACGCTGTGTACATAGGAATGAAGGAGCCGCGATAGCTCAGTGGTTAGTGAACTGGACTACAAAGAACAAGAGGTAGGGTTCGATCCCATCCGACGGCTTCCGGGTTCACCCATCCTTAATGGGAACCGGTTTTTTTTCTGGGAAAGTAAAGCGGCACGGGCGTAATACTGACCACATTACTCCAAAAATTATGTGCTGAAGGTCTGTAAAATGTATGGTCACTAGCACCATATTCCCATACGCCACTTGGCGTGACGGGGGCACTTTACTTTTCTTTCTTTACTGACAAACCACTCTCAACAAACCACTCTCAACAAACCACTCTCAACAAACCACTCTCAACAAACCACTCTCAACAAACCACTCTCAATACACCGACGACTGACAACACAAACACAACCAACCACTGACAATACAACCAACCACTGACATCACTCTCTTTTTACCGGAAAAATAAGTGTGCCTGAGGTACACATTTATGTGAGATATATGTACTGTCAAGATCCCTAGTCCACACATGAAAGTGTTATATCTAGTCAGACCCATAATATTTATAATTCTATTCTTGTACAGCCTCAGTCTTCTCTTATTGCTAACATTTTTTGTTTGTTATCTATATTCATTTTCATTATTCGTCGACAAATTTATCTTGATGTACCTTCTGCTGTTATATTTCGTTGGTAATTATACCGATGTTACCAATTTCTTTCTCATTCAACATCTCCGTCTATGTACAGTGTGTAAGTATCGACTTCTTTTCTTTCTACATCTTCGTCCCCACACCTCCGACTCTACTGGTCACTCCAATAATCTACGATCTAAGAAAAGGTGACTTTCTGTAGGACAAACCATAGTAGAGCGAGAGTTGTTACAGCTGTTAGTGGCTTCATGACGATGGCAGAATTAAGGGCTTTCTGGGGGGAAAAAAATGTGTGAAATGAATTGTTATCAAACGTCTTCATAAAGACATACACACAAAACTTACAGCACATGTTTAAGCATAACAAATTTTACAGTCATAACCACAGGCATTCACATAATCACAGATAAATAATTCGAGAGTGTAGCTTGCTGGAATCTGTAGTTAAATAAGAATTATTCCCCCTAACATCCGATACTATTATATTGTTATTGCTATAGATCCAGTTGCTTGTGAGCTGACGCCTTCTGCCCAATGCCATGTAATGGTATATAGAGGTATTTCTGAATTCCCTAGAAAGGTATGTAGAAGGTGTTAAATTGATCATGTCTTTGAGGCAGTACAGCTTTAATGTCAGTGAGCTTTGGATAGTCAAAACGGTGATGCTCTACTATCTCATGGTGGTATTCACAGAGTAGTCACTGTAGAGTCAGTCTTAGCATATGGGTGTTAATCATGGACAAAAGGACAACAGACAAGAAAATCACTGAAGTCTGTAGAGATGTGGTTTTACAGAAGAATATTGAGAATACCATGGATAGTTAAGAAGAGTAATGAAAACGTTCTGAAAGAGGCCAAAAGCAAAACGAGAGGTAATTTCAAATATTAGGAAGAAACAATCATCATTTGTTGGCCATGTAATGAGAAGAGAACAGCTGGGATATATTGTAACAACTGGGAAAATTGAGGGACGAAGAGATAGAGGGAAGCAAGGAGAAAAGATACTAAACAGCTTAAGAGAATGGATTGGCAGAAGGTCAACAACAGAAATTATAAATAACTGTCGAGATCGAAAATTGTGGAGAGACATGATCACGTACGCCAGCAGGCCCGGTACTTGATGATGATGATTCACAGAGTGGAGACGCTGGAGTTTGGTTTCGTTATAAACTGTTAATGTGGTTGTTCAGCGACCGTACATGACCGTCGTTGTACTCTATTAATGTGGTTGTTCAGTGACCGTACATGACTGTCGTTGTACTCTATTAATGTGGTTGTTGAGTGACCGTACATGACCGTCGTTGTATTCTATTAATGTGGTTGTTCAGTGGTACATGACCGTCGTTGTATTCTATTAATGTGGCTGTTCAGTGACCGTATATGACCGTCGTTGTATTCTATTAATGTGGTTGTTCAGTGGTACATGACCGTCATTGTATTCTATAGATGTGGTTGTTCAGTGGTACATGACCGTCGTTGTATTCTATTGATGCGGTTGTTCAGTGGTACATGACCGTCGTTGTATTCTATTGATGTGGTTGCTCAGTGGTACATGACCGTCGTTGTATTCTATTGATGTGGTTGTTCAGTGGTACATGACCGTCGTTGTATTCTATTAATGTGGTTGTTCAGTGGTACATGACCGTCGTTGTATTCTATTAATGTGGTTGTTCAGTGGTACATGACCGTCATTGTATTCTATTAATGTGGTTGTTCAGTGGTACATGACCGTCGTTGTATTCTATTAATGTGGTTGTTCAGTGGTACATGACCGTCATTGTATTCTATTAATGTGGTTGTTCAGTGGTACATGACCGTCGTTGTATTCTATTAATGTGGTTGTTCAGTGGTACATGACCGTCGTTGTATTCTATTAATGTGGTTGTTCAGTGGTACATGACCGTCGTTGTATTCTATTAATGTGGTTGTTCAGTGGTATATGACCGATTTCTCAGTCTGAAGATGGTGGTTTGGTCTCTTGTTTTTAGGTGGTTAATGTTGTCATGGGGATTTGGCCTTGACATATATTTAAAAAGATCTCTCCCTGTTTTTCCCATGGCTAATCCATTCAGCCAATCTTCTCTACTGTTAGAGTATATGATTTGTTTGGCTGTGTTTGATGAGATGTCGGTGTGAAATTGTGTCTCTCTAAATCCTATCTTAGCTAATGTATATTTGCCTTGTCATTTCCTGGTGTGTTGGAGTATCATGAGATTCATTATTGCATCACTAGACTTATTTAATGTCTGTTTAAGAGTTTATCTACATCTATGGGGAGCTGTGTGAGATATGGCTTGTTTGTGTTACTTCCTAAAGTCTGAAGGGCTGATTTGGAATCAATAAATATGACAACATTTCCTTTCTTTGAGGCGATTATAGTGAGCATTGCTTAATACTCAAATTATATTATCCTCTGTCTCACAGTTTCCCCACTTTACTCTTTAATTATTTTAATTATATTCTACTGACTACTAAATACCACGATTTTGACAAAATCAGACTAGAGCCAAGAAGCTGCTCGGTAAAACAGCGCCAGAAGTTACACACACAAATATGCATGTATTTATTTACTAAGTTCATACAAACCCGTTATAATTTTTACACAAAACAACTTACAGGGGTGGATGGTATATCCGGTGTTTGTTGTTTCGCGCAAGGTTTTTTGCCCTCCCCAAAACGTCCAACACAGGAAGCGTAGGCCATAGCAATGGGGATATAGCTCTGCTCGTGAACTCCATTAAAGAGAAACGAGTGTGGTCCTTGTTAATTAGGGAACAAAAAAAAAAACACAATTAATGAAACGATATGATGAGACAATATGATAAAACAATATGATGAAACAATATGATAAAACAATATGATGAGACAATATGATAAAACAATATGATGAGACAATATAATAAAACAATATGATAAAACAATATGATAAAACAATATGATGAGACAATATGATGAGACAATATGATAAGACAATATGATGAGACAATATGATGAAACAATATGATAAAACAATATGATAAAACAATATGATAAAACAATATGATAAGACAATATGATGAGACAATATGATAAGACAATATGATGAGACAATATGATGAAACCATATGATAAAACAATATGATAAAACAATATGATAAAACAATATGATAAAACAATATTATGAGACAATATGATAAGACAATATGATGAGACAATATGATGAAACAATATGATAAAACAATATGATAAAACAATATGATGAGATAATATGATAAAACAATATGATGAGACAATATGATAAAACAATATGATGAGACAATAGGATAAAACAATATGATGAGACAATATGATAAAACAATATGATAAAACAATATGATAAAACAATATGATGAGACAATAGGATAAAACAATATGATGAGACAATATGATAAAACAATATGATAAAACAATATGATAAAACAATATGATGAGACAATATGATAAAACAATATGATGAGACAATATGATAAAACAATATGATGAGACAATATGATAAAACAATATGATGAGACAATATGATAAAACAATATGATAAAACAATATGATAAAACAATATGATGAGACAATATGATAAAACAATATGATGAGACAATATGATAAAACAGTATGATGAGACAATATGATAAAACAATATGATGAGACAATACGATAAAACAATATGATGAGACAATATGATAAAACAATATGATGAGACAATAGGATAAAACAATATGATGAGACAATATGATAAAACAATATGATGAGTCAATATGATAAAACAATATGATGAGAAATTTTGATGAGACAATACGATAAAACAATATGATGAGACAATATGATAAAACAATATGATGAGACAATATGATAAAACAATATGATGAGACAATATGATAAAACAATATGATAAAACAATATGATAAAACAATATGATGAGACAATATGATAAAACAATATGATGAGACAATATGATAAAACAGTATGATGAGACAATATGATAAAACAATATGATGAGACAATACGATAAAACAATATGATGAGACAATATGATAAAACAATATGATGAGACAATAGGATAAAACAATATGATGAGACAATATGATAAAACAATATGATGAGTCAATATGATAAAACAATATGATGAGAAATTTTGATGAGACAATACGATAAAACAATATGATGAGACAATATGATAAAACAATATGATGAGACAATATGATAAAACAATATGATGAGACAATATGATAAAACAATATGATGAGACAATATGATAAAACATTATGATAAATCGAACTAAAGAGTAATTTATGTGGTTGTTAAGAAAATAAAACACGCTAACATTAACAGCTATAGAAATATTGTAGCAGGTTTTGTATTATTACTATCAAGCTCACATTACATATAGATAATATACACACACAGACATTCCATCGCCGTTGAAAGGCAAATGTGGAGGGAAGAAGGAGCATATATATATATAGAGATAGAGAGAGAAAGATAGATAGATAGATAGCTGGACTGACAGACAGACAGCTACCACCAGGAAAATGGGTTGGAGGCGAAAAGGTAGGATACTTAATCAAACGTATGGCAATGAATAAAATCCAACAAAATGTTGGTTTGACGTAATGAAGTGTTGTCTTGATCACAAAGTCGACAGAGATGAATGAGCTCAGAGAATGGGATAGATTCAATGTTAGGGAGTAAATTTTGGATAAGATGAAGCGTGACAGAATACAAGAGTAGACATCAGTCAGTTTATAGAATACAGATATGCAAAGGCCTGAGGGATGAAGGGAGACAGTCTATGGCTAGGAGAGGGACAGAGGTTGTAGAGATGTTCTATCTACATTACATATAGTGTATGCAATGTTCATTGATGAAGGTCGACCCACGTTGTTAAGGAATCTGACTACCTCATGCTCAAGAAGAGGAGCTATATCTATCCCAAACTAAAGTGACGGTGATATATCGAATGGAAGTAACTCTGCGAAGAGAAGAGATGTTAACATCTCATCATCATCAAGTACAGGCCCTGCTGACGTAGGTGATCATGTCTCTCCGCAGCTTTCGATCTCGACAGTTATTTATCATTTCTGTTGTTGACCTCCTGCCAAGCTATTCTCTTACGCTGTCTGGTATCTTTTCTCTTGGCTTCTCTCTATCTCTTCGTCCCTCAATTTTTCCAGTTGTTATAATATATTCCAGCTGTTCTCTTCTCATTACATGGCCAAAAAATGATGATTGTTTCTTCCTAATATTGGAAATTAGCGCTCTCTCTCTTTGATTTGGCCTCTTTCAGAACATTTTCATTACTCTTCATAGCTGTCCATGGTATTCTCAACATTCTTCTGTAAAACCACATTTCTACAGACTCCAGTGATTTACTTGTCTGTTGTCCTATTGTACATGATTCACATCCATATGTTAAGACTAGCTCTACATAACATTTAAGAACTCGTTTTCTTGTTTCTATTGTCAAAAATGGATTGCATAGTATCTTTCTCATTTTTTTTTTGGAAAGCTGCTTTTGCCTTAGCCATTCTACATCTCACCTCTGTTGTACATCTAAGTAACCCATATAGTGACAAGCATATATAGGACCCATGTTGTACATCTAAGTAACCCATATAGTGACAAGCATATATAGGACCCATCTTGTACATCTAAGTAACCCATATAGCGACAAGCATATATAGGACCCATCTTGTACATCTAAGTAACCCATATAGTGACAAGCATATATAGGACCCATCTTGTACATCTAAGTAACCCATATAGTGACAAGCATATATAGCATCTATCTTGTACATCTAAGTAACCCATATAGCGACAAGCATATATAGGACCCATCTTGTACATCTAAGTAACCCATATAATGACAAGCATATATAGGACCCATCTTGTACATCTAAGTAACCCATATAGTGACAAGCATATATAGGACCCATCTTGTACATCTAAGTAACCCATATAGCGACAAGCATATACAGGACCCATCTTGTACATCTAAGTAACCCATATAGCGACAAGCATATATAGGACCCATCTTGTACATCTAAGTAACCCATATAGCGACAAGCATATACAGGACCCATCTTGTACATCTAAGTAACCCATATAATGACAAGCATATATAGGACCCATCTTGTACATCTAAGTAACCCATATAATGACAAGCATATATAGGACCCATCTTGTACATCTAAGTAACCCATATAGCGACAAGCATATATAGGACCCATCTTGTACATCTAAGTAACCCATATAGCGACAAGCATATATATGACCCATCTTGTACATCTAAGTAACCCATATAGTGACAAGCATATATAGGACCCATCTTTGTCCAGGTAGCAACAACGCTAGTTTGCCTGAAAAAAAACTAGCCGTTGAATTCCATTTTGAGGAGACCAGTTTCATCAGACAAAAACCCGACGAGGAACGCCTATGATACAAGTTACATTTATGTTTATACCTCGTTCATCTGTAATTCATTTTTTTAAAGGGGGCCTCTGTAGTCTTGTTGGGAAAATAACCCGATTCTGAATCAGCGTGAATTTTACTTGTGGCTGGAAAAACAAATATCCCAGAGGTCGACCCAGCCTCTGGCAGAAATCGGTACCAGGGTACTCTGCGAGGTGAGGGATGCCGCTTAGCATCGTGAGTTTCGATGCTTGAAGTGACACTGTCTAGAAGTCTCCGAACACTTCTGGATAGGCGGCCGATTACATATGGGTGAAAACTCGCGTGTTAAGACGGCGATTCAAGTCTCGTACCTTTAATTTTTTTTTCAAATTTTGGTTTTCTCTTGTTTTGGTTTAATGATGAAGATTTTAAAGTTAAAACGATTTGTTTTTCTTTGTCTGGTATACAATCGAAATGAGAAAGCAGTCACATATATTATGTTTTTATTTTTACATTTTCACATGCGCAATTTTGCCTGTATTGGAAAAAGGGGCAGGTTTTCCCAGCAAAATGGAAAACAGTTTGTCTAATTTACCTGAGTAAATTATTATAGAACTAGTGCTCTACCCATGGAGTAATCACCTCCACTCGACTCACCTTCAAAGAATTCTGAATTAGGATAAATTGTTATATAACAACAAAGAGCATTTTTAAAATTCATTCATTGCTCTATTAACTTAATTAATGTTTTAAGGATTAGTACATAACAAATTATTGTCCAGTAGCAATATACCCCCCCCCCCTTTTCCACCACCACCACCACAGTTGAGGAAATATTCGAATTTATTTTTAAAATCAATTTAGGAAAGACATCTAATATATAAATACAGGGTGGCTTAAAAAAAGGGGGAAGGGGGATAATCGATAATTTAAAGTTTTAATCCATTACTTCATAGATTAGGGTTAAATTATAGCTAATCTTTGAAAGGAAAAGTTATAACGAAAAATGTTAGTTATATTAATGTTATGGTTGGGGGAGGGGGACAGTGCAGCATGTATTTAACATCCGTGATATTTGTTTGACAATTATTTTTAATAAGTGAAATTTTCGAAAATACGACAATAATTTTTTTTTTTAATAAGTGAAATTTTCGAAAATACGACAATAATTTTTTTTTAAAATAAGTGAACTTTTCTAAAATACGACAATAATTGTTTTTTAATAAGTGAAATATCGAAAATACTTCAACATTTTTTTGTTACAGTTAGTTGTAAGTAACACTGATGTACAAGGCAAACAGAAAACAATAAGCAACATACATAAATAGGGATGCTATATCCTTTAAAGACGTACCACTGGCATATATCCCAACATCCTCTCCACCATGAGTTTCAGCATCCATGGGGACAGCACTCTGGTAGACGTAGTTCTTGGCAACTGCATTCCGTCGAACAAGATATCAGAAATAAAACATTTAAAATTGGTTATCTCCATATCTGCTTGTATTCTTGATATTTATGGCATTCATGATGAAAGAGTTTAAAACAAGACTTGCTCATTATGGTGTAGTGTCCAGTCATGTTAGTACAACTATTGATTAGGAGAAACCTCTATAATACTTTTGCTATGTCGCACCCATTAACATACTACAATTAAACTATTGGTTATAAGAAAGCAAAATAAAACGTTTGCACATGTTCAGTCATGAGATACCACAATTACGGGGCTAGAGAAATGGAGAATAGTCAACATCATCAGTTAGGTTGGCCTCAAAGAATTTTAGTTTCCTAGTAAAATGTTTGTTCATTACAGAGAGCAAGGCTAGGGGTGGAAGAACATATTTGATAAAAGAGTTTTATTTAATTGCAGGTTATGTTCACAATTTATATAATCATGTATGTGATTCTGTGTTAGCTTGGAGACTGTCATACCACCGGCAGTTGCCCGAAAGATAATAAAATTTACCCTAATGATATATAGTTTGATAAAGTCTTAAAAAGCGATAACCAGTTATGGTTATGGTTATGGAAGGCCCCGGTATCACTGCAAACGAATTAAAATCCATAATTGCTCTACCGCCCGTACCAGTTGAATCATCCGAATTACTATTTCATCTCCCAAGCAAATAAAGGATAGCTGTAGTCACCATCATAGCAGTCTCAGCACACGCCAAAAGACATAAGGCGAAACCGCACAGAAAGTGAACACAGCCATCTGATCTCCATCATACGATATCATCATTCATCGTAAACAATCGGAATATCAAAACACGATCAAAACAGATGAAACACACAGCTCACAGTGTGCACAGGGCACTTAACTCAGTAGCTCCTGCAACAAGCCGGACTTGGAATATGAGGAAACTGCAAAAAAGAACACTTTTTTTCAGACCCAGCCTTTGATGGTTCCTGCCGCCTATCCACCATATTGACCGGAAGTTTCTTTACAGAGAATAAAGATAACCAGTATTTATGTGTAATGGAAAATTTTCATGTGCAGACAAAACACTTATCCAGATGTGTTTCTGAAGTGAAGCTAGGACATTTTGCAAATAAATATGTGAATGTAATTAACTGCGTCTTCCAATAATCACATAAAGTGTTGAACTTAAGTGTTTTTGACAGTTTCTCTGTTGTTTATTCACATTGTATTCGTCAGTTGATAAAGTCAGAGCTGGGTTGTCGATCCAAAAAGAAAGAAAAAGTAAAGTGTGTCAGTCTCATGGCAAGATCTGCAGGGCGAAATGGCAAGTTAGTGGTCGGTTTTGAAACCCCCCCCTCCCCCTCCACTTTTTCGCCTTTTTTGAACCAAGCATGATTCATTCAACCTGAGACTATGTCTTCTAGTTATTTGATTGTTTCCATTAACAAAATGTAATTAAGGCATCGTTGTAATTAAATTTTACAGGTATGGTAACTTAACAGGAGAGTGGGAGCCCGAATCGATAACTTGTTCTACTCCAAATCAGGAGGACGCGGGTTCGATTCACAATAGGGTGATATACAAAAAAAAAGAGAATAAAATAAAAATTCATACCAATCACCTCGTGCAACTGCTCTGGACAAGGTACCTTTATTCTCGGGTCTTATAAGTATCTCTCTCTCTCTCGTCTCTCTCTTCCTGCCTCCCCTTCTCAACCCCAACTGATAGCATAAATTGAAAAGTGCGAAGATAATTAACTTATAAGATAGAACAATAGAGGTGCGCTGGCCGAGTCACCACTGTTTCGCTGACTGAAAAGCCCACGTACTGTGTTCGAAACCCGCGGTAGACAGAAAAGATTGTTTTTCCTATTGGGGGTGAATTAATAATCCTGAGTCTCAAAAATTGTGGTGACTGCTTTGGCCAAACACCTTTGTCCCTCTGTTGCTGTCGTGAGCCCCCCTCCACCCCCCCCCCCTACACACACACCCCACCTCCGAAATACACCAGCAATGGTAATATGTGTCGGCGGTTTTTTTCTATAAGAGAGGCCAACGATCCGATACTCCTTTATCATTTTAGTGTACACTCAAGCCTGAGTCCGCTTTAGTTGTCCATGTTCTTGTTGTTGTTTTGGCAGTTTTGCCTATTTCGCGATGCACGATCCGTTCAAACTGAGACAGAGTATTCTATTTTGTATTAGACCACAATTGCAATACAAACATGAAAGTGACAAATAGCTTAACTGTAATGATTGTTTTTCATGACTGTATTCAGACTACATGTGTGAATGACCGAATGGATCGGGCGGACATCATCAATGCCCTCCGAGATGTGGGAAGAGCACAGGACTTCGACAAACACAGATCCACGTCACTTCTTCGGATGATGGAAATGGGAATTAAGTTGGGCACAGCCAGAAATGAGAAACTTAGTGACCGTGTAACAAGACTTATCAACCAACATAGAACTGGAGTCGTCAGTCGCTGGACACTAAGGGAATTGCTGAGGAGGGGATCTGACCACCTATGGACATGTTCGGAGTGCAATGATGATGACCGGCAAATAACTCAATGACCGAGATATGTTGGCGAGAGATGATTGCCTACCCTAACCGGCATGATATATGATTATTATTATTGTTATTATTTAGATTGCTTATATATGTCCATGGGTGTCTACAGCACGTCCCACCGGAAACTCTCTCCTTCGGTTGCATTTACTGCACCATGCGGTCCCATTTATTTGTTCTTCGACCACGCTCCTGGCGCCTATAGGCAGATACATTACGCTCTGCTACAGGGAACAGATAAATAATTGATGAGCTGCAGGAAAGTCAGTGTGAATGAAACGAGTTGAAAAGTTTGCAAAGTGGCAGTATAAAGTAGGAAGAAAATACAAAATATTGATGTTCTGGTCTACATGAGGCCTTCCTCCAAGTGCTCTACATGAGGCCTTACTCCTCGTTCTCTACATCCGACCTTCCTCCTCGTTCTCTACATGAGGCCTTCCTCCAAGTTCTCTACATGCGGCCTTCCCCCTTGTTGTCTACATGCGGCCTTCCTCCTCGTTGTCTACATATGATCTTCCTCCTTGTTGTCTACATGCGGCCTTCTTCCTCGTTGTCTACTTGCGGCCTTCCTATTTGTTGTCTACATGCGACCTTCCTCCTTGTTGTCTACATGCGACCTTCCTCCTTGTTGTCTACATGCGACCTTCCTCCTCGTTGTCTACATGCGGCCTTCCTCCTTGTTGTCTACATGCGACCTTCCTCCTTGTTGTCTACATGCGACCTTCCTCCTTGTTGTCTACATGCGACCTTCCTCCTCGTTGTCTACATGCGGCCTTCCTCCTCGTTGTCTACATGCTGCCTTCCTCCCCGTTGTCTACATGAGGCCTTCCTCCTCGTTGTCTACATGCGACCTTCCTCCTTGTTGTCTACATATGACCTTCCTCCTCGTTGTCTACATGCGGCCTTCCTCCTCGTTGTCTACATGCTGCCTTCCTCCCCGTTGTCTACATGAGGCCTTCCTCCTCGTTGTCTACATGCGACCTTCCTCCTTGTTGTCTACATATGACCTTCCTCCTTGTTGTCTACATGCGACTTTC
The DNA here is from genome assembly GCA_032433765.1 of Megaustenia siamemsis. Classification (NCBI taxonomy): domain Eukaryota; kingdom Metazoa; phylum Mollusca; class Gastropoda; order Stylommatophora; family Ariophantidae; genus Megaustenia; species Megaustenia siamemsis. The sequence continues at coordinate 14,841,360 of JAVIAB010000088.1, forward strand.
CTCCCCGTTGTCTATATGTGATTTTCCTCTTAGTTGTCTACATGCGACCTTACTCCCCGTTGTCTACATGTGACTATCCTCCTTGTTGTCTACATGCGACTTTCCTCCTCGTTGCCTATATGGGACTTTCCTCCTCGTTGTCGACATGCGACCTTCCTCCTTGTTGTCTACATGCGACTTTCCTCCTCGTTGTCTACATGCGACCTTCCTCCTCGTTCTCTACATGCGACTTTCCTCCTTGTTGTCGACATGCGAACTTCCTCCTCGTTCTCTACATGCGACTTTCCTCCTTGTTGTCTATATGGGACTTTCCTCCTCGTTGTCTACATGCGACCTTCCTCCTTGTAGTCTACATGTGACCTTCCTCCTTGTTGACTACATGTGACCTTCCTCCTCGTTGTCTACATGCGACCTTCCTCCTCGTTCTCTACATGCGACCTTCCTCCTCGTTGTCTACATGCGACCTTCCTCCTTGTTGTCTACATGCGACCTTCCTCCTCGTTCTCTACATGCGACCTTCCTCCTCGTTGTCTACATGCGACCTTCCTCCTTGTTGTCTACATGCGACCTTCCTTCTTGTTCTCTACATGCGACCTTCCTCCTTGTTGTCTACATGTGACCTTCCTCCTTGTTCTCTACATGCGACCTTCCTCCTTGTTGTCTACATGCGACCTTCCTCCTTGTTCTCTACATGCGACCTTCCTCCTTGTTATCTACATGCGACCATCCTCCTTGTTGTCTACATGCGGCCTTCCTCCTCGTTGTCTACATGCGACCTTCCTCCTTGTTGTCTACATGCGACCTTCCTCCTTGTTGTCTACATGCGACCTTCCTCCTTGTTGTCTACATGCGGCCTTCCTCCTTGTTGTCTACATGCGGCCTTCCTCCTCGTTGTCTACATGCGGCCTTCCTCCTTGTTGTCTACATGCGGCTTTCCTCCTCGTTGTCTACATGCGACCTTCCTATTGTTGTCTACATGCGACCTTCCTCCTTGTTGTTTACACGCGACCTTCCTCCTTGTTCTCTACATGCGACCTTCCTCCTCGTAGTCTACATGCGACCTTCTTCCTTGTTGTCTACATGCGACCTTCCTCCTCGTTCTCTACATGCGACCTTCCTCCTCGTTCTCTACATGCGACCTTCCTCCTTGTTGTCTACATGCGACCTTCCTCCTCGTTCTCTACATGTGACCTTCCTCCTCGTTCTCTACATGCGACCTTCCTCCTTGTTGTCTACATGCGACCTTCCTCCTCGTTCTCTACATGCGACCTTCCTCCTCGTTCTCTACATGCGACCTTCCTCCTCGTTCTCTACATGCGACCTTCCTCCTCGTTCTCTACATGCGACCTTCCTCCTCGTTCTCTACATGCGACCTTCCTCCTCGTTCTCTACATGCGACCTTCCTCCTCGTTCTCTACATGCGACCTTCCTCCTCGTTCTCTACATGTGACCTTCCTCCTCGTTCTCTACATGCGACCTTCCTCCTCGTAGTCTACATGCGACCTTCTTCCTTGTTGTCTACATGCGACCTTCCTCCTCGTTCTCTACATGCGACCTTCCTCCTCGTTCTCTACATGCGACCTTCCTCCTTGTTGTCTACATGCGACCTTCCTCCTCGTTCTCTACATGTGACCTTCCTCCTCGTTCTCTACATGCGACCTTCCTCCTTGTTGTCTACATGCGACCTTCCTCCTCGTTCTCTACATGCGACCTTCCTCCTCGTTCTCTACATGCGACCTTCCTCCTCGTTCTCTACATGCGACCTTCCTCCTCGTTCTCTACATGTGACCTTCCTCCTCGTTCTCTACATGCGACCTTCCTCCTTGTTGTCTACATGCGACCTTCCTCCTCGTTCTCTACATGCGACCTTCCTCCTCGTTCTCTACATGCGACCTTCCTCCTTGTTCTCTACATGCGACCTTCCTCCTCGTTCTCTACATGCGACCTTCCTCCTCGTTCTCTACATGCGACCTTCCTCCTTGTTGTCTACATGCGACCTTCCTCCTCGTTCTCTACATGCGACCTTCCTCCTCGTTCTCTACATGCGACCTTCCTCCTCGTTCTCTACATGTGACCTTCCTCCTCGTTCTCTACATGCGACCTTCCTCCTTGTTGTCTACATGCGACCTTCCTCCTCGTTCTCTACATGCGACCTTCCTCCTCGTTCTCTACATGCGACCTTCCTCCTCGTTCTCTACATGCGACCTTCCTCCTCGTTGTCTACATGCGACCTTCCTCCTCGTTCTCTACATGCGACCTTCCTCCTTGTTGTCTACATATGGCCTTCCTTCTTGTTGTCTACATGCGGCCTTCCTCCTCATTGTCTACATGCGACTTTCCTCCTTGTTGTCTACATGCGGCCTTCCTCCTCGTTGTCTACATGCGGCCTTCCTCCTCGTTGTCTACATGCGACCTTCCTCCCCGTTGTCTACATGAGGCCTTCCTCCTCGTTGTCTACATGCGACCTTCCTCCCCGTTGTCTACATGAGGCCTTCCTCCTCGTTGTCGACATGCGACCTTCCTCCCCGTTGTCTACATGAGGCCTTCCTCCTCGTTGTCTACATGCGACCTTCCTCCTTGTTGTCTACATGCTGCCTTCCTCCCCGTTGTCTACATAAGGCCTTCCTCCTCGTTGTCTACATGCGACCTTCCTCCTCGTTGTCTACATGCTGCCTTCCTCCCCGTTGTCTACATAAGGCCTTCCTCCTCGTTGTCTACATGCTGCCTTCCTCCCCGTTGTCTACATAAGGCCTTCCTCCTCGTTGTCTACATGCTGCCTTCCTCCCTGTTGTCTACATAAGGCCTTCCTCCTCGTTGTCTACATTCGACCTTCCTCCCCGTTGTCTACATAAGGCCTTCCTCCTCGTTGTCTACATTCGACCTTCCTCCTCGTTGTCTACATGCGGCCTTCCTCCCCGTTGTCTACATGCGACCTTCCTCCTCGTTGCCTACACGCGGCATTCCTCCCCGTTGTCTACATGAGGCCTTCCTCCCCGTTGTCTACATGCGACCTTTCTCCTCGTTGTCTACATGCTGCCTTCCTCCCTGTTGTCTACATGAGGCCTTCCTCCTCGTTGTCTACATGCGACCTTCCTCCACGTTGTCTACATGAGGCCTTCCTCCCCGTTGTCTACATGAGGCCTTCCTCCTCGTTGTCTACATGCGACCTTCCTCCTCGTTGTCTACATGCGGCCTTCCTCCTCGTTGTCTACATGCGGCCTTCCTCCCCGTTGTCTACATGAGGCCTTCCTCCCCGTTGTCTACATGAGGCCTTCCTCCCCGTTGTCTACATGAGGCCTTCCTCCTCGTTGTCTACACGCGACCTTCCTCCTCGTTGTCTACATGCGGCCTTCCTCCTCGTTGTCTACATGCGACCTTCCTCCTCGTTGTCTACATGCGGCCTTCCTCCCCGTTGTCTACATGAGGCCTTCCTCCTCGTTGTCTACATGCGACCTTCCTCCTCGTTGTCTATATGTGACTTTCCTCTTAGTTGTCTACATGCGACCTTCCTCCTCGTTGTCTATATGTGACTTTCCTCTTAGTTGTCTACATGCGACCTTCCTCCTCGTTGTCTATATGTGACTTTCCTCTTAGTTGTCTACATGCGACTTTCCTCCCCGATGTCTATATGTGACTTTCCTCTTAGTTGTCTACATGCGACCTTACTTCCCGTTGTCTACATGCGACCTTACTTCCCGTTGTCTACATGCGACCTTCCTCCTTGTTGTGTACATTCGACCTTACTCCTCGTTGTCGACATGCGACCTTCCTCCTCGCTGTCTACATTCGACCTTCCTCCTCGTTGTCTACATGTGACCTTCCTCCTCGTTCTCGACATGCGGCCTACTTCTTCGTTGTCTACATGCGACCTTCCTCCTCCTTGTCTACATGTGACCTTCCTCGTTGTCGACATGCGGCCTTCCTCCTCCTTGTCTACATGTGACCTTCCTCGTTGTCTACATGCGGCCTTTCTCCTCGTTGTCTACATGCGACCTTCCTCCTCGTTGTCTACATGCGACCTTCCTCCTCCTTGTCTACATGTGACCTTCCTCGTTGTCGACATGCGGCCTTCCTCCTCCTTGTCTACATGCGACCTTCCTCCTTGTTGTCTACATGCGGCCTTCCTCCTCCTTGTCTACATGCGACCTTCCTCCTTGTTGTCTACATGCGGCCTTTCTCCTCGTTGTCTACATGCGACCTTCCTCCTCATTGTCTACATGCGACCTTTCTCCTCATTGTATACATGCGACCTTCCTCCTCATTGTATACATGCGACCTTCCTCCTCATTGTATACATGCGACCTTCCTCCTCATTGTCTACATGCGACCTTCCTCCTCATTGTATACATGCGACCTTCCTCCTCATTGTCTACATGCAACCTTCCTCCTCATTGTATACATGCGACCTTCCTCCTCCTTGTCTACATGCGACCTTCCTCCTTGTTGTCTACATGCGGCCTTCCTCCTTGTTGTCTACATGCGGCCTTCCTCCTCCTTGTCTACATGCGGCCTTCCTCTTCCTTGTCTACATGCGGTCTTCCTCCTTGTTGTCTACATGCTGCCTTCCTCCTCCTTGTCTACATGCGGCCTTCCTCCTTGTTGTCTACATGCGGCCTTCCTCCTCCTTGTCTCATGCGGCCTTCCTCCTCCTTGTATACATGCGACCTTCCTCCTGGTTGTCTACATGCGGCCTTCCTCCTTGTTGTCTACATGCGACCTTCCTCCTCGTTGTCTACATGCGGCCTTCCTCCTCCTTGTCTACATGCGGCCTTTCTCCTCGTTGTCTACATGCGACCTTCCTCCTCGTTGTCTACATGCGACCTTCCTTCTCATTGTCTACATGCGACCTTCCTCCTCATTGTATACATGCGACTTTCCTCCTCGTTGCCTACACGCGGCATTCCTCCTCATTGTCTACATGTGACCTTCCTCCTCATTGTATTACATGTGACCTTCCTCCTCATTGTCTACATGCGGCCTTCCTTCTAATTGTCTACATGTGACCTTCCTCCTCGTTGTCTACACGCGGCATTCCTCCTCATTGTCTACATGTGACCTTCTTCCTCATTGTCTACATGTGACCTTCCTCCTCATTGTCTACATGTGACCTTCTTCCTCATTGTCTACATGTGACCTTCCTCCTCATTGTCTACATGTGACCTTCTTCCTCATTGTCTACATGTGACCTTCCTCCTCATTGTCTACATTTGACCTTCTTCCTCATTGTCTACATGTGACCTTCTTCCTCATTGTCTACATGTGACCTTCTTCCTCATTGTCTACATGTGACCTTCCTCCGCATTGTCTACATGTGACCTTCTTCCTCATTGTCTACATTTGACCTTCTTCCTCATTGTCTACATGTGACCTTCTTCCTCATTGTCTACATGTGACCTTCTTCCTCATTGTCTACATGTGACCTTCTTCCTCATTGTCTACATGTGACCTTCCTCCTCATTGTCTACATGCGGCCTTCCTCCTCATTGTATACATGTGACCTTCCTCCTCGATATCTACATGCGGCTTTCCTTCTCGTTTTCTAAATGGGGTCTTCCTCCTCTTTGTTTTTTTGTATGTTTTTTTTTTGTGTCTGTGTGTTTTTTTTTATAGAAAGATCGCTTGGAGAATGAAACGTCAACATATAAAATAAACATATAACGATATTTAGCAGCTATAGTAATTAATTAATTTTGTGCCAAAACGTTTAATAGTTTGTCTCGTCTTTCTGTTAATTTCGCTACTCCCTGTTATATAATCTTTATTTTATTTTTTTCCTGTACTGCTGCTGTACTGGCTACTATACCCCGTATAATTGTTACTATTTTGTTTATATTTTACGTCTGTGCTTATGCCCTTTGAATGTCAATATCGTCATCCTATATAAAAACGTCACCATGTTCAGAACGTTATGTTAAGTCACGCCCTGTGCCTGTCGAATTGAATACGGTAGGGTAGAGTTGTGACAGGTATCTAGACTAGGTGTTGACTCGTATATAACAGATTAGAAGAGACAGCTTCTTCGGATTAATTTCCAACATCGACCTCATAGGTCTCGTTATAGAAAAGAAAACTTTGAAGCTAAAGTTAACATTAGGACAACATTATTTGAAATGATTTTAGGAGCTGAGCTGCGAAGTTCCTACCTGTGCGGATATCTTTCTGTGTTATCAGGAAAGAAATCAGTGTGTGCAGGTGGTATTGATTGAGTACATAGATGACAGTACTTCCCACAAGAACATGAAGAACTTACAATGTCTGAGTACATAGATAATAGTACTTCACACAAGAACATGAAGAACTTACAATGTCTGAGTACATAGATAATAGTACTTCACACAAGAACATGAAGAACTTACATTGTTTGAATACATAGATAACGTTCTTATACACAAGAACATGAAGAACTTACAATGTGAGAGAACATAGATAATAGTACTTCACACAAGAACATGAAGAACTTACATTGTTTGAATACATAGATAACGTTCTTATACACAAGAACATGAAGAACTTACAATGTGAGAGAACATAGATAATAGTACTTCACACAAGAACATGAAGAACTTACAATGTGAGAGAACATAGATAATAGTACTTCACACAAGAACATGAAGAACTTACAATGTGAGAGAACATAGATAATAGTACTTCACACAAGAACATGAAGAACTTACAATGTGAGAGAACATAGATAATAGTACTTCACACAAGAACATGAAGAACTTACATTGTTTGAATACATAGATAACGTTCTTATACACAAGAACATGAAGACCTTACATTCAGACTGATAGAAAACAAGTACAATATTAAAGTGTTTCGTTCACTTACGGTATTGCAATATAACATTATATGACATTATATAACATTATATAACTGTATTATAACATTATATAACATTATAGCAGTTACGTAGGTTACGTATAGTTGGGAACCATGCACACCAATAAGGACAAGAAGTCGCTTTCAAGTCACGAGGAAAACTGATAATGTGATTGAAGAAATTACTGAAATCTTGCACACGCAGCCAGGGTATTGAGAAGTATTTGGAAAATGGTGTCTTCCTACGTCGCTTCATTCTATACGTGTATGGGACATTACTTACCTGTATTGACATTTGTTAAATTCTGTCTGGTAGAGTTATACCCAGGCCCGTTCGCATATATTAGTGTCGTGTAGGGCATTCCATCCCTGGTATCCAGACTTGGCACTCCGTTTTCGTCGCTCAGTCCTGAAACAATTATTGCCAAGTCATCAAATTATAAGAGAAATGTGGGGAATAAACTAGTTATTCAACTTTGGAGAAAAGCTTCTATCGTCTATTTTCAAATGTATTGTTCTGAAGAATCGACTAAGGCAGTGTCACATAGATTTTATTAAGTGTAAAGTGTCCTTTGAAACACCTTCTTTCTTCTAAGTGAAATTATTTACAGAAGTAAGGAGAGAAACTAAATTACCTGTTAGGGGAAATACAGGGTAGAAGAGACAGACAAAAGGGTAACAATGATAATAAATAAATAAATATATTAGAGATGAGAAATTCAAAGAAATGAGACAAAGACACAAGTATGTTTACGGCACTCGGAAAAAATCCACCAAGAAACAGACAGCAGGAAACACATAAAACAATAGACAGCCCGAATTAGGATCCGGACTATTGGTCACATCACCTGACTACAAGACCTCTACTTTGGCTCGCTTCCATTTTCATGTCGCGGATGTGTCCAGCCTATATGCGCAAAGATCACGGATGTGTGGAACCAATAGGCGCAAAAATCGCGGATGTGTCGAACCTATAGACGCAAAGATCGCGGATGTTTGGAACCTATAGGCGCAAAGATTGCGGATGTGTCGAACCTATAGGCACAAAGATCGCGGATGTGTTGAACTTATAGGCGCAAAGATCGCGGATGTGTCGAACCTATAGACTCAAAGATCACGGATGTGTCGAACCAATAGGTGCAAAGATCACAGATGTGTGGAACCTATAGGCGCAAAGATCACGGTAGTGTCGAACCTATAGGCGCAAAGATCGCAGATGTGTCGAACCTATAGACGCAAAGATCGCGGATATGTCGAACCTATAGCCGCAAAGATCACGGATGTGTAGAACCTATAGCCGCAAAGTCGCGGATGTGTCGAACCTATAGACGCAAAGTCGCGGATGTGTCGAACCTATAGCCGCAAAGTCGCGGATGTGTAGAACCTATAGCCGCAAAGATCGCGGATGTGTGGAACATATAGACGCAAAGTCGCGGATGTGTCGAACATATAGACTCAAAGATCACGGATGTGTCGAACCTATAGGCGCAAAGATCACGGATGTGTGGAACCTATAGTCGCAAAGATCACGGATGTGTGGAACCTATAGTCGCAAAGATCACGGATGTGTCGAACCTATAGGCGCAAAGATCACGGATGTGTCGAACCTATAGGCGCAAAGATCGCAGATGTGTCGAACCTATAGGCGCAAAGATCACGATTGTGTCGAACCTATAAGCTGTAAAATCGCGGATGTGTGGAACCTATAGACGCAAAGATCGCGGATGTGTCGAACCTATAGACGCAAAGATCACGGATGTGTCGAACCTATAGACGCAAAGATTGCGGACGTGTGGAACCTATAGACGCAAAGATCACGGATGTGTCGAACCTATAGGCGCAAAGATCACGGATGTGTGGAACCTATAGACGCAAAGATTGCGGATGTGTGGAACCTATAGACGCAAAGATCACGGATGTGTCGAACCTATAGGCGCAAAGATCACGGATGTGTGGAACCTATAGACGCATAGATCGCGGATGTGTCGAACCTATAGACGCAAAGATCGCGGATGTGTCGAACCTATAGACGCAAAGATCACGGATGTGTCGAACCTATAGACGCAAAGATCACGGATGTGTCGAACCTATAGGCGCAAAGATCGCGGATGTGTGGAACCTATAATAGCAAAGATCACGGATGTGTCGAACCTATAGACGCAAAGATCGCGGATGTGTCGAACCTATAATAGCAAAGATCACGGATGTGTCGAACCTATAGACGCAAAGATCACGGATGTGTGGAACATATAGGTGCAAAGATCACGGATGTGTCGAACCTATAATCGCAAAGATCACGGATGTGTGGAACCTATAGGCGCAAAGATCGCGGATGTGTGGAACCTATAGGCGCAAAGATCGCGGATGTGTCGAACCTAAAGGCGCAAAGATCACGGATGTGTGGAACCTATAGGCGCAAAGATAGCGAATGTGACGAACCTATAGGCGCAAATTTCGCGGATGTGACGAACTCATAGGCGCAAAGATCGCAAGTTTGTCGTAGACTAGCAACACAGCGCATGCACGCCCATTTAACGGATGAATGCTGAGAAGAAGCACACTGCTAGCTGAGTAATTCAGAAATGTTGCGTTTGCTGACAAGATTTACATGAATGTTTCGTCACGTGACTAGAACATTTGGTTAAGACAGACTGTTAAGGAATTAATTTACAGACACGTCTGTTTTCTCAATTTCCATTTAGTAATTGAAAGTAAAGTACCCCCGTCACGCCAAGTGGCGTATAGGGAATGTGGTGTTAGTGACCATAAATTTCACAGACCATCAGCACATGATTTTTGGGGTAATGTGGTCGGTATTATGCCCGTGCCGCTTTAGTTTCCCAGAAAAAAATCCGGTACCCATTAAAGGCTGGGTGAACCGGAAGCTGTCGGTTGATATCAAACCTTACCTCTTGTCCTTTGTAGTCCAGTTCTCTAACCACTGAGCTATCGCAGCTCCCTAGTAATTGAAAGCTTTCAGGATATTGTCTTTGTACGTGTGAAAATAATGACAAATAGACCAATGAAGAAGCTCGGATAAGGCAGTCGTTAATTTATCTGATGACCAATAGAGGATTAGAGGCCACAGAGATGGGATTTCTCAGACGAATGTTGAAAGTTCCCTGGACAGCTAAATGACCAATGAGGAAGTTCTCAAAGATGCCAACACAAAAAGGGAGCTCTTAAAAAACATCAGAAAGAAGCAATCAACATTTTTCGGGCACATCATGAGAAGAGGAAAGTTGGAATAGTTGGTTACAACTGGCAAAATAAAAGGAAAGAGAGATCGCGGACGACAAAGAGAGAAAATACTGGATAGCTTGGTATTAGGCAGAATCATTCTGGAGAGACTAAAAGAGGCTATAGAGAAACACTTGAGAGATGAACAAGCAGGTTTTAGGAAGAACAGATCATGTGCTGATCAAATAACTACTCTACGTATAATAGTTGAACAAAGTTTAGAACTAAAATCCCCACTTTATATTGGATTCATAGATTACGAAAAGGCATTTGATAGTTTAGACAGAAGAATGCTTTGGAAGTTGCTGAGTCATTATGGAATCCCCATAAAGTTTATTAACCTGATAAAAACAATGTATGAAGGAACAAAATGTAGTGTGGTGCATGAAGGACAGCTTACAGAAGCATTTGAAATAAGAACAGGAGTAAGACAAGGATGCCTTCTGTCTCCATTTCTCTTTCTACTGGCCATAGATTGGATTATGAAAATAACTCAAAACAACAGAAATGGGATCCAGTGGTCACTGACCAAACAACTTGATGATTTAGACTTTGCTGATGACATAGCTCTCCTATCACACAGCCACCAACAGATGCAAGATAAAATGAGTATATTAGATGAGAGATCACAACAGCTAGGACTAAAGATTAATAGAGATAAGACCAACATTATGAGAATTAATGCAGTTGGCAATAACCAAATAAAACTAGGAGAAATACCTCTACTAGACGTACAATCTTATATATATCTGGGCAGTAATATAGATAAAGAGGGAGGAACAGAAAACGATACCAAAATAAGGATATCAAAAGCAAGAGGAGCTTTCATTGCACTGGGAAACATATGGAAATCCAAAGAAATTAGGCTAAATACAAAAATACAAATTTTCAACTCCAATGTTAAGTCGGTTCTATTATATGGCTGTGAAACATGGAGAATAACAAAATTGACAATCACGAAGGTACAGACTTTCATTAATGGATGCTTGCGCAGAATAAAGGGATGGAAATGGCAGGACAAAGTCACAAACGTGGAATTATGGAAATGTACCGGTCAAATACCAGTGGATAAAGAAATACAGCGAAGACGATGGCGATGGATAGGACACACACTACGGAAACCAACTGAGAGTATTACACAACAGGCCCTTTTTTGGAATCCCCAGGGGAAAAGACAAAGAGGAAGACCAAGGAATTCTTGGAGAAGACAGATTGAAGCAGAGATGAAGATGATGGGGAAGACATGGAATGATCTTAAAAGAATTGCAAAAAACAGAACGACTTGGAAAGTGTTTGTTGAAGACCTATGCTCCACTGGGAGCTAAAAGGTAGAAGATTGGTGTCATGGCATGGAAAACAGTCAACAACAGAACTGATATGATGCACTGTAGATAGAAGATTGTGGAGCGACATGATCGCCTACGCGAACCGGTATGGCACATGCTGATGATGACCAATAAAAGAAGAATAAAGAGATAGGTCTTGTCGGGGGGGGGGGGGGATATCTCTGGAGGAAACAAAAAGTCTTAAGCAGAAACCACCGACTTACCAAAAATTGGGTTACCCTTGGAAGCGTAGCCAGCGATGTTGAAAACGTGCGAGTGATCGGCCGTGACCACGATGAGGGTCTCTGATTTGCTGGTTATCCGAGTGGCCATTTCCACGGCCTCTGCTAAGGCGACCAGATCGTGTAGAGACTTCGAAGCTTTCGTTTCATGATGCCCGTGGTCGATGCGTCCTCCTAGTAGAAAGAAGATGAAGCCAAACATTTAATATCAATGGTTCATGATATTATTTTATGGAAGTGAATCATGGACAGTACAATCAGACAGTTAATTTAAAGCAAAAGAAGTGAATCTTTCATTTGTATTGACACATGTTGTACAGATGTACATCCTAGACAGTAGCCAGTGGGTCAGAAAGAACGCATAATGTGACACACAGTAACATAATTGAATATTTTAGTTACAATATATGTTATCCTATACATCTGCTGTCCAGTCTCAGGCAAGGCCACTTCAATCTTCTGAGCCATCTGTTCGGTCTCCCACACTGTGACAACTGCCGCTGTGGAAGTGGGGCACAGACTCCAGAACACCTACTTCAGAGAGACAACACCAATGCTGAACCTCGACATCAAACCTGGCTCAACGACACAGACACGAAGATGATTGTGAACTTAGTCCTTGGGACAGGGGAAGAGACAAACTATGTTTCTCCAACTTCGTGGACAAATATTCGTCGTATATAGAAATGCGATGAGTTAATGCCACGAGGTCTAAACAAGCCATTTAATCTTAGCCTTAGAAATTGTATGACTGCTGCAATGATATTCTGATTGCCAGGATTCTGTAGAAAAAAAAATACGGATCTTGATTCCATCCTAGACGTACTGCAATTATCAGTCTTCGGTATCAAAACACTCCACCATCACAGAGACTACACAGGTTCTCATCTCGCTAACAAAGTCGAATCTGACGCAAACTATTACCATGGAAACTAACTTAAAGGTGAAGAAGTAAGGTCTTCATCCGCCTTAGTGTTCACAGTTAAGAAATCACACGAAGATATTTTTTATAAGAATACAGACATGTGGGATCGTCTATCCTATCTGATGATGTGGGTGAGGCGTTGTGTCAAATTTTATCAATCCAGCGGAAGTAAGTAAAGAGCCCGTCACGCCAAGTGGCGTATAGGGAAATATGGTGTTAGTGACCCTATATTTTACAGACCTTCAGCACATGATTTTTGGGGTAATGTGGTCGGTATTACGCCCGTGCTGCTTTACTTTCCCAGAAAAAAATCCGGTACTCATTTAAGGCTGGGTGAACCCGGAATCGGTCGGTTGGGATCGAACCCAACCCCTTGTCCTTTATAGTCCAGTTCACTAACCACTGAGCTATCGCAGCTCCCAATCCAGCGGAATACACATGTTAAATACTCTCATGTACATTTTCTTTAGCAAAATCGTAAATTCAAAATAATCAAAGCGGTTAGTGAACGGCTGAATTAATATATAGCTGAGTTGACAACGCATTGGCAAGAGACATGGTCACCTACGTCAGTAGCTGGCATGCTACTCGTAGAAAAACTACGAGCAAATATTCATTGACTTACGATTACAGTGATACCTAGGTCTTCAAGTAAATATAACTATAACTTCACTGATTCTAGTACAGTGAACCGTAACAGAACGCGATTGTTCTACATTCAACTAACAATCGTTCAACAGTACAGACATCGAAGGGGTGTATTTTTAGGACCATCACAGACAAACGGCTTGGAATAAAAGTTACCTTCAACAACATTAGTAATGATGTAAATTATAAAATATTAGTTACATATAGAGCCATGGACAGTAGACAAACAAATGAAAAGACGATTAGAGGCCACAGAGATGGGATTTCTCAAAAGAATGTTAAAAGTTCCCTGGAGAGCTAAAAATACCAATGAGGAAGTTCTCAAAAAGGCCAACACAAAAAAAGGAGCTCTTAAAAAACATCAGAAAGAACCAATCAACATTTTTCGGGCACATCATGAGAAGAGGAAAGTTGGAATACTTAATTATAACTGACAAAATAAAAGGAAAGAAAGATCGCGGGCGACAAAGAGAAAACACTTGATAGTTTGGTGTCATGGCATGGAAAACAGTCAACAACAGAACTGATACAAAGCACTGTGGATAGAAGATTGTGGAAGGACATGATCGCCTACTCCAACCGGTATGGCACATGATGATGATATCGGTATCTTCATTAGACGTACCTTCGACAAGGAGGAAGAAGCCCTTGTTGTTTTTACTTAAAATAGCAACAGCTTTCTCTGTCATCTCGGCAAGTGAGGGCTCCTTGCTGGAGTTTCTGTCAATCTCATAGGACATGTGGCCCTGCTTGAAGAGCCCTGAAAAAGACATTCAGCTCAACTTTGATTCATAGACACATTCAGCCCAACTTTGATTCATAGACAAATTTAGTCCAACTTTTGATTCATAGACACATTCAGCCCAACTTTGATTCATAGACAAATTTAGTCCAACTTTTGATTCATAGACACATTCAGCCCAACTTTGATTCATAGACAAATTTAGTCCAACTTTTGATTCATAGACACATTCAGCCCAACTTTGATTCATAGACAAATTCAGCCCAACTTTTGATTCATAGGCACATTCAGCCCAACTTTTGAGTCATAGACACATTCAGCCCAACTTTTGATTCATAGACACATTGAGCCCAACTTTTGATTCATAGACACATTGAGCCCAACTTTTGATTCATAGACACATTGAGACCAATTTTTTTATTCATAGACACACTCAACCCAACTTTTGAGTCATAGACACATTTTACCTTGGTGGCATGTATATATATATATATATTTTTTTTTAACTCTTGTGAAAAAAAATAAACATCAGTGTTGTTCTGCAGTTGCGAATCATGGACTGTAAACAAAGAGATACAATGTTCGACAGAATCAAATGAAATATTTTTTTCCCCCTAGAAGAATGCTAAGGGTACAATGGGCAGCAAAACATGAGGGGGCAGTAAAAAAGGCAGCTGAAGAGAGGCAGTAATATAAACAATTTACGTAAAGGTTGTTCAATATGCAATTTACATATGTCTGGCATGTATTGAAAGGAGATAACAAAAGAATTTCAAAACAGGCTTTTATATGGGAAACAAGAAGATAGAGCAAAGAGGAATGATACACAATAACATTGAAAAAAAAAACGCTGATAAGAAAGGCAAAGCTGGCAGGCATAAACTAATTTGAAAATATCGAACATATGTGTCCAGAAAAGAGATGGATGTAGACAAGCACATCGAGCCCGATGCGACGTCTACCGAGCTGGCAAGGTTGACAATCAAGTCCAGGGTGGAGAAGATGAGAGTTGAAATAATTAGTAACAACAGAAAAAGATAGAAGGTAAGCAAAGGAAAAAAGGGAAAATATGCTGGATGGTTTGAGGTAGATGGTTCGTGGCACGAGGAAAGATTAATGAATGAACTGTTACACAGCGAGCACAAGATCGAGGGTTATTGAAGAACAAGACATTGAACGTTTCCCGGCGTTGAATGAAGAAGTGAAACACAAATCAAGTACTGCTACAGTACAGAACCCTTCATTTATACAATGGTTTTACCACAAAACACTCTGTCCTCCAGAGTATACCAGCACGTTTTCCAGGTATCATGTGTGAACTCACAGGCACTGTATATCCATCCATCCATCCATCCATCCATCCATCCATCCATCCATCCATCCATCCATCCATCCATCCATCCATCCATCCATCCATCCATCCATCCATCCATCCATCCATCCATCCATCCATCCATCCATCTATCTATCTATCTATCTATCTATCTATCTATCTATCTATCTATCTATCTATCTATCTATCTATCTATCTATCTATCTATCTATCTATCTATCTATCTATCTATCTATCTATCTATCTATCTATCTATCTATCTATCTATCTATCAGTCTGTCTATCAGTCTGTCTATCAGTCTGTCTGTCTGTCTGTTTGTTCGTCAAGTACTGCCTATATCTTCAATATCGTTTCCTGTGTAAATTTTACTAGTTTGTGTGTGTGTGTGTGTTTTATTCTTACAGTTGTCCATATAGTAATAAGTGACACGAAGCAGAGATATGAAACAGGGATATGAAACAGAGACATGAAACAGCGACACGAAGCAGAGATATGCATCAGGGATATGAAACAAGAGAAATAAAAGTGAGACACGGAACATACCCAAAAGATAGTCGGTCTCAGCAACATCTACCTTGGCAAACCCTGCCTTATCGTAGACGTACTTGTGTTTGAATTTCTTGTCAACCTTGTCTTTGATCCACATCTGTTGACCGTATCAATGATTAATTATCTTCATCTAAATAATATAACTTTACATTTAGGCTCTCATTTGTTCTGTTATAACTTTGTGTAACTTATAAGGGATCTTTTTTATAGGGGACATATTTTTTTCTTGATCTAACGCTTTTTGGGCTGGAAATCTCTTCTGTTGTCCCTTAGCTAGGCATAATATCATATTATTGTTACCACTACCTGCTTGTAGCTGAGTTGGCCGTGTTGAGTTAGCCGTGTTGAGTTAGCCGTGTTGAGTTGGCGTTTGGTTCTCGTAGCATGGGGTACGGGTTCGAACCTGCATCGGAGCATCTATTGTTCTTTTTTTCCGTTTTTTTTTTTTTGAGTTCGCCAGATTTTACCTCTGAACTAGGAACTGAATTTTGCGTGTTAGTCCATTTTTCCCTGCAGCCGTGTGCACAGGAGTCACTCCCCGCACAGGCAGATAACTATGACTTTGGAGGTACTCATATTTTTTTTCCGTCCATGAGTAATTGACGTTTTCAAGCCGGGCCTCGCTGCTGAGACTAGGAGGGAGGGGGGGGGGGGGGGGTTGCCGCACAGAGAAATCATAAATAAGAATCCTAACTGGTGCAGCCTGGATTTGAACCCAAAACCTCTGTGTCCCATTCTGTGGTTGATTATTTATTTTTTTCCGAATGTTGTAAACATACCACTTCCCCTGAAATGATTCGCTGATCAATCACCTTGGAAGTTTCCATCTATAGCAATATCCATTTATTATTATTTGTCCCCAGACTAAAAACCTCTGGAAACTACTGTTCCCACTGTATCATCCTATAACTGTTTGTCTGTAACGCAAGTATTCAGCCATACGGAAGGTATTTGTCTTAAAAGGAAAATACAGATGTTCGATTTATTCCCAAGTTGTGTTCGTTACCCTATGCTATAGTAATGAGTACACATGTGTGAAAGACAACGTCAATTAAAGCTACTTGTTTAGGTAGATGAGTTAGCCGTGTGCTTTAGCGTTTGGTTCTCGTGGCAAGGCTGTGTGCTGAGGCGTACAGATTCGATCCGGCTTTGGACCATTTTTTTCTGCTGCTGATTATTTATGATTTTTTTTTCTGCTGCTGATTATTTATGATCTTTTTTCTGCTGCTGATTATTTATGATTTTTTTTTCAGCTGCTGATTATTTATGATTTTTTTCTTCTGCTGCTGATTATTTATGATTTTTTTTCTGCTGGTGATTATTTATGATTTTTTTTGCTGCTGCTGATTATTATGATTTTTTTTCTGCTGCTGATTATTTATGATTTTTTTTTCCGAGTGCTGTTAAGATACCTCATCCCATGAAGCTATTCGCTGATCGGTCACCTCAGAAGTTTCCTTCCTTGATAATTTCATTTATGATTACCTGTCTCCAGATATGCTTTGACGTCAACTGTTAGATATGAGTTGTGGACTGCTGCTGACTCAAATGATGTACTACAGCAACTTCTATAGATATCTTTACAGCGTTTTCCAATGACTGGGGTCTTGCAGGCGGGCATATAGAACAGGAGAATAAATCAGCTTGTTAAATGCAGTCGCCACGAGGTATTCAGGTCTGAATTGTTATTAAAAAAAAAAACTTTTGATCCTGTCAGGATTCAAACCCACGTTCTCCTAGCTCTTTACCTGTGTTTGTTAAATAATGCATTTCCAAAAATACTTTAATTATTTATTATTTTATTGTTTATTTCTTGAGTGTGTTCCCACACTACCATTGTCGATAACTGTGAAATGTACCGACAGATAGCAATATGCCTCTTCAGGCTAAATAACTTTCCGTCAGGTCTCCAAATTTGACTGATTTTCAATTATTCTTCATAGGTTTTAATGTTGTCTCTTTGCAAAAAAATGTGAGAATAGTGGTTCTAGAATTTACGTTGTTAATGCTATGTCTTCAATGTTTTTGTTCTGCTAGATCATGAGCTATTGTCGACCTGCCGCCCTCAATGGCGTTGGTTGTTTCCACTTATTAAGTTTGGTGTCTGCATTTATGTAAAAATTAATTCAGCCTTTTGCCATGTCTGCATTTATGTAAAAATTAATTCAGCCTTTTGCCATGTCTGCATTTATGTAAAAATTAATTCAGCCTTTTGCCATGTCTGCATTTATGTAAAAATTAATTCAGCCTTTTGCCATGTCTGCATTTATGTAAAAATTAATTCAGCCTTTTGCCATGTCTGCATTTATGTAAAAATTAATTCAGCCTTTTGCCATGTCTGCATTTATGTAAAAATTAATTCAGCCTTTTGCCATGTCTGCATTTATGTAAAAATTAATTCAGCCTTTTGCCATGTCTGCATTTATGTAAAAATTAATTCAGCCTTTTGCCATGTCTGCATTTATGTAAAAATTAATTCAGCCTTTTGCCATGTCTGCATTTATGTAAAAAATAATTCAGCCTTTCTCCATTTCCGCTTGGTGTCTGCATTGATGTAAAAATTAATTCAGCCTTTTGCCATGTCTGCATTTATGTAAACAATAATTCAGCCTTTCTCCATTTCCGCTTGGTGTCTGCATTGATGTAAAAATTAATTCAGCCTTTTGCCATGTCTGCATTTATGTAAAAATTAATTCAGCCTTTTTCCATTTCCGCTTGGTGTCTGTATTTATGTAAAAATTAATTCAGCCTTTTTCCATTTCCGCTTGGTGTCTGTATTTATGTAAAAATTAATTCAGCCTTTTTCCATTTCCGCTTGGTGTCTGTATTTATGTAAAAATTAATTCAGCCTTTCTCCATTTCCGCTTGGTGTCTGTATTTATGTAAAAATTAATTCAGCCTTTTTCCATTTCCGCTTGGTGTCTGTATTTATGTAAAAATTAATTCAGCCTCAGAAATGTTTGGCAGCATCTGTGATGGTTTCTTATTCCTAACTTGTCTAATTTATGTGGTGATGAATGAAACACTTTTTTGTCCTTTACATTTGTATATGCGTAATGTTTGTACTTACTCTTTTTGCTGGTAAATTTTGTTTTCACTTATTCTGTCTATTGTTTTTTTATGCCGCTTTATTTTAATGGTGTTTTAACAATTAACATTCGTTTATTGTCACTAAACATATATTTCACTTCTTAATTTATCTGGCAGTACTGTTTAGTCTGTATGACTATTTAGTTTCAGGCATTTTGTTTTTGGCAGTTATTTTTATTTAGTTAAAAAATAGCAGTTAGTTCCTGTCGAGCTTAGAAGGAACATGGGGAAGGAGTTACAAGTCTGATTAGTCTCTTCAGGTCACTGCTAAATCTTGCTTTGTTCTAAAGCCCATTTGTGAGTCCATTTTATTAATTTTTCTTCTCAAAGTTTCTTTTCGTTTTCGTTGTTGATTTTTTAAATTTTATTTTGTTCCTCCAGATGTCCACATAAAGGCCTGGCGATTGAGTATGATTTCTCCCCTGTGAGGACATGACCGATGCAATTTCTGCCTCTTCTCCGTATATAACTTCATACGTCACTCCATCATCATTGAGTGCCGTCTCCGCAACGAAGGTTGGCTACCATGGAGCGCCATTCAACTCTGTCTCTTGCTTTGATGGTGCATATTGTTATAGGTTGACTTGTCTATATTTTGATGTTACTCGTTCATGTTAGTCTTGGTCTGCCTCTGCCTCTTTTACCTTATATTTTCCCTTCCAATATTACTTTCATTAGGCTGTTGTGTCTTTTAACATACCCCACAAATTTCATTTGTCTTGTTCTAATTGTGTTTAGTACTTATCTTTTCATTTTTAGTTGTTTTAAAACTTCATCGTTTGTTTTCTTTTCTTTCCATCCAATTCTACCTATTCTTCTGTAGATCCTCAAAGGCTTCAATTTTCTGTTATGTTTTATTGTCTAATGTCCATGTTTATGCACCATTCAGGAATATTGAGAAGATGTAACATTTTGCCATTCTTAGTTTTAGCCCTGTTGTTATTTGTTTTGATGTAAGTATATTTTTCATGGCATTAAAATTACTTTTTGCCATACCAATTCTTGTGTTTATTTAAGATGTACATTTTCCATCACTGGTTATAGTATGTCCCAGGTAGCAGCTTCCTCTGAGCCGTCTCCAGATGTATTCCTTCAACTTTTGATATTTAATTATAGGTCTTGAGAATGTTCTTTGTTTATGGTCAAAGTTGTAGTCTTTTTGATATTACGTCAATTAGAGGTGGAATATTTATTACCTTAAAAATGAAAAAAATACCGAAATGTAACATATAATAATTACTGCGTTGCTATTAAGAATGGCATTAAATAGTTTGCTAATACATTTAAATCCTAAGCTTCGGGCGCTGTTTTCTTTCTTTTGTTTTTCGTTCGCCAGCTTTTACCTCAGACTAGGAACTGAATTTTGCGTGTTAATCCGTTTTTTCCTTGCAGCCGTGAGCACAGGGGTCGCCTCGCCTCACAGGCAGATAACTCCGTCTTCGGAGGTACTCGAGTAATTGACGTTTCAAGCCGGGCCTCGGTGCTGAGACCAGGGGTGGTTGCCGCAGAAAGAAATCACAAATAAAAATCCCAACTGATGCAGCCGGGATTTGAACCCACAACCTCTCTATCTCGAGACCGGCGTCTTGCCTCGAGACCAACCAGTTCCCCCGTTCCCCCACCCCGCCCCCCGGGCTCTGCTTTCATTTTTTTTTGTTTTTGTTGACGAGTAAATTCTGAGGCCGTGCTTGTCTGACTTTAACATTTTTTTCCATTTTTGGACACATTTATTTTGTGTCTGTAATTATTTTCACACCAAAAGAGCGTTTGAATGTAGTCTCCAGTTAAAACAGTGAAGCCGCTTGCGATAGTATTACAGTTTGAAGTCTCACTTCAGAGCAACCTTTCTTGACAGTACTCCTGTGCGCTGCTGCTCGGTGCGGTGTTTTAGCCCGTCTCTTTTATATTTGAACTACAAACATTTATCCTGACAGACGGTAAATCAACAATAAGTGATCTTTAATTTCCTATCTAAATATATATTTTGCATGACGTTGTCAGAGTTCATTTATTGCACGTTGCATTATTTCATTATTCATTAGTATTTCAGTATTCATTACACGTTGCATTTATTCAGGCAAGTTGACGTGTTTCTTAGCAATAAAATTGCAAAGCAAAAATTGTTCCGCTTAAGCAAGGATCATCAAAATGAAAGTTTTATGGTTCTAAAGTGACGACAAAAATGACAAAATATAACAAAAAATATACATTAATGATCCCAAAGTTGCAAAAATATAACCTAAACCTAAATTATGATCAAAATGTGCACTTTTATGACCAATAAAAACAGCAGAGTGTTCAGAAAGGCTTAAAATATGTTAAAATTAACTTGGATTTCAAAATTACATGTCAGGAAAAATATGTTATATTTAATACAAATCTGAGCCCTGCAATAATAATTTCTATGAAATGTCCTACATTAAAATGTCCTACATTAAAATGCCCTACATTAAAATGCCCTACAGTAAACTGCCCTACATTAAAATGCCCTACATTAAAATGCCCTACATTAAAATGTCCTACATTAAAATGCCCTACAGTAAAATGCCCTACATTAAAATGCCCTACATTAAAATGCCCTACATTAAAATGCCCTACATTAAAATGCCCTACATTAAAATGCCCTACATTAAAATGTCCTACATTAAAATGCCCTACATTAAAATGTCCTACATTAAAATGCCCTACATTAAAATGCCCTACATTACAATTTTTGTGATATAAAGTAAATTAAAACCCGAATAGGTAAACGATTTACACAATAGACACTCTAGCTATAAGACAAACGAACAGTAACAATGAAACCATTAAATGGATGCGTTTTCTTCTTTGTAATTTTGTTTCGCTATTCTCAAGCACAACTTCATTATCATAAAGAATACATGATAAATTTACATCTATTAAGTTGAGTCCGTCTTTTCTACTTCTCTTGGTTGTGTTGTAGGATGGATCAGGGTCAGGGTCAGGGCTTCCTTCTGGCAGGAAGTGGACGCGGCCACCTCCCATAAGTACCTGTGCATGTAAAATTGCAACAGTAAGAGCTGAATGCGTGTAGTAATTATTATACATGTTTCAGGATGTGTACTATACAACAATATATAGTGAGATATGATCAGATGTGAATAATTAGAGAGACGAATTAATTAATACAAGTCTGGTGATAATATCAGATAAACATGACTTGCGGCATACTCTAATAGTTGTTTGCAAACAAGACCATCATCAGGTCACGTGTCTTCATAGAACGTTGCATTCACCACTGCCGGTGTGGAATAATCTCTGCCTCTAGCCAGATCTCCCACTCCTTTGTTGTCATGTTTAAGGTTCCCCATGATGTCCCGAAACCACCCTCTTCTTGATCCGCCCCTGATGCGTCGCACAGGAACCATGCCCTCCATCATTGTTCTTTCCAGCGAAAGAAGACACAATTCAAAGAAGAGGAAATGAAGGCAGGCACCAGTGCAGGTTAGTAGAATAGAAGAGGAAATGAAGGCAGGCACCAGTGCAGGTTAGTAGAATAGAAGAGGAAATGAAGGCAGGCACCAGTGCAGGTTAGTAGAATAGAAGAGGAAATGAAGGCAGGCACCAGAGCAGGTTAGTAGAATAGAAACACTATTGCAGGGAGTGACTACAAGAAACACTGACATGATAATGACAATGATGATCATCAAATGCCGTCCACACATCGAAGGTTGGCTACCATGAAGCGCCATTCCGCTCTGTCTCTTGCTTTGATGGTGCAGGTTGCCATAGGCTCGTTAACGTTAGTCTTGGTCTGCCTCTGCCTCTTTTACCTTGCATATTCGCTTCCAAGATTACTTTTAGTAGGCTTGTTATGTCTTTTAAGGGATTAAGGCAAAGAAATACAAATGAATGCATCAAAATGCGAAGCTGCAGTAAAGCTAAATGTGAAGGAGAATTTTTAAAAAAAATATAGAGAACAATGGTATTGGAAAAGCTTTACATGATTAATAGACGACACAAATTTGAACGACGTTTCGGCTCAATAGGCCTTCAGCGGGAACAAACAAACAACACACACACACAAACACACACACACAGAGATATGTAAGTAAATAAAACTAATCTTACATAGTTAACTAGTAATGAAACATCCAAAACAAAATAATAAAAACTGGTTTAAGAAAAGAAAAATTTCTTCCTGGGGTCAAGGACCATCACCGGAACGATAAAGAGATAGAATGCGCGCGGCGGTACGCTGTAATTACCCTGATGGTCAAAGGGTCAAACTGTGTAAGGGTTCTAAAATTATGTGAGTGGAGGGACACTGTCTAAGTTACCAGACTACAAAGACACTGACAATGTATATAAGTACCTAAGAGGCCACACATACATGTTTACACTCACACAAAAGAGCGCATATATATACATCTACAAACATAACTGCACATACATATACATATCTAAATATATATACATATATATACATATATATATACACAAATATATACATATATATATACATATACATGTGCATACAAACATACCCGTACCCATACATATGAGCACATATATGCATATGCAAAGGGACAATCATATATGTGCAGAAAATTCCGCATAGCGTCCACATTGCCAGAAGAATACACACCGAGGTTAGTGTGCATACATAAAGGAGAAAGAATAGAACAGAAGAATGACAGGTACTCGAAAGTTGGAAAGAATGATATGTCTGAGGGTGGGGTACAGTAAGAAATATGTGAAAGATGAGTAGCATAGACAGAAGATATATAGGAGACCAACTAAGTATCGCACTAGTGAAGGAGAGCTATGAATAGCACCGTATAGTGGATAGACTAAAGTACCCAAACATGGGTAGCAAAGGAGACTAACAATAGGAAAGGAGAAATTGAAGGGAAACTATGTATACGAGTGAGATACATTCATGCCACGTGGGGTCAGCGAACCAAATTAGACAATAAGGCGATTCTCCAAAGCAAACCGGCTACGGTGGCCGGAGTGGTACAGAACAACACCTGTGATGTCGATGTCGTGTTTGTCCTTGTGGTATGATACATTGAAATGGGAAGACATTGTCTTATGTCTTTTAACATGCCCCAAAAATCTAATTTGTCTTGTTTGAATTGTATTTAGTGGTTCTCTTTTCATTTTTAGTTGATTTAAGACTTCATCGTTTGTTTTCTTTTCTTTAGATCCAATTTTACCTATTCTTCTATAAATCCACATTTCAAATGCTTAAATTTTCTGTTCTGTTTTCTTGTCTAATGTCAATGTTTATATATAAAAATTAGAAATCTTTTTCTAGAATTATTCTAGAAACTGAAGGACTAAATATAAGGCAATTACTTCAAGACATATTTATCAACCGTCGCTTTGTTGCTATTTCAATGTTTTGATGTCTTGATTAATTGCCACAGTAAACAAAACAACCGAGTAATGTGACCACAAAGAAAGTGTAGACACTTTAAGAGATAATGAAGATATCAAGCAAAACTGAATTTAATTTTTGTCCACCCTTCTTATTAAAAGTGGAGCTCATTCACCCATCTACAAAATGCTAAAAATGAGTTTACAGATACGTACGTTGATATCACTGTTCCGCTTGATAAGCTGTAGCGCAATGTCCTCACATTCTTTCTCAGACTCTGGCACTAAACTAGATAGAGATATATATTTATCAACTGTAACTAGTTCTTGTTCTCGGTTTTCTTATCCAGACAAGGTTTACATTAGTAAATAAGATAGCTAGTGATATCGTCAAGATGTTAAAGGTGCTGAATTACTACTGTAAATGTGATAAATTGTGTTAGCAATTATATATATATGTATATATATCTTGAGCGAGTGTTGTTTTATTTTCTTATTACTACTGACGTAACATGAGTGTATGCCACCAACCGCCTGTAAAGACCACATTCCCCACCATTTAACACCATATTTCCCACAGCCTAGCAAGGCACGGATGAGAGCCGCAATAGTTCAGAGGTTAGTGAAATGGATTGCAAACGATAAGAGCACAGGTTCACCCAATCTTAAATGGGTACTGCATTTTTTTCTTGGAAAGTAAGGCGGCACGGGCGTAATACCGACCACATTGCCCTAATAATCATGTGCCGAAGGTCTATAAAAATTATGATCACTAACACCATATTCCCTATACGGCTAGAGACCTCCTACCAGTGCACATCGATGGCCCACAACTTCTCTTTGATGAGGGACCATCATGCTTCACATGCTTTATCTCCAACTGGCCTGTGGTAAATCACACAGGCACAATTGGCACAGGACGTGACGATCCTCTGTCCACACATTCGATCCTCATATTTATACTCTCGAAAGAGCGGAGTTCGAGTCAGTAGACATTAGGTGGCGGGGAATGGGCCAGTAGACAGTAGGTGGTGGGGAATGGACCAGTAGACAGTAGGTGGCGAGGAATGGGCCAGTAGAGAGTAGGTGGCCTGGAATGTGCCAGTAAACAGTAGGTGGCGGGGAATGGACCAGTAGACAGTAGGTGGCGAGGAATGTGCCAGTAGACAGTAGGTGCCTGGAATGTGCCAGTAGACAATAGGTGGTGAGGAATGGACCAGTAGACAGTAGGTGGCGAGGAATGGGCCAGTAGACAGTAGGTGGCCTGGAATGTGCCAGTAAACAGTAGGTGGCGGGGAATGGGCCAGTAAACAGTAGGTGGCCTAGAATGTGCCAGTAGACAATAGGTGGTGAGGAATGGACCAGTAGACAGTAGGTGGCGAGGAATGGGCCAGTAGACAGTAGGTGGCGAGGAATGGGCCAGTAGACAGTAGGTGGCGAGGAATGGACCAGTAGACAGTAGGAGGCGAGGAATGGGCCAGTAGACAGTAGGTGGTGAGGAATGGACCAGTATACAATAGGTGGTGAGGAATGGACCAGTAGACAGTAGGTGGCGATGAATGGGCCAGTAGACAGTAGGTGGCCTGGAATGTGCCAGTAAACAGTAGGTGGTGGGGAATGGGCCAGTAAACAGTAGGTGGCGGGGAATGGGCCAGTAAACACTAGGTGTCCTGGAATGTGCCAGTAAACAGTAGGTGGCCTGGAATGTGCCAGTAGACAGTAGGGGGCGGGGAATGGGCCAGTAAACAGTAGGTGGCGGGGAATGGGCCAGTAAACAGTAGGTGTCCTGGAATGTGCCAGTAAACAGTAGGTGGCCTGGAATGTGCCAGTAAACAGTAGGTGGCGGGGAATGGGCCAGTAAACAGTAGGTGGCGGGGAATGGGCCAGTAAACATTAGGTGGCGGGGAATGGGCCCGTAAACAGTAGGTGGCCTGGAATGTGTCAGTAAACAGTAGGTGGCCTGGAATGTGCAGTAGACAGTAGGTGGCGGGGAATGGGCCAGTAAACAGTAGGTGGCGGGGAATGGGCCAGTAAACAGTAGGTGTCCTGGAATGTGCCAGTAAACAGTAGGTGGCGGGGAATGGGCCAGTAAGCAGTAGGTGGCGGGGAATGGGCCAGTAGACAGTAGGTGGTAGGGAATGGGTCAGTAGACAGTAGGTGGTAGGGAATGGGCCAGTAGACAGTAGGTGACGGGGAATGGACCAGTAAACAGTAGGTGGCCTGGAATGGGCCAGTAGACAGTAGGTGGCGGGGAATGGGCCAGTAGACAGTAGGTGGCGGGGAATGGACCACTAAACAGTAGGTGGTAGGGAATGGGCCAGTAGACAGTAGGTGGCGGGGAATGGACTAGTAAACAGTAGGTGGCCTGGAATGGGCCAGTAGACAGTAGGTGTGAGGAATGGGTCAGTAGACAGTAGGTGGCCTGGAATGTGCCAGTAAACAGTAGGTGGTGGGGAATGGGCCAGTAGACAGTAGGTGGTGGGGAATGAGCCAGTAGACAATAGGTGGCGATGAATGGGATTGTAGACAATAGGTGGCGATGAATGAGCCAGTAGACAGTAGGTGGTGAGGAATGGGCCAGTAGACAATAGGTGGTGGGGAATGGGCCAGTAGACAGTAGGTGGTGGGGAATGGGCAAGTAGACAGTAGGTGGTGGGGAATGGGCCAGTAGACAATAGGTGGCGATGAATGGGCCAGTAGACAGTAGGTGGTGGGGAATGGGCCAGTAGACAATAGGTGGTGGGGAATGGGCCAGTAGACAATAGGTGGCGATGAATGGGCAAGTAGACAGTAGGTGGTGGGGAATGGGCCAGTAGACAATAGGTGGTGGGGAATGAGCCAGTAGACAATAGGTGGCGATGAATGGGATTGTAGACAATAGGTGGCGATGAATGAGCCAGTAGACAGTAGGTGGTGGGGAATGGGCCAGTAGACAATAGGTGGCGATGAATGGGATTGTAGACAATAGGTGGCGATGAATGAGCCAGTAGACAATAGGTGGCGATGAATGGGATTGTAGACAATAGGTGGCGATGAATGGGATTGTAGACAATAGGTGGCGATGAATGGGATTGTAGACAATAGGTGGCGATGAATGAGCCATTAGACAGTAGGTGGTGGGGAATGGGCCAGTAGACAATAGGTGGCGATGAATGGGATTGTAGGCAGTAGGTGGCGATGAATGAGCCAGTAGACAATAGGTGGCGATGAATGGGATTGTAGACAATAGGTGGCGATGAATGAGCCAGTAGACAGTAGGTGGTGGGGAATGGGCCAGTAGACAATAGGTGGTGGGGAATGAGCCAGTTGACAAAAGTTGGCGATGAATGGGATTGTAGACAATAGGTGGCGATGAATGAGCCAGTAGAAAGTAGGTGGTGGGGAATGGGCCAGTAGACAATAGGTGGCGATGAATGGGATTGTAGACAATAGGTGGCGATGAATGAGCCAGTAGAAAGTAGGTGGTGGGGAATAGGCCAGTAGACAATAGGCGGTGGGGAATATGCCAGTAGACAGTAGGTGGTGGGGAATGGGCCAGTAGACAGTAGGTGGTGGGGAATGGGCCAGTAGACAATAGGTGGCGATGAATGGGATTGTAGACAATAGGTGGCGAAGAATGAGCCAGTAGACAGTAGGTGGTGGGGAATGGGCCAGTAGACAGTAGGTGGTGGGGAATGGGCCAGTAGACAGTAGCTGGTGGGGAATGGGCCAGTAGACAGTAGGTGGTGGGGAATGGGCCAGTAGACAGTAGGTGGTGGGGAATGAGCCAGTAGACAATAGGTGGCGATGAATGGGCTAGTAGATAAATTAGCAAGAGGTAAATTTACAACACTCGAAAAAATTACAAATAATCAACAGCAGAAAAAAAAAAACAAAGCAGAATAGATAGCCCGAAGTATGATCGAACACATACTCTTCGACATTACGCCTTGCCCCGAGAGACTATGCTTTGCAGTACACGACAAAATCTTGTAAACATACCTCTTCCTCTGAAATGATTCGCTGTTCTATCGCCTCAGAAGTTTCTTTCATAATGATCCTCATCAAGTACCAAGCCTGCTGTCGTAGGTGATCATGTCTCTCCACAACTTTCGATCTCGACAGTTAGTTATGATTTCTGTTGTTGACCTTCTGCCAAGCCATTCTCTTAAGCTGTCTGGTATCTTTTCTCTTTGCTTCCCTCTATCTCTTCGTCCCTCAATTTTCCCAGTTGTTACAATATATCCCAGTTGTTCTCTTCTCATTACATGTCCAAAAAATGATGATTGTTTCTTCCTAATATTGGAAATTAGTTCTCTTTTTGCTTTGGCCTCTTTCAAAACGTTTTCATTACTCTTCAAAGCTGTCCATGGTATTCTCAATATTTTTCTGTAAAACAACATTTGTACAGCCTCCAGTGGTTTTCTTGTCTGTTGCCCTACTGTCCATGATTCACATACATATCTTATGTTTAGACTGGCTCTACATACTATTTAAGAACTCTTTTTCTTGTTTCTATTGTCAAAAATGGATTGCATAGTATCTTCCTCATTTTTTGGAAAAACTGTTTTTGCCTGAGCCATTTTGCATCTCAACTTTGTTGTACATTTTCTATCTGAGGTTAACATTGTTCCCAGATATTTAAATTCATTTTCCTATTTTAATATTGTTCCACTTGTCTTTATTTTGCACTGAGGGGATGTATTTTTCTTTATTGTTACCATTACTCCTGTCTTTTTGCTATTAAGGCTGAGTCCTTTATTTTTGTTTTCTTTCACTATAATGTCCAACATTTCTTGTAACTCATAATGATACTCATTTATTATTATTTGTCTCCACTCTGTGCAGTGCCACCTATATTAAAAGCATGTCCGCTGAATGGTTGTGACATTTTCAGCATTGCCAGCAGGAGTTGTTGTGGGTAAAATGACGTCATATGTCTATAACTAACACAGCTGAAGACGTCACAAGCTTGGAATGATCCGGGAAAGTCCGATCAGCACTTCGGCTTTCAATATAGATGGCAATGTTTCGTCTTACAAACATATTCCTAGCACACAATCACCCCATTAGTTTCATACAGCCACTAGAGTCTCAATTTCAACAGCAACAAGACCAACAACACCAAGAACAACAACAACATCAGCAACAGCAACGACAACCACAACTCCACATCCACCAACAAACTGCAACCACAACTCACCTGTCAGACTCCCAGTCTCTATTCGCACTGTGAGAGTAGGCAGCCGCGGGAGTCGCATGGGTGATTCTGGTTGTAGTTACTATACCTGTCGATTTACCTGCACGACCATCAAACATGTATTACATCCCCAGGTTACCACAAACTCTACAACTCTAACATGCACTGTTTCTATGTAATGCGAATAAAATTACTGGGAAGTAACTAACATATTAGGGAGCCGCGATAGCTCAGTGGTTAGTGAACTGAACTACAAAGGGCAAGGGGGTAGGGTTCGATCCCAACCGACGGCCTCCGGATTCACCCAGCCTTAAATGGGTACCGGATTCTTTTCTGCGAAAGTAAAGCGGCACGGGCGTAATACCGACCACATTACCCCAAAAATCATGTGCTGAAGTTCTGTAAAATTTATGGTCACTAACACCATATTCCCTATATGCCACTTGGCGTGACGGGGGATCTTTTCTTTTTTTTTTTAGCCAACAGATTGTTCAAATTTCAATGCCTGATTACAACTAACACAAACCGTGTACTATTCCTTTACACTCGTTATTAATCTAAACATGTTTGCTTAACTGAATAATCTGCATCTGAAATGCAATATGCGCCCCTGCGACCGGACGCGCCTATCTGGCTAACAAATTATATATATATATATTATTATTATTATTATTATTATTATTATTATTTAAAAAAAAACTCTACTTCCGACGGTCCCATCGGTTTAATGAAAATGTCAATTTTGTCATTAAAAAAATTGTAATGTCATTTTGTAAATAAAAATGTCAATTTTGTGCCGTCTTTAACAAAGAACGTATAAATATGTTTAAATATTGATCAATGATAAATCATATTCTGTAATCTTTTATCAGTTTCATGGATACCAATAATCCAAGTAATCACGAATTATACTAATAACATCACTAAAGATCTGTGTCGCGTGCAGATCTCGCGGTGACATGACTGAGTGAATGGTTTCAGAATGAGTTTGGAGTGAGTTAAGGATGTATTATATTTTTGTTATTTTAAATTGCGATCAACTTCATAATGAAGAAATGTTGTACAGGACTCTTGAGTCTCAATTACAGGACTATGATTTTGCTCTTTATATCACTAGCAATGTGAACATGTTAGAAGGAAAAACAAAAGCCTCGAAATAATTTTCTAGAAAAATAGGACTTGGGGGTTAACAAAGAAAATACGACGTAATGAAAAATCAAATTCTCCCAGAAGAAACAAAAAACACTTGGAAGGAAGTGCAGTGGGAGAAGCAGATCACTTTGTATGACTTTGGCATGGATCACGAAGGAGAAACAAAGAAAGCAATTAAAATCAGAATCGCAATAACAGCAATACATTTCAGATCCCTAATTAAAATATGGAAATTCAAAAAACAAGTAGCACAAAAGCAAAGCTCGGAGTTTTCATATCAGATGATTTATCTATCATTACTTATGGCAGCAAAAGAAAGAAAACAACTAAAGAAATAGAAAATAAACTGGACGCATTTGAAAACAAATTTCTGATGAAGTTACTTATTACACTAATGATTAGTATAATGACTAGTGCGAAAATAAGGGAAATGACAAAGCATCAAAAATTATCATCTATAATTAAGAGAAGGTGGTCATATGTTGGCCATGTGATGAGAAGGGACAACAACAAGAGAATCTCATGTAAGACAATCGAATGAGAACCAGAGAGGAGGAGGAAAAAAGCAGACCTAGATAAACAATAAAAAGAAGACTAATGCGAGAGGCAACAACAGTAGGCATTAGCTTCCATGCCGAGGGTGAAAGACTAGCTCAGTACAGATACTTTTGGCGAGACACAATGCGGGACCCTAACAAAACGTTCTAATTTTGATAACAAAGATCGTTGGACACAGGGAGTCTAGAACTTCTGCCACATTTGCTGTCTGCGGGTCGAACGGACAACAGACTGAGAGACAGACATACAGGCATGCAGGCAAACAGAGAGACAGATAGGCAGGCAGGCAGAAAGATAGACAGTCAGGCAGACAGACAGGCAGGCAGACAGGCAGGCAACAGACAAACAGACAGACATACAGGCAGGCAACAGACAAACAGACAGACATACAGGCAGGCAGGCAAACAGAGAGATAGATAGGCAGGCAGGCAGAAAGATAGACAGTCAGGCAGACAGACAGGCAGGCAGACAGGCAGGCAGACATGTAGGCAGGCAGATAAATAGATAGACAGACAGACAGACAGACAGGCAGGCAGGCAGGCAGGCAGATAGATAGATAGATAGATAGATAGATAGATAGATAGATAGATAGATAGATAGATAGATAGATAGATAGATAGATAGATAGATAGATAGATAGATAGATAGATAGATAGATAGATAGATAGATAGATAGATAGATAGATAGATAGATAGATAGATAGATAGATAGATAGATAGACATCATAATTGTATCACTGAGTGTAACAAATGTAACTATGTGAAAGAAAGACCAGCTTTAGTTGCGTAATATTGCATCATGGAAGAAACATTGGATATAAAAGACTCTGTGTCTCTAGCCAAATCTTGCATTTAGATGGAATCGATCGTATCCACACCTACGTCTATGTAAAACATTGTATGAATTATGTCACTGAAGAACAATGTTATCTTCAATATGTCTATGTAATGAAAGATACTATGCAATCCATTTTTGACAATAGAAACAAGAAAAAGTGTTCTTAAATTGTTATGTAGTGCCAGTCTTAACATATGGATGTGAATCATAGACAATAGGGCAACAGATAAGAAAATCACTGGAGTCTGTAGAAATGTGGTTTTACAGAAGAATGTTGAGAATACCATGGATAGCTAAGAAGAGTAATGAAAACGTTCTGAAAGAGGTCAAAGCAAAAAGAGAGCTAATTTCTAATATTAGGAAGAAACCATCATCATTTTTTGGCCATGTAATGAGAAGAGAACAGCTGGAATATATTGTAACAACTGGAAAAATTGTGGGACGAAGAGATAGAGGGAAGCAAAGAGAAAAGATACCAGACAGCTTAAGAGAATGGCTTGGCAGAAGGTCAACAACAGAAATGATAAATAACTGTCGTGATCTAAAGTTGTGGAGAAACAACCACACCTACGCCAGCAGACCCGGTACTTGATGATGATGATGTAATGAAAGACTGATTTCATCTTTCTTCTTTGGCAATAAATATTACATAGTCCCATGATTTTGCCATTCTAATGTCCCAGTTTCCCTGTTTTTGCAATTGCACTGTCGCGTTTTTCTTATTCCACTATCTTTTTTGACATTCCAATGTCCCGTTTTTGACATTGCACTGTCTCGTCTCTGCCATGCCCCAACGTGTTGTTTTTTTGAGTGAAGTAAGATTGTCAATCTATTTATAAGGGATTCATATATTGTAAAGAACGTAAGATTTACAACAAATGGCACCTTTTAAGGAACGTAATATTTACAATAAATGACACATTTTTAACGAACGTAATATTTACAATAAATTATACAATTTAATGAATGTAATATTTACAATAAA
Source organism: Megaustenia siamemsis (assembly GCA_032433765.1). Taxonomy (NCBI): domain Eukaryota; kingdom Metazoa; phylum Mollusca; class Gastropoda; order Stylommatophora; family Ariophantidae; genus Megaustenia; species Megaustenia siamemsis. The sequence goes on from JAVIAB010000088.1 coordinate 14,874,335, forward strand.
TGACACATGTTAACGAATGTAATATTTACAAAACATGACACATTTTAAGGAAAGTTAGATTTATACGACATAGAATTATCGAAATGTGATTGAACCTACATTGTATTACACCAGAACAAACAAACGTACTAACCACTTCGCTACTGACCTACCCACTGTAAAACATCTAATATAACAATGATTCTAACCTGACTGCGCTGACCAGCGCAATATGGAATCCACATGAGCATCCTTTGTGGAATTGCAGACTCCGCGCTTGGCGGATGAACTGAGTCCCAGTAGTTTCTGGTTGGTTTTAACCCCACAGAGAAAGGCGGTGGCAGACGCCGCTGAATCTGTGATCTGTGCATCTGTGTTGTATGTCTGGCAACATAAAACTCATTGCTATATGTCATGGTTAAATCTCAAACGTATTAAGAATGTTTTCTCACTCTCGTATATACATATATAGATAATCATCATCAGGTCGTTGCTAAAATGTAAGTATTCACTACAGCCTGTCTGAAAGTATCTCTGTCTCTAGCCAGAACTCCTACAGAATGTTCCATTCACCACAGCCTGTCTGAAAGCATATCTGTCTCTAGCCAGATCTCCTACAGAATGTTCAATTCACCACAGCCTGTCTGAAAGCATCTCTGTCTCTAGCCAGATCTCCTACAAAATGTTCCATTCACCACAGCTTGTCTGAAAGCATCTCCGTCTCTAGCCATATCACCTACAGAATGTTACATTCACCACAGCCTGTCTGAAAGCATCTATGTCTTTAGCCAGATCTCCTACAGAATGTTCCATTCACCACAGCCTGTCTGAAAGCATCTATGTCTCTAGCCATATCTCCTACAGAATGTTCCATTCACCACAGCCTGACTGAAAGAATCTATATCTCTAGCTAGACATCCAATAGAACGTTGCATTCAACACAGCCTGACTGAAAGAATCTATATCTCTAGCTAGATCTTCCATAGAATGTTCCTTTCACCACAGCCTGACTGAAAGAATCTATATCTCTAGCTAGATCTTCCAAAGAATGTTCTTTTCACCACAGCCTGTATGAAAAAAATCTATTTCTCTAGCCAGTCCTCCCATTTCTTTTGTTGCTATGTCCAAGGTCTTCTTGATTTCTTGAAACCACCTTCTTCTTAATCTGCTCTTGAAACGTCCTGGAACGATACCTAACATTATTGTTCTTTCTAGTTTGTTGTGTCCTTTGACGTGGACATAGTATTTTAATTTCCTCTGTACAGTGGTGTTTATCAGCTAGTTCTTTCGATCTTTAGGTCTTTTAATATGTTTCTATTGATTTTTTTTCATTATTGAAGGTATTCTAATGAATTTCTTGTAGTAACATTTTGTTTCTAATTAATGTTTTGTTTTCTTCTTAGTTGTTTGCAAGATTGCTTATTAATCATAACCATATGTTGCTATCGAGAAGGTAGACGCCCTTAGTAATTTTAATATTCTTCCTCTTCAACCTTGTAGAGTATAGGTCTTCAACAAATACTTTCCAGGCCATTCTGTTCCTTGCCATTATTTTAAGATCATGCCATGTCTTCCCCATCATCTTCATCTCTGCTTCCATCTGTCTTGTGTAAGAATATCTTGGTCTTCCTCTTTGTATTGTTCTTTGGGGGTTTCAAAAAATGGAATGTTGTATAATGCTCTTAGTTGGCTTCTGCAATGTGTGTCCTATCCAGCGCCATCGTTTTCGCTGTATCTCTTTATCCACAGTTATTTAACTGGTATATTTCCATAATTCTATGTTAGTGATTTTGTCCTGCCATTTGCATCCTTTTATAGTACCTAAGCATCCATTAATGGAGGTCTGTATCGTCATGATTGTCATTTTTGTTGTTTTCCATGTTTCACAGCCATATAATAATACTGACTTAACATTGGAGTTAAGAATTTTAATTTTGTTTGGAAATATTTTGTATTTAACAAACATTTGTAATTTAACTAATATATATATATACATGTATATATATATATATATATATATATATATATATATATATATATATATATATATATATATATATATATATATATATATATATATATATATGTAGCAGTAAATGTAAGGAAATGAAGAGTGTTGGAACGGTATGGAGAGAGTGGACAAACACCGGATGTGTGAAGAAGTGTGAAACACAAGATAGTAGAGTGAACTGTGTTCTAAAGGAGTAGGACGAGATTAATGGGGTTTAGAAAAAAAGTGATAAACATGGATAGAGTGAGTTAGGCGGGGGTAAGGTCAAGATAAGATAGGTAAAATGACGCAAAGATAACCCATTGGATGGCAAATTAAGTAAGTAGCTGTTGATTGATTTTAGGGGAGATTCATAAGGGACTGTAGAGGGTCCAAGACAAGAGTTCAGACGTAGAACTAACGTGTCGTCAGAGTGGCTACGTCACGAGGGCGTAAGGTCCGCTGGTCAGCAGGGAGCACACGCTTCGTAGATAGTTAGCGGCAGTAGGTGAAATGTTCGAACTTAGGTTAGAACCATGAACACAAGCTCTGTGATAATTAGCACCAGTAGGTGGAATATTTTAACTAATAGGAGGGAAATGACTGGGAGGTTCGAGAGAGAATCTTGGAAAACTACGATGGTAGAGATGACATAGTCTAAGTAAATAGGTTGATCGATGGCTTGACAAGCTGTCATTGTAAAAAGTGTTGTTATGGAAACAGCGCCATATATTTTAGAGCAGTGATATCTACAATATGTGCCACTTTGGCACGCAAGGTTTCTGTTTTTGAGATTGTGGTTCTGCCCTATGTGCCGTCTTCGGCTCGAAAGGACAATAGATAGATAGATAGATAGATAGATAGATAGATAGAAGTAAATAGGACCAGTTAGACGAGTCTCAGAGACTAGTCAGATCACAGGTGGAACTTAGAAAACTAACGGGTTCGGGGGGGGGGGGGGTAGTGTGAGGAAGTACCAGAACTGAAGTTTACACAGTTACCCGAGCGGGAATACCTAAACCGCAGGGCATTGTTATGTGTTACAGAAGTGTTATGTTGGAGTTTATGTAATAAAGTGTTTACACAGTTACCCGAGCGGGAATACCTAAACCGCAGGGCATTGTTATGTGTTACAGAAGTGTTATGTTGGAGTTTATGTAATAAAGTGTTTACACAGTTACCCGAGCGGGAATACCTAAACCGCAGGGCATTGTTATGTGTTACAGAAGTGTTATGTTGGAGTTTATGTAATAAAGTGTTTACACAGTTACCCGAGCGGGAATACCTAAACCGCAGGGCATTGTTATGTGTTACAGAAGTGTTATGTTGGAGTTTATGTAATAAAGTGTTTACACAGTTACCCGAGCGGGAATACCTAAACCGCAGGGCATTGTTATGTGTTACAGAAGTGTTATGTTGGAGTTTATGTAATAAAGTGTTTACACAGTTACCCGAGCGGGAATACCTAAACCGCAGGGCATTGTTATGTGTTACAGAAGTGTTATGTTGGAGTTTATGTAATAAAGTGTTTACACAGTTACCCGAGCGGGAATACCTAAACCGCAGGGCATTGTTATGTGTTACAGAAGTGTTATGTTGGAGTTTATGTAATAAAGTGTTTACACAGTTACCCGAGCGGGAATACCTAAACCGCAGGGCATTGTTATGTGTTACAGAAGTGTTATGTTGGAGTTTATGTAATAAAGTGTTTACACAGTTACCCGAGCGGGAATATCTAAACCGCAGGGCATTGTTATGTGTTACAGAAGTGTTATGTTGGAATTTATGTAATAAAGCGTTTACACAGTTTTTGTTTCAAGAGAGACTTGTGTGTGCAGTTATTTACACAAGGCGGTGTGTATATGGTAGTTAAGTCTGAATGACAGTCCAAAGACAACGAAGATGGACGTGAAATAAGCTAGGCAGTACAAGACGACACTAATAACGGAAAGTATGCGCGGTGGACAGAACAGCTAGAGGTTGTCGCGGAAATTCGAGAACAAGATAATCCACGGCCAGCAATACAGGACAGAGCGCCTATATCGACCACCGTTGTACCACCCACGAGGGGCTAAGCTATTACAAGAACACGAAAGAACAGTGTATGTTCTTCCCACGGTGCCACGAGCAGTATATCAGTCATCCACCCACCATATGACCGAGTCGGTATTATCCAGCAGTCAGTAAACGCCATTTTCAAGAACAAGCCATGTACAGACCGAGTCGCCCCGGTAACAAAGAGAAGCTCTTTAGGTGAATGGTCTCGTCCAGCATTGCAAGCATATATATATATATAAGTTAAATTACAAAAGTTAGTTAAATACAAAATATTTCCAACAAAAATAAAATTTTCAACTCCAATGTTAAGTCAGTTTTATTATTAATATATATATATATATATATATATATATAAATGTATGTATGTTGTATGTTGTATGTATGTATGTATGTATGTATGTATGTATGTATGTATGTATGTATGTATGTATGTATGTATGTATGTATGTATGTATGTATGTATGTATGTATGTATGTATGTATGTATGTATGTATGTATGTATGTATGTATGTATGTATGTATGTATGTATGTATGTATGTATACGGGAGTCGCGTTAGCTCAGTGGTTAGTGAACTGAACTACTAAGGACAAGAGGTCGGGTTCGATCCTGATAAACGGCTTCCGGGTTCACCCAGCCTTAAATGGGTACCGGATTTTTCTGGGAAGTAAATTTAGGAGGACCCAGACTTTGAGATAAGGTTTGATTATGGTAAGTTGTTATCTAGAACAGAGACAGGGGCATGTGGTGAGATATGTTATGCAAAGTCTAACTCAAAGATCGTATAACATAGAGTCTTATGTCTAGAATTATATGCCTGCTTCCACTCGAAAGGACAATAGACAGACAGACAGATCAACAGTGAAGAAATGAGCGGAAACAACACAGTGATAAAGAAAGAGAGATTAATTCTGTTTTCTTGGACGTTCGCTCTCTAAAACAAATATCTCACATTTTCATGTGAGCTTCGCTGGCTCTCAGTGGCAGTTGAGGTTGATTGAAGGCACGAGCTCGACTATGCGTGACAGGCCGGGCGGAGCCTTATTGTCACGTGTGGATATCACCCTCTTCTGGTCCTCCTGATTTTCGGGTTCACCAATTCAAGTACTCATATCTGGACAACGTTTGCATCTAGAAAGATCTGCGTTTGCTTCTAGAAAGATGAGGAAATTGAATGTGAGAACTTTGAAAGAGATGCCAAACAGTCTTGAGGGGAAACTCCAGCCGTGATGTTCCTGGTGTAGTAACGTCAGGGGCACTTGACCATCGCGGTAAGATGTGATCTATGAACGGTGATCCTGCATTTCACTCTGATCCTGCATGGGTCATCGAGCCCGACCCTCCACCAGCCAACGCAAGAAGGCTACCTTAAGGTCGGTGACCTCGATCCCTTTTAATCTACAACTTTTCTAAGAGATTGGTTTCACATTAATTATTTGCTTCTTTCTGTACTCATTAACGCTATTTATAGCTTAGTCAAAAGGGAGCCGCGATAGCTCAGTGGTTAGTGAACTGGACTACAATAGACAGGACGTCGAGTTCGATCTTGATCGACGGCTTCCAGGTTCACCCAGCCTTAAACGAGTACCTGATTTTTTTCTGAGAAAATAAAGCGGCTCGGGCGTAACACCGACCACATTACCCCAAAAATCATGTGCCGAAGGTCTGTAAAATTTATGGTCACTAACACCATATTCCCTATACGCCACTTGGCGTGACGGGGGAACTTTACTTTTATACATATATACATATATATATATATATATATATATATATATATATATATATATATATATATACAGTATCATACGTATGAAAAATGTATGAATGAAAAAAGTATATATGTATAGAAATAGAAACTATGGAAAGCAAACAAGACTTAAGAGGAATGCACACAGAAATAAAGAGAATGACTAATAAAAATGAAAAAGCCACAGAAGGTAGATACATTGCTGATAAAAAAAAAAGAAAAAAATGCTAACAGACAATAAAGATATAATAGATAGATGGCAAGAATATATAACAGAACTATTTCATGATCAAAGGGACAAGAAACCTATTATAAAATGTATATCAGGCTATAAAATCTTAAAATCTGAGGTGGAAAAAAAAATCTATAAAAATAATGAAAAAGGGAAAAGCAGCAGGACCTGAGAGCATACAGATAGAGGTGATACAATACAGGCACTATAAGATTTTGGCATTGAAGGGATTACAGACATATGCAACGACATATACCACACAGGCTACATACCAAATGAACTAAAAACATCAACTTTCATTGCATTGCCTAAAAAGAATGGTGCAGTTGAATGCAGTGACTTTAGAACAATAAGCCTAATGAGCCATGTTACAAAAATCTTGCTAAAAGTTATACAAGGAAGGATTCAGAATAAAATCAATACTGAATTAGATGAGCAGCAATTTGGATTTAGGAAAAATAGCGGGACAAAAGAAGCCATATTCTGCATGAGAACATTAATCGAAAAGTACACAGAAGTAAACAAACCAATATATGCCTGCTTCATAGACTACACCAAAGCTTTTGATAGAGTACACCACAAACAACTTAAAGAATGCCTAAAAGAGATACATCTAGATGACATGGACATACGACTAATATGTAATCTATACTGGGAGCAAACAGCAATAATAAAATATAACAAGAGAACTCTACATCCATTGATATAAAAAGAGGAGTAAGACAGGGATGCATCCTATCACCAAGCTTGTTCAATCTATACACTGAGCAAATCTTTAAAAACATCATAGAGATGCCAGGCCTACAAATTAATGGGTACAAATAATAATACATAAATATTATTATATGGGGAACTTCCGAGGCGATAATAGGGAATAATAGAACAAAGAAGTATGTGTTAGCACTCGGAAAAATTGACAGACAAACAACAATAGAAAAAAACGAAGAACAATATATGGTCCGAAGTGGGATCGAACCCGTACTCAGTGGCACCGCGCCTTGCCACGAGAAGCCGAACGCTTGGTACACTGCCACGCAGCCAACTAAAAAATTGGCTATTGCAGTAGTGTCTTCCACGAAAGGCGATCTCAATGACTATAGCATAGGGTAACGATCACAGACCGGAAATAAATTGTATATTTGTACTTTCCTATTAATGCAAGTATCTCCCAGTAGGGCTGAATACTTGTGTTGTAGATAAACATTTATTGGACGAAACAGCACGAATAGTAGTTCCCAGTGGTTATATAATGGGTACAAATAATAATACATAAATATTATTATATGGGGAACTTCCGAGGCGATAATAGGGAATAATAGAACAAAGAAGTATGTGTTAGCACTCGGAAAAATTGACAGACAAACAACAATAGAAAAAAACGAAGAACAATATATGGTCCGAAGTGGGATCGAACCCGTATTCAGTGGCACCGCGCCTTGCCACGAGAAGCCGAACGCTTGGTACACTGCCACGCAGCCAACTAAAAAATTGGCTATTGCAGTAGTGTCTTCCACGATCACAGACCGGAAATAAATTGTATATTTGTACTTTCCTATTAATGCAAGTATCTCCCAGTAGGGCTGAATACTTGTGTTGTAGACAAACATTTATTGGACGAAACAGCACGAATAGTAGTTCCCAGTGGTTATATACTGGGTACAAATAATAATACATAAATATTATTATATGGGGAACTTCCGAGGCGATAATAGGGAATAATAGAACAAAGAAGTATGTGTTAGCACTCGGAAAAATTGACAGACAAACAACAATAGAAAAAAACGAAGAACAATATATGGTCCGAAGTGGGATCGAACCCGTACTCAGTGGCACCGCGCCTTGCCACGAGAAGCCGAACGCTTGGTACACTGCCACGCAGCCAACTAAAAAATTGGCTATTGCAGTAGTGTCTTCCACGAAAGGCGATCTCAATGACTATAGCATAGGGTAACGATCACAGACCGGAAATAAATTGTATATTTGTACTTTCCTATAATTTTTCCTAGTGCTAACACATACTTCTTTGTTCTATTATTCCCTATTATCGCCTCGGAAGTTCCCCATATAATAATATTTATGTATTATTATTTGTACCCAGTATATAACCACTGGGAACTACTATTCGTGCTGTTTCGTCCAATAAATGTTTGTCTACAACACAAGTATTCAGCCCTACTGGGAGATACTTGCATTAATAGGAAAGTACAAATATACAATTTATTTCCGGTCTGTGATCGTTACCCTATGCTATAGTCATTGAGATCGCCTTTCGTGGAAGACACTACTGCAATAGCCAATTTTTTAGTTGGCTGCGTGGCAGTGTACCAAGCGTTCGGCTTCTCGTGGCAAGGCGCGGTGCCACTGAGTACGGGTTCGATCCCACTTCGGACCATATATTGTTCTTCGTTTTTTTCTATTGTTGTTTGTCTGTCAATTTTTCCGAGTGCTAACACATACTTCTTTGTTCTATTATTCCCTATTATCGCCTCGGAAGTTCCCCATATAATAATATTTATGTATTATTATTTGTACCCAGTATATAACCACTGGGAACTACTATTCGTGCTGTTTCGTCCAATAAATGTTTGTCTACAACACAAGTATTCAGCCCTACTGGGAGATACTTGCATTAATAGGAAAGTACAAATATACAATTTATTTCCGGTCTGTGATCGTTACCCTATGCTATAGTCATTGAGATCGCCTTTCGTGGAAGACTCTACTGCAATAGCCAATTTTTTAGTTGGCTGCGTGGCAGTGTACCAAGCGTTCGGCTTCTCGTGGCAAGGCGCGGTGCCACTGAGTACGGGTTCGATCCCACTTCGGACCATATATTGTTCTTCGTTTTTTTCTATTGTTGTTTGTCTGTCAATTTTTCCGAGTGCTAACACATACTTCTTTGTTCTATTATTCCCTACAAATTAATGGAAAGATAATCAATAACCTAAGATATGCTGATGATACTGTACTACTAGCAGAAAATCCTAGAGATCTACAATTACTTAATTAAATAAACATGATAAGCTAAAAATATGGACTAGATATGAATATCAAAAAGACTAAAACTATGATCATAAACAAAGGAAATACTTAAAACCCACAAATGGATATCAAAATTGAAGGAATAGACCTGGAGACAGTTCAGAACTACAACTACCTTGGACATACTATAACCAGTGATGGAAAATGTACAACTGAAATAAACAAAAAAATAGGAATGGCAAAAAGTAATTTTAATGCCATGAAGAACATACTAACATCAAAACAAATAACACCAGGGCTAAAACTAAGAATAGCAAAATCGTATGTCTTCTTAACATTCCTATATGGTGCAGAAACATGGACATTAGACAAGAAAACATAACAGAATTGAAGCCTTTGAAATGTGGATATATAGAAGAATAGGTAGAATTAGATGGAAGGAAAAGAAAACAAACAATGAAGTCTTAAAACAACTAAAAAAGAAAAGAGAACTACTAAACACAATTCAAACAAGACAAAATGCGATTGTTGGGCGCATGTTAAAAGACACAACAGCATACTAAAAGTAATCCTGCAGGGGAATATACAAGGTAAAAGAGGCAGAGGCAGACCAAGACTAACATGGACGAGTAACATCAAAAGATGGACAAACCAGCCTATGGCAACCTGCATCATCAAAGCAAGAGACAGAGCAGAATGACGCTCCATGGTAGCCAACCTTCGTTGCGGAGACGGCACGGTATGATGATGATGATATATCATACGTGCGACACACACAGTGAGTGTGAGAGAGAGAGAGAGAGAGAGAGAGAGAGAGAGAGAGGGAGAGAGAAGGGAGGGGAGGGGAAACGAATACCTGGACTAAATCTAATGCCACCACTAGTTGAAATCGTCACTGTTGTATCTAATTAATCTGTACCTCAAGCCTGTTCCTAGTAAAACAAGTATATTTTTTAACCTTACGCCATGCTAACAGAAATATATCAACGTCTTTATATTCGACATTATCGTTAGGGAATATCAAGTCACACTTCAAGCCATTGACCAACCGGCACGAAGTAAAGGTTCCCTCCATACCCTGCTCGGCGTATGAAGAAAATGGTGTTTAGTGACCATATTTCCATTGCCACGGCATATTTTTATGTGATGTGGTCGGTACCACACCAAGCCGCCTTTACCTACAACAATAATCTTCTTGTACCCATCTTTAGTTGAATCCCTGAGCCGTTGATCTGAAAAAAAAAATTCGCTACTCTTGAGTATTGAACTCGGAGTCTTCTCGTTAGAAAGCGAGCACATTAGCCACTCGGCCACGAAGGCTCCTAAACCAACATCTTTTAAAAATAATATTAGGGACGAATTAAAGCGAACAAATAAACAGTGCAGATGAAGTATAATAGCTATGGAGTAAGTTGAAGTAATGAAACGTGCCTGAGACACTCGTTATTTCAGTGAGACAGCTTTCCTAGGAGAGATAACTCTGACTACAAACAGCTGTTGCAACTTCATGTAGGTAAAAGAAAATTACATACCAGGAATGCAGTATGGAAGGAATGCAGTTTTGGAGTTACTGAGTTAGGTACTCTGTGCACACCGTGAGCTGTGTATTTCATCCGGTTTTATCATGTTTCGATACTCCAATTGTTTACAATGAATGATGATATCGTATGACGGAACAGTTGGCTGTGTTCACTTTCTGTGCAGTTTCGCCTTATGTCTTTTGGAGTGTGCTGAGACTGCTATGATGGGGACTACAGTTACCTTTCGTTGTTTGGTAGATGAGATTCGGATGATTACGCTGGCCCTGGTGGTTGAGCAATTATGGATTTTAATTCGTTTGCAGTGATACCGGGGCCTTCCATAACCAAAGAACCAACGAAGGCAGTGTAGAGTAAATGCTAGTGAAATGTGTATACACGGAGTGCATTTACGGTGTGGCAAATCAATCCACAAATAATGCACAAAACAGAGACAATTGGCGGGACTTCATAAATGTTATTCGCAAGGATTGAGACTGCTAGAAAGAAAATTTAGAAAAAGAGTAAGAGAATATGGGTCAATGTGTAATGGGCCGGCCATGGCTCGAATGGTCAATAGATAGACAGAAATCAATAAGTCAATAAGCAGAAGAAGTAGATGAAAATGAGGAAGAAAAAGACAAAGCAGAAGCAGTAGAGAAATATCGGTCAACGTCGACAAGTACGAATAAAGGTGACAGGCACTAAAAGATATACTAGAAAACAAAGTAATGATTATTTTTGTGTGAAAATAGACGAGATTAGTTTGCTTTATATCTTCGTGAATTGTCTTGCTCGATGTCGTTGTCTGTGTGCGTAGAAGTGGAACGTAAATGTCACATATGAGCTCACTCATTGTTCTATTCTACTCGTGGAATCTGTTCCACTGCAATCTGGTTATCTCCATATCCGCTCCACCGCTCTTCCTAGCATTTACCGAAGCAAATGTGACTGATGGTTCCTGTTAGATGTTGATTACATTTACATCTGCTTTTCCCGACTAAGTTCTCCGGAACGAACAGATCCCTTCTCCACCTTTAGACTCCTGTGTCTCCCAATCTCTACATCAATGTACCACCCATCCTCCTTCTCTTCTGTTACGGAATTAAGTAGAAGCGATCCCACTCACGTTTTGATTGTTTACAGAGTTAAATCTCATTGACATAGGTAACCTTTTTCTGGGGAGTGGGGTCTTTTAATATTCGAACTCATTATCTGCTGCGAATGACGAGCGATAGGACGCTGGAAACGGGGGGTATAGGTTGAAAGTTGTCAGCGACTCATGGGTATAGCTGTTGGTATTAGGACCATTTAACCAGATATAATCAAGACATTTAATGCCATGAGAAATATACTAGCATCAAAACAAATAACACCAGGGCTATAACTAAGTTCAGCAAAATTGTACATCTTCTCAATATTCCTGTATGGTGCAGAAACATGGACATTAGACAATAAAACATAACAGAAAATTGAAGCCTTTCAAATGTGGATTTATAGAAGAATAGGTAGAATTGGATGGAAAGAAAAGAAAAGAAATGAGGAAGCGTTAAAACAAATAAAATGAAACAGAACTACTAAACACAATTAGAACATTGCAAATAACATTTTGGGGGCATGTTAAAAGACACAGCATCCTAATAAAAGTAATATTGGATGGGAAAATACAAGGTAAAAGAGGCAGAGGCAGACCAAGACTAACTTGAACGAGTAACATGAAAAGATGGACAAGGCAACCTATGACAATCTGCACCATCAAAGCAAGAGACAGAGTGGAATGACGCTCCATGGTAGCCAACCTTCGATGGGGAGACGGCACCCAGTGATGATGATGAATCAAGACAGATTTAATCTATAATACAATAATTATAAGAGAAGTAAAGTAGGCAGCCATAAACTCATTGGATAAGATAGATCACCTTGAACAGAACAGAGACGGATGGTGAAAACACTACAAGCCTTTTCCTACTTATAGCGCGGCGCTGGGTGGCTCTAGAGTCAAGACAGACCCAAAATCCCCAGGCTTAAAATAGAACAGACTAACTGGCATGTGAGCCAAAGGAGATGGACAAATGAAGGTAAATCCAGTGCTTGGAAATATCGGGCTAAAAGAGAATGAGGGAGCCGCGATAACTCAGTGGTTAGTGAACTGGACTACAAAGGACTAGAGGTAGGGTTCGATCCCAACCGACGGCTTCCAGGTTCACCCAGCCTTAAATTGGTACCGGATTTTTTCTGGGAAAGTAAAGCGGCGCGGGCGTAATACTGACCACATTACCCCAAAAATTATGTGCTGAAGGTCTGTACAATTTATGGTCACTAACACCATATTTCCCTATACACCACTTGGCGTGACGGGGGGCTCTTTACTTTTTTTTTTAAGAGGATGAACCGGGACGAAATGTGTTTTAAGTCACAAACATAACTCGAAGATACATCTACCGGCATGTTAAGGGCGAACGATGAACAGAAGTGATTAGAACATAGGAGGAGGATAAACGATACCATCATTGTACTTAGAAAGAGCCAAGTGGTACTTTCATTACTTTCTTAATCTCACAGAGTACACCACTTTTTCATTAAATCTTTTTCATTGGCGGTAGTTTCTAGCGCACTTTAAAAGGGAGGAACAGACAAATAATTACAGTGCTGCGGTAAAGCTGGCAGCATGGAGCAAGTGGTCGGCTGTAAAGCACACTCTGTGTACCTTGCAGGAGTGTACCTTACACCATCACCACTTGCTCTCTGCACTTTAAAAGAGATAGATAATATTTCAGTGGTTCCTTCAGTTTTAGTTTTGATTTTCCAGACTTGTGATTTCTAAGCTTATTCCAGTCGGGATCAGTATTTTGTTATACCCAAAGAAGATGCGACAAATTTTAAAACAGTCAAGTAATTTGCGACCCAATATAGTCAAGTAACTTGTGACCCATTATTTTCAAGTAATTGCGACCATTTTTGTCAAGTAACTTGCGACCCAGTATTGTCAAATAACTTGCGACCCACTATTGTTAGGTAATTTGCGACTCATTATGGTGAAGTAACTTGCGATCCACTATTATGAAGCAACATGGGACCCACTATAGCCACGTACCTTGCAACCCACTATATTCAAGTAACTTGCGATCCACTATCGTCAAGCAATATGTGACCCACTATAGTCAAGTAACTTACGACCCACTATAGGCAAGTAACTTACGACCCACTATAGTCAAGTAACTTACAACCCACTATAGTCAAGTAACTTACGACCCACTATAGGCAAGTAACTTACGACCCACTATATATTCAAGTAACTTACAACCCACTATAGTCAAGTAACTTGCGACCCACTATTGTCAAACAACATTTGACCAACTATAGTCAAGTAACTTACGACCCACTATAGTCAAGTAACTAGCGATCCACTGCAAGCAACATGCGAACCACTTTGGTCAAGTAACTTACATCCCACTATTATGAAGTACTTTGCGACCCACTATGGCTATGTAGATTGCGACTCACTCTAATAAAACGTGGGACCCACTTTGACTAATCATCTACCAATTTACTTTACAAAACTTAATTGAAATACTTTTAATGTATTTGAAACATCTGTGATGATATTTTCTATAAGATACAGACTGCTAATAATAAACTGCACCAACCCGAAAGAAAACACATGGCAACCGCTTTTTGGGGGTCGCAACCTACGGGTTGGTATGGCGTTCTAGGCTAAACACGGATAAGGCAGATTATTTTTTTTATTTTTTTTTTACATCTCCTAGAATGAGAGAATTAGTCTAATGACGAAATACATCGACGCCAAACATGGACAGCGCATGAAGCTGTAACTGCGGTAATGATGTGTCGTAAATGAATGCTTGATATCATCGTCATCATGTGCCATACTGGTTGGCGTAGGCGATCATGTCCGTCCACAATCTTCTATCTACAGTGTATAGTATCAGTTCTGTTCTTGACTGTGTTCCATGCCATGACACCAAGCTATCCAGTATTTTCTCTCTTTGCCGTTTGTGATCTCTCTTTCCTTCTATTTTGCAGTTGTAACCAGGTATTCCAACTATCCTCTTCTCATGATGTGCCCGAAAAATGTTGATTGTTTCTTTCTGATGTTTTCTAGGAGTTCCCTTTTTTGTGTTGGCCTCTTTGAGAATTTCCTCATTGGTCTTTTTAGCTGTCCATGGAACTTTCAACATTCTTCTGAGAAATCCCATCTCTGTGGCCTCTAATCGGCTTTTCATTTGTCTGTCTACTGTCCGTGATTCATGCTTACTTAATATAACGAGAGAAAAGAAAGAAAAATAGTAATTGAAGATGTTATAAGAAAGAGTTTGTGTCCCTAGATTCAGAACTTTTCTAGATCATCTGAACTCCAGTCAGAGCATAGGGCACCCTACAAGCGATCTAAACCGAATTCGGTTTGGAGCAAGAAAAGATAACTCACGCCAGTTTCTGTCATTTCATCATGTATGGTTATCCGTCATGTTCCCAATGGTGTGCCTCTTCTTCGTTTGCCAGGTGGTATCCAGGTTAATGCCAGGTGGTGTCCAGGTTAATGCCAGGTGGTGTCCAGGTTAAAGCCAGGTGGTGTCCAGGTTAATGCCAGGTGGTGTCCAGGTTAATGCCAGGTGGTGTCCAGGTTAATGCCAGGTGGTGTCCAGGTTAATGCCAGGTGGTGTCCAGGTTAATGCTATGTGCGAATCACTGTTTTGTTCCACTCGTAAAACTTGACCTAACCATTTCCAAGATTCAGAATACACGACAGAAATTAAACGGTCTGGACATGTCACACAGCCGCAAGAAAAGAAACATATTGCAGCTAACAACAAAATATAACAGTTCAGATGAAGCAAGAAGGTCCCCTACAAGACGAACTACGAAATTATTCAATTTTGCACACGTTCATCATCATCATCATCAAGTACCATACCTGCTGGCGTATGTGATCATGTCTCTTCACAACTTTCCATCTCGACAGTTATTTCACATTTCTGTTGTTGACCTTCTGCTAAGTCATTCTCTTAAGCTGTCTGGTTTCGTTTCTGTTTGCTTCCCTCTATCTCTTCGTCCCTCAATTTTTCCAGTTGTTACAATATATTCCAGTTGTTCTCTTCTCATTGCATGAACAAAAAACGATGATTGTTTCTTCCTAATATTAGAAATTAGCTCTCTATTTGCTTTGACCTCTTTCAGAACGTTTTTATTACTCTTCTTAATTGTCCATGGTATTCTCAACATTCTTATGTAAAACCACATTTCCACAACCTCCAGTGCTTTTCTTGTCTGTTATCCTATTGTCCATGTTTCACATCCATATGTTAAGACTGGCTCTACATAACATTTAAGAACTCATTTTCTTGTTTCTATTGTCAAAAATTAATTGATTTCTTGCAAGCGTTACAGGACTCAAAGAACAACTTGTTGTACAATGTCAAGATCACTAAACCCTTTCTGGTAGCTGGCGCGAGTAATGAGAAGACAAAATAAGCTTCCAAATTGTTTCTTCTTTAAAACATAATATACAAACCGGTGTGTCTGTTCTAAACACAGCTTAGAGTTGTGTTAAAATCATCAGTTTCAAACAAAATGGCTGGCACTGTTAATTTTTACTTTCCTCTGTTGCTCCACAGCGACTATGGGAAATACGTTGTTAAGGTCATTGCTCTGAAGAGATTTCTTCATGTTGCTCATTGAGTGTCTACATTTATTTTTCATGAAAACATCATCTTCTGAGTCTACTTTTTCATGAAAACATCACCCTCTGAGTCTACTTTTTCATGAAAACATCACCCTCTGAGCCTACTTTTTCATGAAAACATCACCCTCTGAGCCTACTTTTTCATGAAAACATCACCCACTGAGCCTACTTTTTCATGAAAACATCACCCTCTGAGTCTACTTTTTCATGAAAACATCACCCTCTGAGCCTACTTTTTCATGAAAACATCACCCTCTGAGCCTACTTTTTCATGAAAACATCACCCTCTAGTCTACTTTTTCATGAAAACATCATCTTCTGAGTCTACTTTTTCATGAAAAAAATTACCCTCTTAGTCTACTTTTTCATGAAAACATCACCCTCTAAGTCTACTTTTTCGTGAAAACATCATCTTCTGAGTCTACTTTTTCATGAAAACATCACCCTCTGAGTCTACTTTTTCATGAAAACATCACCCTCTGCGCCTACTTTTTCATGAAAACATCACCCACTGAGCCTACTTTTTCATGAAAACATCACCCTCTAGTCTACTTTCCCTCTTACCTCCATTCTGTATTCTATTATTAACTTATTTGTTTGGAATAATAATTTGAAGACGTCCTATAGGGGACCAAGACACCTGTCCAGAAACTGAGCTAAGTATGGTCGGCGACTCTTAGCTGACTGCAAGTTTTAGGATCGGTGATCAACTGAGCTGAGTATAGTCGGCGACTCCGTGCTGACCGCATGCGTTAGGACCGGCGAGTAACTGAGCTGATGAAGACCATACTCCACCTCCCAAAACTGCTACTGGAAACAGACTACCCATCCTGTATCCAGGCGAGTAAAGAGGGAAGACAACCTTGTACTAAAAAATGTTCCGCTAATGTCGGATGTCTTGCGCTGAAAGACGCAAATATTACAACCTAGCTGCTAGTAAAACACAACGCATTTACGGCCATTTAACATCCTTTTAAGGGCGGATGATGAAAAGGATTACTCAGTCATTGGGTGGTCAGTGTGTGAACGTCATAAAGAGAAAGAACGAAAGAAAGAAAGAAAGAAAGAAAGAAAGAAAGAAATGAAAGAAAGAAAGAAGGAAAGAAAGAAGTCACACTGCAGTTGAAAATGATGAATTCAATGTGTATCTTTCACAGCTTGTAGTTCTGGCACATTCTTTAATAATATTTATTAATTATTATTTGTCTCCAGTATATAACCACTGGAAACTACTATTCGTGCAGTTTCGTCCAATAAATGTTTGTCTGCAACACAAGTATTCAGCCCTACTGGGAGATACTTGCCTTAATAGGAAAGTACAGAAATTCAATTTATTTCCGATCTATGATCGTAACCCTATGCTATAGTCATGGGAACGCCTTCGTGTAAGACACTGCTCACAATAGATAATTTTTTAATTAGCTGAGTGGCTGTGTACCAAGCGTTCGGCTTCTCGTGGCAAGGCGCAGTGCCATGGAGTACGGGTTCGATCCTGCTTCGGACCATATATTGTTCTTTGTTTTTTTCTGTTGTTGTTTATTTGTCATTTTTTCCGAGTGCTAACACATACCTTTTCCTCCTATTATTCCCTATTATCGCCTCGGAAGTTTCCCTATTTAATAATATTTATTTATTATTATTTGTCTCCAGTTCTGGCACAGTTCGAGCTTACAAATAGTCATTTCTATAAGAGAACACATCTTCCCAAAAACATGAGGAAGAAACTGTGCAATCCATAACTTGATAACAGAACAAGAACAAAAGAGTTTCTTGTGTAGCGCTAGTCTTTTTTTTTCATTCGCCAGCTTTTTACCTCTGACGAAGTCCCTAAAGACTAGGAACTGAATTTTGCGTGTTAATCAGTTTTTTCCCTGGCAGCCGTGTGTACAGGGGTTCCTCATCGCACAGGCAGATAACTTCATCTTCTGAGGTACTCATATCTTTCCGTCGACGAGTAGTTGACGTTTGAAGCTGGGCCTCGCTGCTGAGACCAGGGGCGGTTGCCGCAGAGAGAAATCATAAATAAAAATTCCAACTGGTGCCGCTGGGATTTGAACCCATAACCTCTCTGTCTCGAGGCCGGGGTCTTGTCTCGAGACCAACCAGTCCCCAAAGCTAGTCTTAACGTATGGATGTGAATCAATCATGGACAGTAGGACAACAGACAGGAAAGTCACTGGGAGTTGAACATATTGGGTTTTACATTGACAGTTAAGTAGAGTAATGTAAATGTTCTGAAAACGGCCCAAAAAAATGATAGCTAATATCTAATATTAGGAAGAAACAATCAAATTTTTTTTGCCATGTAATGAGAAGAGAACAAATGGAATATATTGCGACAACTGGGAAAATTAAGGGAGTAAGAGTTAGAGGGAAGCAAAGAGAAAAGATACCAGGCAGCTTAAGAGCTTTGCCTGTAAGAAGGTCACAACAGAAATGATAAATAAGTGTCGAGATCGAAAGTTGTGGAGAGACGTGACCTACGCCAGCAGGCTTGGTACTTGATGATGATGATGATGATGATGATGATGTTGATAAGAGAACAAAAGATTGCCATTCAAGCCGCTCTATGCTATTACGTGTTAACAAAATCTTCCTCTCTTATCAGTGAAAGAACAGAAACAAGCAACAGAGATCTCTAAGCCCATTGTTCCACTTGTAGATTCTGCTAGGTGGCTTATTTCATCAATTTCCCCCTTGCCTGATTTGTTCTTGCTGTGTAATAGACACGGGGTCGAGCTTTTGATTCCAGAATGGTAGTGGCATGACGACAGACAGCAATTTACATTTTCATCTTTTATGTTTTCCGAATGACTCGATGATCGTGTTCAGGAAATTCGAGGATGGATACGAAGGCAGTGATTGGTCTCACTAAAGAACTCCCACTGGGATTTGTTTTATTTTCGTTCAGGGACACTCGAGCGCAAAAGGAAGTGGACGAGCAGACGTCCTGGATGGATCGACTGTCGTAGATGGCAGACGTGTTATGGGCAGGGATGACATTCTAAATGCCCTGAAGGAGGTAGGACGAGCTAATGATGTACTCAATGAACATGAATCTACAACCATGCCCAGACTGCACGAACAACAGATCAAAACTTTAAGCGGTAGGAAGATGCGATATGCGGTGAGATACAGAAGAATCACAAATCAACGCAGAACTGGAACTGTCATTCTCCATACATTGAGATCCTTAATAGGGAGCAGATCTGAACTCCTAAGAACGTATTCAATGTGGAATGAGGATGACCTATCAGACCTAACAAGAAAAATACTCTAACCAGACAGTCATTAATTTTTTTAATTTCCCGGGTTTTGCTATAGACTCTTGATCGTATCTGTCCTAGTGGACTTCAAGCTAGGTCTTCTATATCAAGACTCCCTCCACTGCTGTGACTGGTCCACGAGAGCCACGCCTTTTTGTTACGGGCCGTTACCTTGAAGACGAACTGGGAATGGAAGTAATAGCCCTGGGTTAAAGGCTTGCGTCAAGAGAAAATGAGAAAATAATAAAGCCATTCCCGCCATTAACAATTCCTGCAAGTACAAGAAAACTCATTTGGTGTGGCGGGTCGTAATGGCTTTCTTGACATTCCCGGTTCTTACTGGAGAAGTTGGAGTTCGTCTATCCCAGGCTATGCTGGGAAACTACTAGTCCAGCCCAGAGGTACTGCAATACTGGGTACTCTATATCAGTAACACTCACCACTACAGGGGACACGGCGATCCTAGCTTCTGTTAGCCAGTCTGATTTGACGCAGACTGTTACCAGGGAAGACCACGAGGAGGTAGAACTGCTAAGTCTTGGTCAGCTGAAGGTGCGCCGATCCTGCTAAAAATATTCCTCATTCACATTTTGAAAAGCTGATATTTCATCGAAGTTGTGTCCCTTTGTAACACCGCACACAAAACTGATTAATTGTGTTCATGAAGTCAATATTTATGTATGAATGATGTTGTTGTTCATGCTCGCGATAGAAAGATCAACGAGTGGTAAGACTGGAAGTTTAAGGATGCAATATATCATTTTTTGCTAACCACAAAAAATATTTACTTTTTAAAATACACCTACTTCTAATCACTTTGAATGTAAAATAGAAGAAGCATGTGCATTATATCTTCCTGAAATGACACAAATGAGCAATCTATCGTAAAGCTGTTTCGGTTTCATTCACAAACGTTTAGTGGCTAGTGGAAAACCTTGCTTTAATAAATGCAAATCAAAGCAAAAAAATCATATTGGCCTACGAAATGTGTAATAGAATATTCGAAAATTTGTAATATAATTATAAAAAAAAAATATAATAAATTATCATTTCCTTTTGTAATTCGTTAATATGTTCAAGGCTACCGGCGGTAGCTGCGGCAACATAGAGAATACGCCACCGAATCACACTAAGGTATCAGTAAAAAAAAACAACTGCGATTAAACAGCGAATGTTCGTGTTAATATCTAATATATATATATATATAAATGAGTATCTATCTCAATCCATCTAATCGATAATTAAGTTCGATCATGTACTTACCCTAGAGAAGCCAGTGTTTGGGAACTTGTCAAAGCTAAGCTTATGCTCCTCCCCCAGTCTGCCCAACAGTTGTCCAGCCAATATCCTTCCAGCTGTCACGGTGGAGATGCCCATTCCGTCTCCCAGAAAAATGATGACGTTCTTGGCCACGCCCAGCTGTTTGGCATTCATCGCTACATTCATCTCATCTTCTGCTAGTTCGTACCAATAGGTGGGGTCTGTGAGGTCAAAATAGAAATATTATAGTTCTGGAGGTCAGGACTAGAAGTGATGTTATTTAAGAAGATCTAGTTCTGTCATGATCAAGTACCGGGCCTGCTGGCGTAGGTAAACATGTCTCTCCACAACTTTCGATCTCGACAGTTTTTTATCATTTCTGTTGTTGACCTTCTGCCAAGCCATTCTCTTAAGCTGTCTGTTATTTATCTATTTTTTTTACTTCACTATCTCTTCGTCCCTCAATTTCTTCCAGCTGCTACAATATATTCCAGTTGTTCTCCTCTCTTTATATGGCCAAACAATAATGATTCTACTTCTGTACTTTAGCTTTATTTTTAGTGGATCTGTTTGTTGTTTGCTTTGAATTTCATTGTGAAGTCTCCAAACTAAATTTTGCACGAATGTAATATTTTACTGGTTTTTTTTTTTTTAAAGACAAACAGTCCGGTGCTTGGATGTCTCTCACCATATAGGCAGATATTCTTCGACTTCATACGAAATGTCATTTTTTTATTTCATCGAGATGTTACAGTGAAAGATGTTCAGACGGGGCTGATAGAAAGCAAATGAGAAAAGCTGAACGAAAGAAGAATTTATTGAAGAAAGTCGCCCAGCAATAGGATATCTAAAAATAAAACTTTGACACTTCAGCAGACATTAGAAGCAGAGTATTTGCTGTCAAGCAGACTGTTGGCTAGAGCAAATTTAGAATAATTATCATACTGTTGGCTAGAGCAAATTTAGAATAATTATCATACTGTTGGCTATAGCAAATTTAGAATAATTATCATACTGTTGGCTATAGCAAATTTAGAATAATTATCATACTGTTGGCTAGAGCAAATTTAGAATAATTATCATACTGTTGGCTATAGCAAATTTAGAATAATTATCATACTGTTGGCTAGAGCAAATTTAGAATAATTATCATACTGTTGGCTATAGCAAATTTAGAATAATTATCATATTGTTGGCTAGAGCAAATTTAGAATAATTATCAGACTGTTGGCTATAGCAAATTTAGAATAATTATCAGACTGTTGGCTAGAGCAAATTTAGAATAATTATCAGACTGTTGGCTATAGCAAATTTAGAATAATTATCAGACTGTTGACTATATCAAATTTAGAATAATTATCATACTGTTGACTATAGAAAATTTAGAATAACGATCAGACTTCAGACCATACATAGACTGAATGGAGTCAGTGACTCATAGCTGCAAGTTTGTGTCAGGATCACAAATGGGTGGAGGACCTCGGTGGCCTCGTTGGGAAAACCCACCGACTGGGCTAGCGACATTCGGACAGCCCGTGTTCGATTCCCGCTGGAAGCAGTGTGAGTTATACTCGTGGTTGAAAAAAAAAATACCCCTGCTGGCAGAAATGGGTACCAGGGTTTTACTCTGGGAAAGCTAAGCACGACGCCTGATGTTTATAAACATCATTTTTTTTTACCTACCTATACAATGTCTCCTTACTATTTGGCTGTCTATGGCAATCTCAACATTCCTCTGTTAAACTAAATCTCTATGACCTTCCTATATTTTACTTTCAGGATTCAACTACATCAAAAAATAAGACAGGGTCGGATTGACACAAGGCTAAATATCTACTTCTCTCATTTTTAAGACCAATGACATGTTCATCATCTATGTCTCGTTTATCTCTACCAAGAAAATTGTGAATAAGGTAATACAGCACGTTTTCTCTTTGTTCCGGGGCGGAGAGATTAAGGAGGAATGGATTAAACGAAAGAAATTCGTGTCCCAGAATTCAAAAGGGCTCATTGACAAATTAGACAAAGTCGATTGTCCTATACCTCCCGCTAGGTTAGCCAAATCAAGGACGAGGGCAGTCAAACCTGACACGGCCAAGTAAACTGCTCAGTTACACATTCTTGCACACAACGAGTTATCAATTAAACGTATCTGCAACGTAGTATCATGTTACCAGAGTATCTTACCACGTCAGTCTTTCTTAGGTTTATTAAGCAGACACGACTCAAGAGCCCTAAACTATTAAGGGCGCCCAGGTGGTTCTTTCACTCTGGATATTATGTTCTCTGCAACTAGAGCGCTGGCATGTTTATTCTTCTTTCCTGTCTTATTTGTCTTTTAATGTTGACTACAATATTTTTCTCTTTGATTTATCTCATTTGCTAACTCGTTTTCTTCCTTTCTTTTCTTTCTTATTATTCTTTTTCTCTTTTTTCTTCTTCTTGCCATTCTTCTTCCTAGTTTTAATTCTTCTTCATCCATGACGTCAGATAAAGTGGCGTCAAAGTTCAACAGGACCTGTAGGCAATGCGTAAGAAAGTAAAGAGCCCCCGCCACGTCAAGTGGCGTATAGGGAATATGGTGTTAGTGACCATAATTTTTACAGACCTTCGGCACATGATTTTTGGGGTAATGTGGTCGGTATTACGCCCGTGCCGCTTTACTTTCCCAGTAAAAAATACGGTGCCCATTAAAGCATCCATGAAAAGCATAAAGGTAATGACAGCCATTTTCTTCTTAAATGTTATGTAGGGCCAGTCTTAACATATGGGTATGAATCATGGACAATAGGACAACAGACAAGAAAATCACTGGAGTCTGTAGAAATTAGGTTTTACAGAAGAATGTTGAGAATGCCATGGATAGCTAAGAAGAGTAATGAAAACGTTCTGAAAGAGGTCAAAGCAAAAAGAGAGCTAATTTCAAATATTAGGAAGAAACCATCATCATTTTTCGGCCATGTAATGAGAAGAGAACTGCTGGAATATATTGTAACAACTGGGAAAATTGTGGGACGAAGACATAGAGGGAAGCAAAGAGAAAAGATACCAGACAGCTTAAGAGAATGGCTTGGCAGAAGGTCAACAACAGAAATGATAAAGAACTGTCGAGATCGAAAGTTGTGGAGAGTCTTGATCACCTACGCCAGCAGGCCCGGTATTTGATGATGATGAATGACAGCCAAGAACAGCACAAATGTGATGGCATCCATGAACAGCATAAAAGTAATGACAGTCATGAACAGTATAAAAGTAATGACAGTCATGAACGGCATAAAAGTAATGACAGTCATGAACGGCATAAAAGTAAGGACAGCATTGAACAGCATTACACCTTCACATCCTAATGCTGCACAATGAGATATTATTTGACTCTACTAGTCCAAAGAAAGCCAACAAAGTTGAAGGAATACACCTGGAGACAGTCCAGAGCTACAACTACCTGGGGCATACTATAACCAGTGATGGAAAATGTACAACTGAAATAAATAAAAGAATAGGAATGGCAAAAAGTAATTTCAATGCCATGAAAAATACACTAACATCAAAACAAATAACACCAGGGCTAAAACTAAGAATAGCAAAATGTTACATATTCTCAATATTCCTGTATGGTGCAGAAACATGAACATTAGACCAGAAAACAGAACAGAAAATTGAAGCCTTTGAAATGTGGATTTATAGAAGAATATGTAGAATTGGATGGAAAGAAAAGATAACAAACGAAGAAGTTTTAAAACAACTAAAAATGAAAAAAAGAACTACTAAACACAATTAGAGCAAGACAAATGAAATTTTTTGGTCATGTTAAAAGACACAACAGTCTAATAAAGTAATATTAGAAGGGAAAACACAAGGTAAAAGAGGCAGAGGCAGACCAAGACTAACATGGACGAGTAACATCAAAAGATGGACAAGTCAGCCTATGGCAGTCTGCACCATCAAAGCAAGAAACAGAGTAGAATGGCGCTCCCTGGTAGCCAACCTTCGATGCGGAGAGGGCACTCAATGATGATGATGACTAGGTTCTATACATGTTATTGTTATTGGATAATTCTAATGTTTTTAATAACACATTTTCCCAAGAACTGAAATTTATACACCAACTTTAACATTCTAACAAATTTAAATTATTCACAATTTCTAATTTACAGAGCAATCATTATGATCAAAGCAGCATAATTGTTACAGATTGTATTATTTGTTTTCCTGTGTATGACATGACAAAGCTAGTTACGGGGATGTCACTTACATCGTTCATATCCATAGCTTTCTGGAATGGTCACGGCTGTTCCAACTGACACAAAGAGCCCCAGAAGGAGTATGATGTGCTGTAGTGCTGAAGCCATGTCGTCACAGGCTAACCTATAGCATAATAAAGGCAAATTAGAGGAGTTGACAATGAAGACAATTAGAGGAGTTGACAATGAAGACAAATTAGAGAAGTTGAAAGACAAATCAGAGGAGTTGACAATGAAGACAAATTAGAGGAGTTGAAAGACAAATTAGAGGAGTTGACAATGAAGACAAATTAGAGAAGTTGATAATGAAGACAAATTAGAGGAGTTTATAATGAAGACAAATTAGAGGAGTTCGCAATGAAGACAAATTAGAGGAGTTAGCAATGAAGACAAATTAGAGGAGTTGACAGTGAAGACAAATTAGAGGAGTTGAAAATGAAAACAAATTAGAGAAGTTGACAATGAAGACAAATTGGAGGATTTGAAAGACAAATCAGAGGAGTTGGCAATGTAGTCAAATTAGAGGAGTTGATAATGAAGACAAATTAGAGGAGTTGATAATGAAGACAAATTAGAGGAGTTAGCAATGAAGACAAATTAGAGGAGTTAGCAATGAAGAGAAATTAGAGGAGTTGACAATGAAGACAAATTAGAGGAGTTGAAAAACAAAATAGAGTAGTTGACAATGAAGACAAATTAGAGGGGTTAGCAATGAAGATAAATTAGAAGAGTTAGCAATGAAGATAAATTATAGGCGTTAGCAATAAAGATAAATTAGAAAAGTTAGCAATGAAGATAAATTATAGGCGTTAGCAATGAAGACAAATTGTAGGAGTTAGCAATGAAGATAAATTAGAAGAGTTAGCAATGAAGATAAATTATAGGAGTTAGCAATGAAGACAAATTTGAGGAATTAACAAACGGGAAATCTGCGAGATTTTGAAGGTGAAATGACAAGGTGATGAAGCTATGGGGTAAAATAGGCAAAGTAAAAATCTTTATAAACCATCGCAACAGGATCTAAAAAAATGCAACAGAAATATAAAAATATGAATCCTTGTAGTTAAAGTAAGTTTCCAGAGGCAAAATATGAAATAGATTTATCTTTATGAGCATAGTTTGTTGAGTAAATAATACAAAAATAATATAAGGAAAACGTGGCTTGTAATTGTTTAGTGGTTTAAGACAGCAAACAGCAAACAGGATCTCCGTTATTTCTATGGTTTTTCCAGGGAGATGTGAGACGGCAGTTAGAGCGTGAAATATGAATATGAATGTATCAAACTCAGCTTTGCAATATCGTCAGTTCAAGTCGTGGTGGCAGACAGAGACTGAATGCTGTCAGGGAAATCACTCTGGAAATGGTTTTTTTATTCCTAGCATCAAATTAGACATAACTGGGAAAACCTGAAAACGTCGAAAGTGATGGATGGTGGTGGTTGAGGCTGGAGACTTAGATACAGGGGGGGGGGTGTCATGTTGAATTCTCGTTCTTCACTTTCTCTTGTGCCAATTTCGGTGTCGAGGGGTGTACAAAGTTGTGGTTCCCATCCTTCTAGTCGCTTCAACCATTGCCAATTGACGTTACTGTAGCGTTTCCCTGACGCTGTATATCCATCTTACTCTCGACCTGTCCCGTTTCTTCTTTTAACTCTTTTCGTACGTTTCGGCGCACTGTACGCCATGCCGATGTCGGTCGCAGACGTTCAGCCGCAGAGTGCGTCGCTCTCAATCTGATTAGTATAGACCGTCATGAAACCGTATTCTTTTCACATGTCTTGTATCATCTTAGTTCATCGGTGTTATATAGATCCAATTCTGACCTATGGGAGCGAATCATGGACAGTAGACAAACAAATGAAAAGACGATTAGAGGCCACAGAGATGGGATTTCTCAGAAGAATGTTCAAAGTTCCATGGACAGCTAAAAAAGACCAACGAGAAGTTCTCAAAGAGGCCAACACAAAAAGGGAGCTCCTAAAAAACATCAGAAAGAAATAATCAACATTTTTCGGGCACATCATGAGAAGAGGAAAGTTGGAATACTTGGTTACAACTGGCAAAATAAAAGGAAAGAGATATCGCGGACGACAAAGAGAGAAAATACCATATAGCTTGAGGTCATGGCATGGAAAACAGTCAACAACAGAACTGATACGATGCACTGTAGATAGAAGATTGTGGAAGGACATGATCGTCTACGCCAACCGGTATGGCACATGATGATGATGTATGATCATGGTATTAGTGAAATCTAACATCTTGTTCAATTATCTTAACGATTCATGTATAATATGTTATATATTAGATAAATATAAACAAGTAAATTGATATTTAAAACCATGAAAAATTGTGTCTCTGAAATCGTTTTCGTTTCATTAATAACAATGGTCCGTACTGAAAGAGTTCATATATGCCTTTTGGTAAGAAATCGCTTGACAATCTTTCTAGATGGGCAAATCTTTTTAATTGTTTTTGTATATAGTCAAGGACTGGTTGAATGCCCACTGCTTATCTTATGACATGTTGATACCATAGTGAAATTGGACTTTCGTGCTCACTAATTTGTTCTCGAGGATATATCAACCACGTGGTTCAAGGAACAGGAAATGAAAACAGTATCTTGAATGTTGCATTGTTAGTCTCTGAAGTTACAGTTGAAGGGCACCACAATCTCAACATCTAGTGTGATGTCATAGAGATGTCATAGAAATTTTATACTTGAGGCTGTAAAATTGTTTCATTATCTCTTCTATGTCAGTTTTATGAAATATAAAACATTCAAACGCGTAAATAATGCTCTGGGCGTAATACATACTGCTCTCCCACCCTCAAAAATACACTTCTGTAAGGTCAAAGTTCATATACAATTATTGTTTTTATTCCGCATACTTGATATATCTGTAAGGGACTTATTTTGATTCACTTTAGTGTAGGATGTAAGTTTACAACCTACTTTGGTTCGTGTAACTGGAATACCGGAGATGTAACCTTGTGTCCGATTACAATCAGGTCAGAAGGCAATTGGAGAATGACACAAGTGACACTGAGGAGTGGTAGAGTTGGAGTTAGGGCGGAAGAGCTTACTAACGGCCAAGAATGAGGAGTGTCTTGAGTTGAGAATTGTGTCTTTTCGGAGTTAGGAGTGTGTTGAGTTGAGATTTTTGTCTTTTCGGAGTTAGGAGTGTGTTGAGTTGAGAATTGTGTCTTATCGGAGTTAGGAGTGTGTTGAGTTGAGAATTGTGTCTTAACTGAGTGAGGAGTGTGTTGAGTTGACATTTGAGTCTTATTGGAGTGAGGAGTGTGTTGAGTTGAGATTTTTGTCTTTTCGGAGTTAGGAGTGTGTTGAGTTGAGAATTGTGTCTTATCGGAGTTAGGAGTGTCTTGAGTTGAGAATTGTGTCTTATCGGAGTTAGGAGTGTGTTGAGTTGAGAATTTTGTCTTAACTGAGTGAGGAGTGTGTTGAGTTGACATTTGAGTCTTATTGGAGTGAGGAGTGTGTTGAGTTGACATTTGAGTCTTATTGGAGTGAGGAGTGTGTTGAGTTGACATTTGAGTCTTATTGGAGTGAGGAGTGTATTGGGTT
The DNA here is from genome assembly GCA_032433765.1 of Megaustenia siamemsis. NCBI lineage: Eukaryota > Metazoa > Mollusca > Gastropoda > Stylommatophora > Ariophantidae > Megaustenia > Megaustenia siamemsis. The sequence continues at coordinate 14,902,897 of JAVIAB010000088.1, forward strand.
GATATTTTTGTCTTAACGAAGTGAGGAGTGTGTTGGGTTGATATTTGAGTCTTATTGGAGTGAGGAGTGTGTTGGATTGATATTTTTGTCTTAACGGAGTGAGGAGTGTGTTGGGTTGATATTTGAGTCTTATTGGAGTGAGGAGTGTGTTGGGTTGATTTTTGAGTCTTATTGGAGTAAGGAGTGTGTTGGGTTGATATTTTTGTCTTAACGGAAGGAGGAGTGTGTTGGGTTGATATTTGAGTCTTATTGGAGTGAGGAATGTGTTGGGTTGATATATGAGTCGTATCGGAGTGAGGAGTGTGTTGGGTTGATTTTTGAGTCTTATTGGAGTGAGGAGTGTGTTGGGTTGATATTTGAGTCTTATTGGAGTGAGGAGTGTGTTGGGTTCATATTTTTGTCTTAACTGAGTGAGGAGTGTGTTGGGTTGATATTTGAGTCTTATTGGAGTGAGGAGTGTGTTGGGTCGATATTTGAGTCGTATCGGAGCGAGGAGTGCGTTGGATTGATATTTGAGTCTTATTGGAGTGAGGAGTGTGATGGGTTGATATTTAAGTCTTTTTGGAGTGAGGAGTGTGTTGGGTTTGTATTTGAGTCGTATCGGAGTGAGGAGTGTCTTAAGTTGAGATTTTTGTCTTATCGGAGTAAAGAAAGAAAGGAAGGAAGGAAGAAAGAAAGAAAGAAAGAAAGAAAGAAAGAAAGAAAGAAAGAAAGAAAGAAAGAAAGAAAGAAAGAAAGAAAGAACGAAAGACAAAGAATTGCTCGCAAAGACAGAAAGTTTGAAAGGAAATAAAAGAAAGAAAAACAGATTAAGAATACTCGTGACGCTTAATTGAAGAAGTTGCAGCTAGCGCCCTTATTTTGCAAAAATTCACGGCACACTTACAGTTTATATTGTCAGCAATACGCTCGGTCGTTCAAATTCCCTCTTTCTTATAGCTATGTTCTGATTATTTCTTGGTATAAGACACGACACCACACATTCAATAATAAACAACCTATGTGTGTTATAAATAAGTCATCATTTGTTATGTTAGATAGATAGATAGATAGACAGACAGACAGACAGACAGACAGACAGACAGACAGACAGACAGACAGACAGACAGACAGACAGACAGACAGACAGACAGACAGACAGACAGACAGACAGACAGACAGACAGACAGACAGACAGACAGACAGACAGACAGACAGACAGATAGATAGATAGATAGATAGATAGATAGATAGATAGATAGATAGATAGATAGATAGATAGATAGATAGATAGATAGATAGATAGATAGATAGATAGATAGATAGATAGATAGATAGATAGATAGATAGATAGATAGATAGATAGATAGATACTATCAGGCTATCCTTCCTAGCGTTTCTGTAGATACTTGTTCGAGCTGTTAACAGTCTTGGCCGCTGAAGCACTTCGACTATCGTCGGTGTTGTACCTCAGCTGTTCGTATAGTGACTATTCTAGCTGTCTCTCTATCTAGCTCTCTTTCGTCTGTGTCTTCTGTTTCTAACGTTCTCCAATGGCTGAGTTCTTACTCTGGTCTATCCCTCCTTGCTCTGTGTCTGTGTCTATCTCTAGTTCTCCGTCTCTCGTTCTAATTCTCGGCCTCTAGTTCTGGTGCATGAATTCTAATCCTGATCTCCTCTAATTCTAGTTTCTGCTCTCCTGTTATGATCTAGTCTTGTCCTGTAGTTCTGCTCTCTAGTTCTGCTTCCTAGTTCTGCTTTCTAGTTCTGGTTCTCTAGTCTAATTCTAGTTTCCTCCTCTAGTTCTGTTCTAGTCTAATTCTGCTCTCCTGTACTTCTGCTTCTCCAGTTCTAGTCTCTTCTCTAAGTTGAAGTTCTTCTGTGACTATCTCAGTGCCTATCAGTCCCTAGTGCGTGACTATCTCAGTGCCTATCAGTCCCTAGTGCGTGACTATCTCAGTGCCTATCAGTCCCTAGTGCGTGGCTATCTCTGTGTGTATTCAAGTCAAAGTGTCCTCTATCAAGTCTGCCCTCTAACTTTATACTCCTGTCTTTTGACCGACAGTTAACCTTACTTCCTGCTTCTCTTTGTCCACTCATTGTGACAGATTTCAGAGACAAGGGGTTAAAGCAAAGAAATGCAAATGAATGCATAAAAATGCGAAGCTGCAGTAAAGCTGAATGCGAGGGAAAATTTGAAAAAAAAAAAAAAAAAATGGTATGTTAGAAGCTTTACGTGATTAGTAGACGACACAGATGCGAACGACGTTTCGGCACAATAGGCCTTCAGCAGGAACAAACAAAAAACACACACACACTCACGGATATGTAAGTAAAACTAATCCTACATAGTTAACCAGTAACGAAACATCCAAAACAAAAATAATAGAAATATGTTAAAGAAAATAAAAATGGCTTCCCTGTGTGTCCTGTGTTTCTCGGACCGAGGTCAGAGTGAAAAGGAAATGGTGTGGGGTTCAGAGACAAGCCCTGGAAATTCCTACAGTTCAGTCAGTCAACTTCACATCTGTTACTAGTAACTCGGTCTTCATGTCTTTCTCTCTGGCTAAACTTCTACCCCCCTGCTAACTATTCTTTCTATAGATAAAATTACATCTAATTCGGCTCTATTATTCTCTGAACTCCAAAGTGACCATCCCTAACCATCTGCCAATGTGTGACTAGCCTTCAGTTTGTGAGTTCAACATTCCTTACAGACTGCCGAGGTTATTCTCGGTTTACAACCTTTTGCTCAGTCGCAGTGGTTTATTTCTCAACCTGGTCTCTTAGTTGTCCCTATGCTAAATTTGTCTAGTCCTTCCTTTGTCTTATGTCCTCGCTCAATTATGATATAAATATGTGAGTGTCATCATTCACGGTTACATACCAACCTCCGCCACAACCCACCAAAAAAAAAAACAAACAAACAAACAAATAATTAATAAATCATGTACACATTTTTAGAGACTAAGAAACTTCTAACATTATATCGCTCAAAAATGAAACCTCGGCAAATTTGGAAATTTAAACCCGACCCACTTGATAAGTGTACGAGTGAGATAACAAATTCTTTCCCGTATCTTCCACTTTGGTTATCATCATTTGGGGCCTGACGTCGGAAGTCAGCCTTTTTTTGTGGAACACATGGCGTAGGGGAAGTTGCTTAGAATGGGAGATAATCGTGGTATGTTTGACATCGAGAGCTGGTGTGAAGCAGGTAGTAATGAGTATTGGTAGGTCTGTGAAAATTAGTAGGAGGTTAATAATGAGTATTGGTAGGTCTGTGAACACTAGTAGGAGGTTAATAATGAGTATTGGTAGGTCTGTGAACACTAATAGGAGGTTAATAATGAGTATTGGTACGTCTGTGAACACTAGTAGGAGGTAATAATGAGTATTGGTAGGTCTGTGAAAATTAGTAGGAGGTAATAATGAGTATTGGTAGGTCTGTGAAAATTAGTAGGAGGTAATAATGAGTATTGGTAGGTCTGTGAAAATTAGTAGGAGGTAATAATGAGTATTGGTAGGTCTCTGAAAATTAGTAGGAGGTAATAATGAGTATTGGTATGTCTGTGAAAATTAGTAGGAGGTTAATAATGAGTATTGGTATGTCTGTGAACACTAGTAGGAGGTTAATAATGAGTATTTGTAGGTCTGTGAACACTAGTAGGAGGTTAATAATGAGTATTGGTAGGTCTGTGAACACTAGTAGGAGGTTATTAATGAGTATTGGTAGGTCTTTGAACACTAGTAGGAGGTTAATACTGAGCATTGGTAGGTCTGTGAACACTAGTAGGAGGTTAATAATGAGTATTGGTAGGTCTGTGATAACTAGTACGAGGTAATAATGAGTATTGGTAGGTCTGTTAACACTAGTAGGAGGTAATAATGAGTATTGGTAGGTCTGTGATAACTAGTACGAGGTAATAATGAGTATTGGTAGGTCTGTGAACACTAGTAGGAGGTAATAATGAGTATTGGTAGGTCTGTGATAACTAGTACGAGGTAATAATGAGTATTGGTAGGTCTGTGATAACTAGTACGAGGTAATAATGAGTATTGGTAGGTCCGTGAACACTAGTAGGAGGTAATAAAGAGTATTGGTAGGTCTGTGATAACTAGTACGAGGTAATAATGAGTATTGGTAGGTCTGTGATAACTAGTACGAGGTAATAATGAGTATTGGTAGGTCCGTGAACACTAGTAGGAGGTAATAATGAGTATTGGTAGGTCTGTGATAACTAGTACGAGGTAATAATGAGTATTGGTAGGTCTGTGATAACTAGTACGAGGTAATAATGAGTATTGGTAGGTCCGTGAACACTAGTAGGAGGTAATAATGAGTATTGGTAGATATAAGAGAAACATTGATAAGTATGTGAAGAACAATATTAGGTATATGATGAACATTGAGAGTTTTACAAAGAACATTGATAATTATATGAAGAATAATATTACGTATTTTAAGAACGTTGACTGCTATAAGAAGAACGTTGACTGCTATAAGAAGAACATTGACAGGTACAAAAAGTACATTGGTAGTTACATGAAGAGCACTTCATCCATGTGTCCTCCTAATTGAGAAAAGCAGAAATAGAAGCCAGAAAAGAAAGCTCCACACATTCCACACTGGAAAAAACAGACCAGGACGTCATGAGCAAAATCAGACATAGGAAACAGAGCGCCCCTCGTAGGAGGCAGGAGAGATGGGCGCAGCCACCCTGGTGGAAGGTAGAAGTCGAGGAAGCTTGGCGGAGCAAGAGACAAACGGCCAAGACATGGCAGAAAGCCAGAAGGTATGGTGGAACACAACCTGAGCTCTTGAAGCGTCTGAAAGAAGAGGTCGACCAAAAAAATGATGCACTTTAAACTATGTGCTAAGCAGGCTAAGGATGCCAAATGGGATGACTTCTGTAGAAAGTTGTGCTCAGAAAAATCGCTAGCCACATTCTGGCGCCTTCATCAGAGCATGAATGGCACATCACGACTCAGAGGCATACCAGACTTTCAGAGCATCAATAGAAACGCGCATTCCCACCCACACTCGGAGGTTATAGATATAACAAAGAGACATGGCTCAATGCGACAGTCTTTGCCTATGACGCCTTCGAAGGCTTCCACAGACGAGAAGAGACACGTGCTGCTGCCATAGATCTTGAGGATGCATACAACAGGGTACCATTTGAATATCTCATGTATATGCTCCTCAAACTGGCGGTGCACCCCTTCCTCATTAGATGGATCGCCGCGGCACTGTTTCAGGAAGGTGATACTCAGATGTGGATGTTGGTCTTCTGAGCCAACATCCATTTGTCCAGGGCTGCCACAAGGCTCACCATTGTCACCAGTTCTATTTAACGTGTACACAATAACGATCACGGAACAACAACTGGATGGGAGGGGAAGAACTATGACTTTTGCTGATGATATTCTGGTATATCGACAGGGAAGAGACAGACGGGGAATCGCCTCCGCAATGCAAGACGAACTCGATCGCATTTCTTCCTGGTGTGGGGTTTCAGGTGCCTTGGTTAATCCTAATAAAGCATCAGTTTCATGGTTCCCCCTTAACAATCATATCGTTAATAAGACCACACCGGTAGTACGAATGGGAGCTGATGAGGTGACCAGGGACAAGTTGATCACATACCTCGGAGTTAAGTTTGATCGCAGCCTGTGTTTTCGGGACCACGTCAACCATATAACAAAATCCCGCAAAGGATTAGCTGCCTTGAAGGTCATGGCAGCTGCCAACATCGAGCAGAGGCTACTTACTCTTCTGTTCCAGGGATTAGTCCTCGCACCAATCGAGTATGCCCTAGCAATTCTTACTGTCAGTATGACTCAAATTGATAGGCTGGGGAAAATACAAAATTAAGCCATGCGCATTATCTTGGGATGTACAAGGGACACTCCTTGTGTGGCAATGAGGTATCTTCTTGACTTTCCAACCATGGATGACAGAATCAAGATCTGGAGAGCACGAGCATACCTGAAGATTAGTACAGATAAAGAGCATCCATTGCACCACGTGCTCGACACAGGAAAAGGTGCCAAGCTAAAAAGAAGCAAATCATGGATGGGCCGAGCAGAAGATGTCATCAAACAGGTCTGTGGGCTTACCAATATCAGCGTTGGTGAGGAGTGGATACCGGTGCCTACGTCATTCAAGGGGACTTTCTCGTGTATTGTCACACTCGACAGGAAAAGTAGGGAACAGAACCCGGTCGTGGTTAATGATGAGGTCAACGGTCTCATCTGCGATAACACCGATGAGAAAGATGCAGTCATCTATACAGACGGACATGTAAGACGACACCAAAGAAGTGCATGGACATTTACAGCACGCTCGGCAGACAGAATAGTCAAAGACGACAGTGTTGCATACGTCATGACCACGAGTAGCACGACAATGGAGGCGATGGCAGTGACCAAGGCATTCAAATGGTTAGAGTCACAAGACTACACCCACGCATGTATACTGGGTGATTCGATGAGCATGGGCAACCAATCGATCGGGCGAACATCATCAATGCCCTCCGAGATGTGGGAAGAGCACAGGACTTCGACAAACACAGATCCACGTCACTTCTTCGGATGATGGAAATGGGAGGTACGATGGGGACAGCCTGAAACGAGAAACTTAGTGGGCGTGTAAGAAGACTATCAACCAACACAGAACTGGAGTCGTCAGTCCCTGGACATTGCGGGACTTGCTGAGGAGGGGATCTGAGCACCTATGGACATGTTCGGAGTGCAATGATGATGACCCTCAAATAACTCAATAAATCAATGAAGAGCACTGGCAGATATAAGAACATTGGTAGGTATAAGAAGAACATCGGTAAGGGTAGGTATGTGGAAAACAGTGGCAGGTATGCGATGACAGGATGAAGCGAGAAGCATGAATGTAGAAAACATTAGGCAGCAGTGAAAGAAATCATTATCTAGCTGCTTGATCCTGCTGGAACTAAACTCTCACAGCAACCACACAGCAGATTTCCTTCTCCCAAATCAAATGTACACACAGTCTGGAGCAATCGATCCTGGCTCAATTGTGATTACATGCAATATCTTCTGTTTGGTAACTATCTCTCTCTATATCTCTCTTTCTCTCTCTCTCTCTCTCTCTCTCTCTCTATCGTTCTTTATTTTCTCTATTTCTCTTCCTCTATATCTCTATGCTTCTCTTTCTACTTCTCTCTATTTCTCCCTCATTTTCTATTTCATCCCTATCTCTGTCTCTCTATATATCTCTCTTTCTCTATCTCTTTATCTTCATCTATATAATTCTCTCTCTATCACTCTCTCAAGCTCTCTTTCTCTCTCTCTCTACATATATCTATATTTTTTTTTCTCTCAAGATCTCAGTCTCTTTCTATCTTTCTCTTTATCTCTCTCTCTCTCTCTCTCTCTCTCTCTATATATATATATATATATATATATATATATCTTTTTCTGTCTCTCTTTCTCTCTATTTCTCACTCTCGCCCAACTGATATATGCACTACACAATGAATATATTTGTTGTCGAGACAATCATGTCGCTTTATATGGCTTATATTTTATATATTGTCCTGTTGTTTATGTTACATAAGAAACCAATTAAGTAGTTTCAATATATGACACGTTTGTTCTTTTGTTATTCTCTTCAGTCGTTTGTAGCTTTTGTTGGACATTCGAATGAATGCACTTGTTTTAAGAAGATATGCTATTCTACCAAGTTTCTTATCCATATGTTCCTATGAGGAAAAATACAGACTCTTAGAAACTATAATTGTCGTGCTACTATATCATAATTTAATATACTCGACAGGTCATACTTATTGGATAAGATCATGTGTTCAGGTCTTCTCCGCAGTACACCCCTAAACATGCAGGGACTAACAATATTGTATTGACTGACGAACCTCCATTAGTTTCCTGCATAGCGCCCTAATTTACTATCTTGCAGCCTTCACGTGATATTGGATTGTATAATCCGTTCATGGTTGCGTAATCAGATTGATTTTTCGACCCGGTGTTTCTTCCAGCGTTCATGACGGAATTCAGAATATCGTCGTTGTACATTGAACTTCAGTACTTAACTCTTTCCGTACGGAGGCTTTTTATCAATGCAATGGTAGAGATTTGAGTGACAAAATTTGTCATGGTTTTAAGAATTTCGGAGGCTTTTTATCAATGCAATAATGGAAGAGATTTGAGTGACAAAATTTGTTATGGTTTTAAGAATTTCGGAGGCTTTTTATCAATGCAATAATGGAAGAGATTTGAGAGACAAAATTTGTCATGGTTTTAAGAATTTCGGAGGCTTTTTATCAATGCAATAATGGAAGAGATTTGAGAGGCAAAATTTGTCATGGTTTTAAGAATTTCAGATGCTTTTTATCAATGCAACGGAAGAGATTGAAAAGACAAAATTTGTCATGGTTTTAAAAATTTCAGATGCTTTTTATCAATGCAACGGAAGAGATTGAAAAGACAAAATTTGTTATGGTTTTAAGAATTTCGGAGGCTTTTTATCAATGCAACGGAAGAGATTGAAAAGACAAAATTTGTCATGGTTTTAAGAATTTCAGATGCTTTTTATCAATGCAATGGAAGAGATTTGAGAGACAAAATTTGTTATGGATTTTATAATTAATCTACATATTTATATTTATCTAACATTTAGCATATTACATATGAACTAATCCACAAAAGCGAGAAAAGAAAACCATGATCCTACTGAGCTGATAAATGACAAAGACGGACAACCAATATCACATAACCAATGTATGCAACAGAAATGGAAAGAATACTTTGAAGACCTGTTAAACATACCAACTACCAACAAGACAACAAAAACCACGCCAGAACTCATAAATACTGAACCCAACATCATGAAAGAGGAAATTGAAGAAGTAATCAAATATGCACCAAGAAACAAAGCACCGGGGATAGATAACATACCAATGGAAATAACAGCAGCAGCAGGAGAAACAGGAGTGCAATAGCTGCACAGAATATTTAATGCAGCATTGTACCAACAACAAGCCCCAGAATACTGGCAACAGGCAATCATCATACCAATATGGAAAAAGAAAGGTAGCAAAAGAGACTGCAATCAATAAAGAGGTATGTCTCTTCTCAGTCATGTAGGAAAGATACATGCCAACATTTTGGAAAAAAGGCTGAGACCAATAATAGAACTACAGTTAAGCGATTCTCAAATGGGGTTACGAAAAAACAGAGGAGGTACCGACGCACTATTCACATTAAAACAGCTTGCAGAAAAAACGACAGAACACAATCAAAACTTATACATAGCCTTCATTGACCAGGAAAAAGCATTCGACAGAGTAAACAGAGAACAACTGTGGGAGATACTAACAACATACGGAGTAAACCAACATCCAACCAACCTTATTAAAAGTCTCTACATCAACAGCAGCTGCAGGGTCAGAACAGCAGCAGGCTACACAGACCACTTCGAAGTTAGATCAGGTGTAAGACAGGGGTGCGTACTATCCCCCCTACTGTTTATTGCATACATGGACTATATAGGCAAGCTAGCCAACCCATCAGAGACAGAGGGGATCAACGAGCTTCCAATTGCAGACGATCAGACTCTAATACGTGAAACAATAGAAGACCTACAAGAACACTTAAACAAACTCAACATCTCAGGCACAAAATACAACATGAAAATCAACATCAACAAAACAGAAGTCATGAATGTCGCCAAAAATAAACAGAACACCAACATAACTATAGAAGGCAGACAACTAAAACAAGTAGAGGAATTCAAATACCTAGGAAGTCTAATGACAAACGATAATTCCCAAACAGCAGAGATAGAATCAAGATGCAACAAAGCTTGTCAAATCATTGGACCATTATCACCACTATTGCCCAACAAGGAAATAACTCTGGAGGCAAAACGAGCACTACAATACAATTTTCATCCCAACATTGTGCTACCAATGCCAGACCTGGACCATAGATGCAAGAACAAAAAGAAAAATAACCTCTACAGAGATGAAATGTGTTAGACGAATGACAGGAAACAGTCTGAGAGATAAGATCAGAAATGAAGAACTTAGAAAAAAGCTAGGAATAGCCCCCGCCATAAAATATATAAGGAAACAACAGATAAAATGGTTTCACCACGTGACAAGGCAGAAAGAACAAAACACAACACAACGAGCCTTCAACAAACGTTGTGAGAAAACCAGACCCAAGGGTCGACCACGTAAAAGATGGGTCGATGGAATATTGGAAGCACTAGAAAACATAACAGCAGCAGAGGCGAACAGAAGAGCAAAAGACCACACATTATATCTCCCCTCGACGCTGAAAGGCAGATGAGGAAGGAAAGAAGAAGAAGACATATGAATTTTTTGATAATTGAACAAGGTACTAGACTTCACCAATATAAAAATGATACAAGACATTTAACAAGAACATAATTTGTTGATGGTTCACACTGAACAAATGAGTTAAGTGCTCTGTGCACACCGTGAGCTGTGTGTCTCATCCGTTTTGATCATGTTTCGATATTCCAACTACTTTCGATGAATGATGATATCGTATGACAGGGAACAGTTGGCTGTGTTCACTTTCTGCGCGGTTTCGCATTATGTCTTTTGGCGTGTGCTGAGACTGCTATGATGGGGACTTCAGTTACCTTTCTTTGTTTGATTACATGAGATTCGGATGATTCCACTGGCACGGGCGGTTGAGCAATTATGGATTTTAATTCATTTGCAGTGGTACCGGGGCCTTCCATAACCAAATAACCAAAAGATCAAATTGAGAGCGACGCACTGTGCGGCGAAACGTACGGTAAGAGTTAATATTAGCTAAACTGGCAAGTCTATCAGGACGCTCATTACATCTTATACCAACGTGTCCTGGCATACAAATGAAGCAGACATTTTTTGGACTAGACCTCTACAGGGGAGCCGCGATAGCTCAGTGGTTAGTGAACTGGACTACAAAGGACGAGGGGTAGGGTTCGATCCCAACCGACGGCTTCCGGGTTCACCCAGCCTTAAATAGGTACAGGATTTTTTTCTGGGAAAGTAAAGCAGCACGAGCGTAATACCGACCACATTTCCCCAAAAATCATGTGCTGAAGGTCTGTAAAATATAGGGTCACTAACACCATATTCCCTATACGCCACTTGGCGTGACGGGGGTACTATACTTACTTTTCCAGTGGGTAATATAAACATAGTTTTGTGGTTGAAAATAAAAAATAAAAAACAATGTTTTTACCAGCAGAAGCGCCTGCGACCCGCGGTCGCAATAGCAGGGTCGGTGCGCCATCAGCTGACCAAGACCGACCGATTCTACCTCCTCGTGGTCTCTCCTGGTAACAGTCTGTGTCAAAACAGAGTGGCTAACAGAAGCTAGGATCGCCGTGTTCCCTGTAGTGATGTCTGATACTGATACAGAAGACCAAGTATTGTAGCACCTTTGGGCTGGACTAGTACCAGCATAGCCTGCTGGGATAGACGTACTCCAACTTCTCCAGTAAGAGCCGGGAATTTCAAGAAAACGACCCGCCACATCAATGAGTCAAAGAGCACCCTGCCAACATCAACTCGTGGCATTGCGTCAACAATAACCAAGAAGGAACAGTTTCCAAGCGGGAATAGTTACCAAGAGGGAACAGTTACCAAGAGGGAACAGTTACCAAGAGGGAACAGTTACCAAGAGAAAACAGTTACCAAAAGAGAACAGTTACCAAGAGGGAACAGTTACCAAGAGAAAGTTGCAAAGGAAAGTCCCTGGTTTAGGATGTACATCTCACGTGGTACACAATTGTACACATTTAGTTATTAATTCAATCCCCACTTGATATTGAAGGAATCGCAGTGAAGGTATCCGGCTATTTTCACAAATTTACTGTCAGGGTGGAAAGACTTTATGAGTCCTGCGACTTTGTTGGACACAAATATAAACAGATACGAAACTACAACAATGGTAAGTGGCTCACCTTTCTATGAATAATTAAAAGAATCTGTGAAATCTACCCTGCACTTAAATCAGTGAGTATGTACTGTATATAGAAGAAAAAAATAGTAAAGAGCACTCGATACCCCAATTGGCGTATAGGGAATATTGTGTTAGTGGCCATAATTTTTATAGATCTTCGACATATGATTTTTGGGGCAATGTGGTCGGTATTACACCCGTGGCGCTTTACTTTCCCTGAAAAAAATCAGGTACTCATTAAAGGCTGGGTGAACCTGGAAGCCGTCGATCAGGATAGAACCCAAACTTTTGTCCTTTGTAATCCAGCTCACTAACCACTGTGAGCTATACTGTATACATAAATAAATCAACTATAGTATTAATAAAAAGGAATATTTAAATTCTGTAAAACTTGTCTGAAACTATATAACCGAATGACAACTAACATACGGGATATTTCAAGCGTAGATTGTGTTATGTTTGTACCTGTCCGTGGAAATTTTGGAAAAAAATGTGGTGACCTTACACTAAAGAGTTCTCATTAATTTAGTCTGCTGAATCGTTAGAAATATGGAGGCGAAGGCGCACCTCACAGCAGCAGAGCTGGAAGTTGTCAGCGACCTACAGCCGATGGCTTGCGCTGGTATAGGTGAACAAGAACCATCCAGACCCTGCTCCACCTCTCCGAGGTGCTCCCAGTAACAGACTAACCTGTCTAGTCTGGCCAAGCGAGTAGGGATCGAAGATGGAAGACAACTCGGAAATAAAAAATGTTGTACTGAAGTCGGATGTGTTGGGCCGAAAATTATCGGTTATATATATATATATAAAATACCATGATTGTACAAAGAAGTTACGACAGTGGTTTTCTGTTGCCTCCCATCGGTTTGTTTACGGTTGGCTCCGCTAGCCTTTGACTAAAATGTCTCACCCACAAGGCAGTGGGGTTGTTTTACTTGTACCCTCCATGTAGCCTTTTACTTTCCCGCGTTTACCTGCAAGGCAGCAGGGCAGCCACATGTTGTACTGTTTACTGCATACAGTAGCAGGTAAAATTACCCGACCTGACATATATATATTGTAACAACTGGAAAAATTGAGGAACGAAGAGATAGAGGGAAGCAAAGAGAAAAAAATACCAGACAGCTTAAGAGAATGGCTTGGCAGAAGGTCAACAACAGAAATGATAAATAAATGTCGAGATCGAAAGTTGTGAGAGACATGATCGCCTACGGTACTTGATGATGATGATGATGATGATGATGATCAAATATCAGTTATATAGCAAACCACAACACAAAGCAGACACGCCCACTTAACGTCATTTTAAGGGCTGATGATTAAGAGGCGTACTCCTTTTAGTCATCTGGGGAACGCATGCAAATAGAAATATTAGCTCTGACATTCACAGGCAAAGTTTTCAATGAACGAAACTTTTTTTCTTGGCGAAAATTGTACTTTGCTGTTGGTTTGCCATTTCTGTTATATTTTACTCCATTCTGTTTTTCTTATTTAAAAGCTAATTTCCTTTTCAGCGCAGTTTGCACTAACTGCGCCTAGCGGCTTGTATTGAACAGTCCTAAAGCCAGGTTGGCTATCACAAATATGCCCTAAAGCTGTCTGTGTACTACTCGTGGACAAAGTGCAAACTCGACATTTTTGTTCCGAAACTGGAAGGTTAATAGCAACTAGAAGGACAATAGATACAAAGGGAAAAATAGATATAAATATGTGCTGGACGAATAGGCAGATGGATCGATAGATATATGTTCAGAAAAATTAATAACCAGAAAGATGAATAGAAGATGATTAGGTAGATGTTTGGTATTGATATTTGGAGGGACAAGCAGACATTTAAAAAGCGGACAAGTAATTCAATAGGCAAACATATATAGTGGTAAATGTACAATTAAACAGACAGATATAGTGGTAAATGTACAATTAAACAAATACATATAAGGGTACATATACGATCAAACAAACAGGTATACGGGTAAATGGGCGATTAAAGAAACAGATATAAGGGTAAATGTACCATTAAACAGATATGTCTGTCTGTCTGCGTTCAGGACTCAATCAGAGTAAGGATTCCAGACTCTCATATGAAATCAGCTGTCGGGCTAAGTGTGTTGATCGCCCCCACAGACAGAACATCACAATTAGAGTCTGTCAGATCCACTCTGACTGAACACCCGTTAATGCGTTGCACTGTGTTCTGCGCCAGTGGCCCAGTGCATCCGATTTCAGCTAGCATTTTATTCAGGTTTGCTTTCCCTAGCCTTTGATTGTCCCCAATCTTCCTGCAAGGCAGCAGATTGTCTTTTCTGTAGGGGGATTCTGCCCTTAGATGGTAGGCCCTTCCAGGTTTACGAGCACCATCTGCCCGAGTCACTAGAGGTGACTAACACAGACATGGACACACAAAGATATGAGATGTGACTAACACAGACACGGACACACAAAGATGTGAGATGTGACTAACACAGACATACACACACAAAGATGTGAGATGTGACTAACACAGACATGCACACACAAAGATATGAGATGTGACTAACATAGACATGCACACAGCGATACAAGGCATGACTAACACTGACACACATCAAGATATATGACACATGACTAACATAAACATGCACATAAAGATATGAGATATAACTGACATTGACATGCACACACAAAGATATGACACATGTCTTACATAGACATGCACACAAAGATAAGAGATATGACTAACATAGATATGCACACACAAAGATATGAGATGGGACAAACACAGACATGCACACACAAAGATATGAGATATGACTAACATAAACATGCACACAGAGATATGAGATATCACTAACCCAGACATGCACACACAAAGATATGACATATGACTAACACTGGTACACACTAAGATATGAGATATGACTAAACACAGACACACATAAAGATATGAGGGTAAATGTACGATTAAACAGATATAAGGGTACATATACGATCAAACAAACAGGTATACGGGTACGATTAAAGAAACATGCATAAGGTTAAATGTACAATTAAACAGATATAAGGGTAACTGTACGTTAAAGAAACAGATATAAGGGTAAATGCCCAATTAAAGAAACAGATATAAAGGTGAAGGAATGATCAAACAAAGAGGAATAAGAGTAAATGCACTATTAAATAAATCGAAAGGTGGGGTGATCGGACCAAATTAGAATAAGCAGATAGCTCTAGAGTGGATAAATAATACTAGAAAATAACCAAATTAGAACTGAAGAGATGGGGATGGTTGTGATAGGCACTGCTTTTTTTTTCTTCTGACGGTACACAGTACTGGCCACTTTTTTATATTAAAATTGCATTTTATTGGCGGTAAAAAAAATACTTCGTGGTTTTCCTGATTATCTTAAAAAAAAAATAGCAGGCAGTCCCCCCGAGGATATGTTGAAAGTGTGGAAGTTACTGTAAAATCTTCACGGTCAGTACCGGTACTTGTTTTTGATTAATAAAAAAAACAAAACATTATAATCATCATCATCAAATACCGGGTCTGCTGGCGTGTGTGATTATGTCTCTCCACAATTTTCGATCTGGACAGTTATTTATCATTTCTGTTGTTGACCTTCTGCCAAGACATTCTTGTAAGCTGTCTTGTATTTTTTTTCTCATTGCTTTCCTCTATTTCTTCGTACCTCAAATTTCCCAGTTGTTACAATATATTCCAGTTGTTCTCTTCTCATTACATGGTCAAAAATGATGATTGTTTCTTCCTAATATTGGAAATTAGCTCTCTTTTTGCTTTGGCCTTTCAGGACGTTTCCATTACTCTTCTTAGCTGTCCATAGTATTCTCAACATTCTTCTGTAAAACCACATTCCTACAGACTCCAGTGATTTTCTTGTGTGTTGTCCTATTGTCCATAATTCACATCCATATGTTAAGACTGACTCTACATAACTATTGTGGCGATTCATGATTGTACAAAGAAGTTACGACGGTGGTTTTCTGTTGCATTCCGTCGGTTTATTTAGGGTTGGCTCCGCTAGCCTTTGACAAAAAAAGTCTCACCGACAAGGCAGTGGGGCTGTAACTGTAATATATATATATGTATATATGATGTAAGTTAAACACTAGCAAATATGTCAACGGGTGCTCCTAGGTCGTAATTCTGTAGTTGATACCCATAGCAAGAAGCGATCTACAGACGACAAGGGTATATAAAAGGATATGTTAAAAGTGTAGAAGGAGATATATATTTTTTTTTTCGTTCGCCAGCTTTTTACCTCTGACGTAGTCCGTAGAGACTAGGAACTGAATTTTGCGTGTTAATCCATTTTTTTTCTGATAGCCGTGTGCACAGGGGTCCCTCGCCGCACAGGCAGATAACTCCATCTTCGGAGTTACTCATATTTTTTCCATCAATGAGTAAATGTCGTTTCAAGCCGGACCTCGCTGCTGAGACCAGGGGTGATCCCAGCAGAGAGAAATCATAAATAAAAATCCCAACTGGTGTAGCCGGGATTTGAACCTACAACCTCTCTGTCTCGAGGCCGGCGTGACCAACCAGTCCCCCAGAAGAAGATATAATAACATCTTCAGGGTTAGTACCAGTATTTTTTTCCCATAAAAGAAAGCACTGATGATAGATATGCAGACAAATGGACAGACGAATATACCAAGACAAGAGTAAAATGTTCAGAGCCATGCAAGTAGATATATAGATTTAAATGAAACATTGAAAACATTTAATTTAATAATTTGTAAATTAAAAATTAAAATATCGATCTCGCTACACTCACGTCAGACCTATAGGTGATGGTATCTTCTCAACAGATGATGCTCAATATGCAAATTGATAATTCGTATAGCACGCTGGTTATACAGTTTATTAATCTGTCCTCTGACTTCTTATGCCCAGGTGAGTCCTTATTCAGATAACTTAACACGCGTCAATAGATCAGCGATAAGATAGACAGATTGAAAGACCGATAAACAGTAAAGTGGCAGACAGACAATCAAAAAAGAAAAAAATATTCGCTCATTCATCTGGAGCAGTCTCCACTTCGAAGGTTGGCTACCATGGAATGTCATTCATTCAATTGGTGCCGTCTCCACATCGAAGGTTGGCTATTATGGCGCGCCATTTTAATCTGTCTCTTGTCTTAATGGTGCATGTTATCATAGGTTATACTGTCCATTTTTGGATGTTATCACTTTAGTCTTGTTCTGCTTGGACAACAGTATACCTTCCGTCCAAGGTGACCCTCAGTAGGGTAATTTGTTTCTTCACACGCCCCCCAAAATTCAGTTGTCTTTTCTTTAAATGTGTGTTAAGTAGTTCATTTCGGTTCTACTTTAGATGATTCAAAACGTCGTTATTTGTTTTCTTTTTTTTTTCCACCCAATTCTCCCAATTTTTATATAAATTCACATCTTAAAGGCTTCATTTTCTACTCGCTTATCTTATTTCATATCTGTGTTTCTTTAACATACATGAATGTTGAGTAGGTATAACATTTTACAATTCGTAGTTCTATTTCTGACGTCTGCTTTGATGCGACTATATTGTTCATGTTATTAAATTGCCTTTTGCCATTCCTTTTATTTTATGTTATTTATTTCTGTCTTATATTTACCATCATTTGATACATGTCCAAAATAGCTATATTTTTAAAAACCTTTTCGAAGTTTTTTCCATTGACTTTGATATCGACCCTTACATTTTGTGTGTGTTTATTTTTTTGCTTATAACCATACTCTTATTCTTTATATATATATTTTTTAAATCCTATTTCTTTGCTTCTTTTGTTAACTTGTAGTTGTTGGTCTTCCGGAATGTCTATAAACAACACGGTAACTTCAGCAGATAATTATGTATCTACCAATTCATGAAACGTTTAATGAACGCTGCCGAGCAAGAAACAAGAGGATAATGGTTTTGACAATTTTGTTTTAAGTGGAAAAACACAAGAAAATAATGAAGTAATTGAGAAATGTACACAACAAATTCTAAATAAATCCATGTACACAAATGAACAATCTGGAATAATATTTCTCATCCTACCTGTCTGAGATATGGTGACCTGTTTTATAGAAATAAGACAAGGCCTCAACAGGTAAACGTCGTTTGTTTCCCTTGTGTAAGTTAACAATGAACCATTCCAAAATGACGCAGCTTCTTCGTAAAAGCTGAACTATGAACCATTCCAAAGTGACAAGCGTTTGCCCGTGTCCGGAGCACTTTTCGTTACCTAGGCCTGTGAAGGGCAGACTTGAGGACGTACAGGCGATAAGTTAAGGTTCATCTGGGGATGTGTGTGAGACGGTGTTTGCTGTTGAGTCCTCGGTGTCGCTGGATGATGTTTCTCTCAAATTACGTTGGAATAATTAACGCCATTTAGCTGTTGATTAAGCTTGTAATTATACCGTCTCACATTTCTTTTAGCAGTATACAATAATAAGTAAAGTAAAGAGCCCCCGTCACACCAAGTGGCGTATAGGGAATATGGTGTTAGTGACCATAAATTTTACAGATCTTCAGCACATGATTTTTGTGGTAATGTGGTCGGTATTACGCCCGTGTTACTTTACGTTCCCAGAAAAAAATCCGGTACCCATTTAAGGCTGGGTGAACCCGGAAGTCGTCGGTTGGGATCGAACCATACCTCTTGTCCTTTGTAGTCCAGTTCACTAACTACTGAGCTATCGCGGCTCTCAGTGTACAATAATGGTACAAATAAATCGTTGGACACAGGAAGGTTTTATACTCACAATTTCCTTCTCTCTCTATTTTTTTTCTTGTACGCTCACCTCTCTCTCTCTCTCGCTCTCAAATGTTTCAAATTGATATTTTAACGCTTTTGCTCACTTGCTATTTCCAGAATTATTCTATCTATCTATCTATCTATCTATCTATCTATCTATCTATCTATCTATCTATCTATCTATCTATCTATCTATCTATCTATCTATCTATCTATCTATCTATCTATCTATCTATCTATCTATCTATCTATCTATCTATCTATCTATCTACCTACCTACCTACCTACCTACCTACCTACCTACCTACCTACCTACCTACCTACCTACCTACCTATCTATCTATCTATCTATCTATCTATCTATCTATCTATCTGTTTGTCTGTCTGTCTGTCTGTGTGTCTATCTGTCTATCAATTGACCTTTCGAGCTGTAGCCGGCCCATAGGGAATAAATCCAGATACTCTTTCTCTTATCTACATTTTTATTCTAGCAGTTTTCAATCCTTGTAAAGATCTTTCATCAAATCTCGCCCTTTGTCTCTGTTCTGTGCAAGCAACTCTATCTCATTGAGGGAGCCGATTCCTGCTGCTCTTGCCTCTCTTATCAATGCCCAGAATTATATGCTGTATTTAATTCGTGTATAATAAATGTCAGTTCGATCGTTTTCTCTCACGCTGGAGTGTCCAGGCAAAGATGAAACAAATCCCAGTCAGACCTGAGTTCTTTCTTATGATTTCATAGCAACCACAAGCACATGTTTTTGTTTTCATAAATACCAACAATTGTCTAGAACATAGATTGCCTCACTCGTAGCACTTCCACTTCTCTTCAAGAGCATCTCTGTTTTTTTCCGTCATATATAATAGACAGCAAAATATCATTTGCTTTACCTTCCATTGTTGTTTTTCTGCTCTCGTTGTTTATTTCCTATCATCATCATCATCATCATCATCATCATCATCATATGCCATACCGGTTGGCGTAGGCGATCATGTCCTTCCATAATTTTCTATCCAAATCCAAATCCAAGCAAAACGAGAAATAATAAAGCCAAGACACCGGAAGCTTACACAGAGGTGAACAAAGAAGTGAGAAGAGCATTACAATGGATAAGAGGAAATATATAGATGAACTAGCTAAAGAGGCAGAAGCAGCAAATAAAGGGAATATGAAAAAAAACTGTACAACAGCACAAAGAAATTAAGTGGAAAATACAAACAGATCAATGCCTTTATTGAAGATAAGGAAGGAAATCTGCTTAGTAATATAAGGGAACAAATGGAGAGATGGAAATAGCATTTTGAAGAACTTTTGAACAGACCGGCTCAAATAATCCTCCAGGTATACTACCAGCAGAAGAAGAGTTACACGTTAACTGCGGAAAACCAAGCAAAGAAGAAATAATGAAAGCCATCAAACTATTAAAAGATGGTAAAGCCACAGGACCTGATGAAATTCCTTCGGAAGCCATCAAAGCAGATATTAACACCTCTACCAAGATGTTACATAATCTAATAGATAAAATTTGGGAGAGGGAAGAAATACCTAAAGACTGGAAAGAAGATTATATGATCAAACTACGGGGGGGTGTGTGATGTCCGCACTTGACATCACCAAAAGGTATTTGAAGCGTTCATAGCCTCTCATTTGCCAGGCTCAGTGGATGTCGGATGACAAAACTCTCTGTTTTGACAAAATCCTCTCTGGTTTTGATGGACTAAATTCAACTCCACTGGGCCACTGTGCCCAAGGCCACACCTACACGTGGTCCCTCTGTTATCGCAAAGTTGGTCTTGGGCGCGACCGAGTTCCCAGTGGTATAACTGGGTCGGGAGGAGGTGAGCCCCTATAGATGCAGGGCTAGAGCCAACCAACATGTGGTATACGCCATTGCCCTCATCTAATCACCCTCACTCTCCCTTGAGTGAGTGTCTTGTCTTCTATCTTATTACTATTTCTATAGGAACCCCCTGTGGACAGGGTGAGAGCTTCAGCGAAACCGCCTCGAGACCATCTACTGACATACTTGAAGACAAATGACTCTAGTACTGACTTGGAGTCCATCATGTTCCCTTCAACAGTCCTGTAGTACATCGCACAGACACAAGTGACCCAGGACGTGACGATCCTCTGTCGATACATTTGGCCCCCATGAGATACGCCTGAATGAACGGAGTAAGTGCCAGTGACAGTAGGTGGCGGGGAATGGGCTGTTGTGAATCCTGCTTGAATACAGGGCCTAGAAAGTGAACAAATGGATGGATGATATGTCAGCAGAGACAGAGACACAATACATGCCATGGATGGAATTGAGGCGAGGATTTGCAAAACCTTCACCCTGGGGTAGGAAGATAGCCCACAGGTCCCCCAGTTTTAACAATGCCATGTACAACAAGAATATAAATCAATACGAGCTCGGACGCCGCCTCGGTCAACAAGGTCCGCGCCAGACAGTGAGCGACCAGGCTGGACTGTGCGATAAATTAGCTACTGGAAGAAACACAAACAACTCATATAATAACCAGAAACCTCGGATCCAACAAAGTTCAATATATAAATATTTTAATGGAAGAAAGAGCATGAAGATTGGTCAGAGAGAAAAAACAAATAAATTAAACATACTACAACTTAATATTTCAGGCCTCAAAAACAAGAAAACAGAACTAACCAAAATCATGTACAAATACCAGATCCATATTGTCCTACTGCAGGAAACACTACACAAGAACATAGACACACATATAACAGGTTACACCAGCTATCCATGTAAGTGCACCAACAACTGCAGGGGTATAATCACCTACATCAAAAACAATATACAGGGAGATGTAGTTCCACTAAATAATGCAGAACTAACAGATGTTCAGAAAGCCACAATTTGGTTTGCATCCAGCAAATATAATATTTATAATGTTTACAACCCACCAGGCACAAATTGTAACATAACAGAACTTGATCAAGTCAACTACCATAGAACTATCTTGGCTGGAGATTTTAATGGACATTCAACACAATGGGGATATTCTAACTCAAATCCCACAGGAAAATACATAGAAGATCTTTGCCAATCAACTAATCTTACAATCATGCAGGACACAGAATCAACACCAACTCTCCTACATAGAGCTCATCTCTCCCTTAGTAGACCTGATCTGACCATTTGCTCTGCTGATCTCATAAGCTACTGCCACATTGAAGTTATTGATGACATAGGCAGTGATCACAGACCCATAGTCACCATAGTAGACACAAAAACAACAAAAATCCAAACAAAACAGAGAACGAGATGGAATTTCAAGAAAGCTGACTGGAAGCTATATCAAGAAAAATCCGACCAACTCCTGAACAATCTGACAGACAACAGCGTAGAAAAATTAAACGAGATGTTCACACAAATAATACTCAACACTGCAGAACAAACTATACCTAAAGGATGTAGAACACAATATCAACCATTTTGGAACACAGAACTGGAGACAGCAGTATCAGAAAGAAAGAAAGCCAGAACAATACTTGAGCAGAACCCAACTTTGAATAATAAAATAAGCTATAACAAGGCTAGTGCTAAGGTCAAACTAGTTACTAAAAAAGCAAAGAAAGAGAAATGGCAAGAAACATGCAGTAAACTCGATTTGCGACATGAAGGAAATAAAGCCTGGAGACTTATGCAACATCTGTCTGGTGATAAAAGAGAACCAAATCCTAAACCAATCAAATTTAATAATGAAATCATCAGCTCTAAAAAAAATAGTTAAAAAATTTAATAGTTACTTTGCTTCAGTCAACAGAGCGAACAAACTTACAGATGGCGATAAAATTCAGCTACATAATTTAAAATTAATTGAAAGAGCCCCAATAACAAATGCTGCAATATTTGAAGAAGATTTTAACATGAGGGAACTAGAAAAGGCATTAAGAAAATTAAAATGTAGAAAATCTCCAGGCCCTGACAAGGTACACAATGAGATGATAAAGCATCTCGGCAAGTCAGGGAAAGAAACATTACTCAGACTGATCAACAAGTCATGGAAAGAAAGCAAAATTCCCAAGACATGGAGAAATGCCTATATAGTGCCATTGCTCAAAAAGAACAAGCCTCCAGATGACCCCAGAAGCTATCGTCCCCTATCCTTAACATCATGCATAGGTAAAATAGCTGAGAGTATGGTCAATAGCAGACTATACTGGTATCTGGAAACCTCTAATACTCTGTGCTACGAACAAGCTGGTTTCAGGGCAGGCAGTAACATAGAAGACCAAATCCTCAGGTTAATACAACAGGTCCAAGATGGATTTCAGAAGAGACAACATACTCTAGCCATCCTAGTAGACCTGCAGCAGGCTTATGATAGAGTCTGGCGTAAGGGGCTTTTATTGAAGATGAGAGATGCCGGAATACATGGGAAACTGTACAAATGGGTCAAATATTTCCTAGTTGACAGAACAATACAAACTAAATTAAATGAATCCATTTCAGACAAAGAGGTGCTAGAAGAAGGATTACCACAGGGATCACCACTCAGTTGTACCCTTTTTTTGATATATATCAATGATCTGACCAAAACCTTGATAAATAAAAAAGCTCTATATGCGGACGATCTGGTCATGTGGAGTACTAACGAAAATATTAGAACAGCTGAAGCACAACTAAACAAAGACCTGAGACACCTAGAAGAATACTGTAATACCTGGAAAATAAAAATAAATGTACAGAAAACAGTATATACAGTATTTACTAGAAGTAACAAAATAGCTAAGGCAAACATCAAACTCAATCTCCAACACAATAGTCTTCAAAAAGAGGTACACCCTACATACTTAGGAATACAACTAGACCGGCAACTGAACCTGAAGAAACACGTAGAGAATCTCGCTAAGAAAGCAACACAAAGACTTCAACTAATGAAAAGGCTTTCCAGCACCTTATGGGGAGCAGATAAAGAAACACTTAGAAATCTCTATCTGGGATATGTTCGCTCTGTTTTGGATCATGGTAGCTCGCTCCTAGTGACATGCAGCAAAACAACTAACATGGCACTGGACAAGATACAAAATAATGCATTACGACTCATCAGCGGTGCAATGAGGTCCACTCCAGTTGCAGCCTGCGAAATCCACTGCAATGTGGAACCTTTAGAGTTGAGGAGAAACAAAGCCGCTATGGTTCTCTATGAAAGACAAAAAAGAATGGAGAAGGACCACCCTAACAGAAAATTAGTAGATACATGGACTCCAAAACAAAGAATTAAGCAGATGTCAGTATTACAACATGTTAGAAATATACAAGAGAAATTCCATCTACCTGAAAAACGACTACAAACATCAAGAGTCATCAAAGAAATGCCACCAAGTACGAATTATAAAAAACCTGAAATAAATGTAGAGATATGTAACAGAACAGGTAAAAAAGCAGACCCAGTATCAGTAACACTAGCAGCAAGGAAAACAATAGATACTTATCCAGAAGACTGGATACATATATACACAGATGGTGCAGCCACTAACGCTACTTCAAAAGCTGGATATGGAATACTAATACATTATCCAGATGGAACAGCAGAAGAAATTTGTGGCCCTTGTGGTGAAGTCTGTAACAATTATGAAGCAGAAATAACAGCTATTGAAACAGCAATTTATCATTTAAATACGATTTTCGATACCACACCATCAAAGAAAACAAACACAGTCATATTTACGGATTCCAAATCGGCTCTGCAAGCACTGGAAAACAACACGAACAAAACAGAACTCACACAGCTTATCATAGACACAGACAAACTCATTGAAACACATAACATAAGATTGGTAATGCAATGGATCCCAGGACACTCAAATATACCAGGAAATGATAAGGCAGATACATTAGCTAAGAGAGGATCCAAACAGACACAGATACATACATCCATCACACTGGACACAGCCAAACAAGTCATAAAATCCAACAGTAAGGAGGAGTGGCTGAATGGATGGGCCTTAGGGAAAACAGGGAGAGAGCTTTTTAAATATATGGCAAGACCAAATCCACAAGACAACATCAACAACCTAACAAGAAGAGACCAAACCACCATCTTCAGACTGAGAACAGGACATGTTATGCTAAATAACCACATTAATAGAATACAGCGAAACCATACCCCAGTATGTCCACTCTGTAATCACCCACAAGAAACTGTAGAACACCACCTGTTTCAATGTCCAGAGCTCACTGACATTAGAACAACAATACTTCCTCAAAGACCCTCCAAATGGAATACTCTGTACGGAACAACAGCAGAACTTAAAAATACCTGCAGATATTATTACATGGCATTGGGCCGAAGGGCATCAGCTCAAAGGTTACTGGATCCATAACAACAACAACATGATCAAACTACCAAAGAAAGGAAGTTTACAGGAGTGCACAAATTATAGGGGAATTATGCTACTATCAGTGCCAGGAAAAATATTAAGCAGAATCATTCTGGAGAGACTAAAAGAGGCCATAGAAAAACATTTGAGAGTTGAACAAGCAGGTTTTAGTAAGAACAGATCATGTGCTGATCAAATAACTACTCTACGTATAATAGTTGAACAAAGCTTAGAACTAAAATCCCCACTTTATATTGGATTCATAGATTACGAAAAGGCATTTGATAGTTTAGACAGAAGAATGCTTTGGAAATTGCTGAGTCATTACGGAATCCCCATAAAGTTTATTAACCTGATAAAAACAATGTATGATGGAACGAAATGTAGTGTGGTGCGTGAAGGATAGCTTACAGAAGAATTTGAAATAAGAACAGGAGTAAGGTAGGGATGCCTTCTGTCTCTATTTCTCTTTCTACTGGCCATAGATTGGATTATGAAAATAACTCAAAACAACAGAATTGGGATCCAGTGGTCACTGACCAAACAACTTGATGATTTAGACTTTACTGATGACATAGCTCTCCTATCACACAGCCATCAACAGATGCATGATAAAATGAGCATACTTGATGAGAGATCACAACAGCTAGGACTGAAGATTAATAGAGATAAGACCAACATTATGACAATTAATACAGTTGGCAATAACCAAACAAAACTAGGAGAAATACCTCTACTAGACGTACAACCTTATATATATCTCGACAGTAATATAAAGAGGGAGGAACAGAAAATTACACCAAAATAAGGATATCAAAAGCAAGAGGAGCTTTCATTGCACTGGGAAACATATGGAAGTCCAAAGAAATTAGGTTAAGTACAAAATAAAAATTTTCAACTCAAATGTTAAGTGTAATGTAGGTCCTATTATATGGCTGTGAAACATGGAGAACAACAAAATTGACAATCGCGAAGATACAGACTTTCATTAATGGATGCTTACGCAGAATTAAAGGATGGAAATGGCAGGACAAAATCACTAACATAGAATTATGGAAATGTACCAGTCAAATACTAGTGGATAAAGAGATACAGCGAAGACGATGGCGCTGGATAGGACACACACTACGGAAGCCAACTGAGAGTATTACACAACAGGCCCTTTTTTGGAATCCCCAGGGGAAAAGACAAAGAGGAAGACCAAGGAATTCTTGGAGAAGACAGATAGAAGCAGAGATGAAGATGATGGGGAAGACATGGAATGATCTTAAAAGAATGGCAAAAAACAGAACGACTTGCAAAATGTTTGTTGAAGACCTATGCTCCACTGAAAACTAAAAAGGTAGAAGAAGAAATCCAATATCAATTCTGTTGTTGATTGTTTTCCTTGCCATGATACTAAGCAAATCTAGTATCTTCTCTCTTTGTCGTCCGCGATCTCTCTTTCCCTGTATTTTGCCAGTTGTAACCAATTACTCGAAAATATTGATTGTTTTTTTTCTGATTTTTTTAGGAGCTCCCTTTTTCTGTTGCCCTCTTTGAGAATGTCCTCATTGGTAATTTTACCTGCCCAGGAACAAAGCAAAAAGAGAGCTAATTTCCAATGTTAGGAGAAACAATCATGATTTGTTGGCCATGTAATGAAAAAGAGAACAACTGGAATATATTGTAACAACTGGAAAAATTGAGGGACGAAGAGATAGAGGGAAGCAATGAGAAAAAATACCAGACAGCTTAAGAGAATGGCTTGGCAGAAGGTCAACAACAGAAATGATAAATAACTGTCGAGATCGAAAGTTGTGGAGAGACATGATCACCTACACCAGCAGGCCCGACACTTGATGATGATGAGTCCTAGCTAAAAACTAGTAAATTAGAAAATGAGACTCAGTGCTATTTCTCGACCTTGTAAGTTGTCTCTTTCTGTCCGCATGTCTATTTTGATCGCTCACAAATAGACAAACCGAGAAACTTATTTGTCAATATTAACACCTACCGCAACCATACATTTCCATCAATTTAAATAACCATTATATCGCACAAATTTCAAGATATTTTCTACATGACTCTTGAGTTACGCCTCCACTGCTTCATTACCGGACCTGAAGAGCGAGCTGTAATGCACCATCATGGTGTTCGTTTCTTCACGACGTTGAAGGAGATAATATTGCGGATGTCAACAATGCTCTATTAATCCTCTTTTTTTTAGGGAAAAATAAGTAGTGCGCATGCGCCACGCTTTGCCGCGCACATAAATGTTACTTGTCTTTCATCATCATCATCAAGTGCCGGGCCTGCTGGCGTAGGTGATCATGTCTCTCCACAACTTTCGATCACGACAGTTATTTACTATTTCTGTTGTTGACCTTCTGCCAAGCCAATCTCTTAAGCTGTCTGGTATTTTTTTCGCTTTCCTCTGTCTTTCCTCTTCGCCCTTCAATTTTCCCAGTTGTTACAATATACTCCAGTCGTTCTCTTCCCATTACATGGCCAAAAAATTATGATTGTCTCCTCCTAATGTTGAAAATTAGCTCTCTTTTTGCTTTGGCCTCTTTCAGAACTTTTTTCATTACTCTTCATGGCTGTCCATGGTATTCTCTACATTCTTCTGTAAAACCATATTTCTACAAACTCCAGTGATTTTCTTGTCTGTTGCCATATTGTCCATGATTCACATCCACATGTTAAGACTGGCTCTACATAACATTTAAGAACTTGTCTTTACCAGCGGTAAATTAACTGATCATTGTTGACAGCATTGCGCCAAATAGTTTTGCTTTCCAAAGAAAATCTCTCCTATGTAATTTCAGATGTTGCGTTTTCTCGAATGTGTGTCGGTTCGATGGAAGTATGCTCTTTCTGTGAGCTGAACTCGGATTCATCTGGTCAGTGGTTGAAACAATTACCATTTCGTTACCGCAGTTTTTTTCCTTATTGATAATGTGGTCACAATTTGAGTCACTTAGGATGTTACTATTTTGAGCATTTCAAGTGTTTGTAGGGAGTGTTGTAGAGCTACCGCTGAGGTTATTGTTTAACTACACACAAGAGGATTGACAAAACCAGAAAACTAATGTGTCATAAAAAAAATTATTAAAACCTATTGTTCTTATTAAACAATTTGCGATATGTGGATGACACAGTTTTAATAGCAGAGACAGAGAATGAACTACAATAAATTATAGACAAAATAGTGAAAGAAAGCAACAAGAAAAATCTCAGTCTGAATAGTAAAAAATCAGAAGTAGTGGTCATATCGAAGAAACAATCATCACCAGCACGCAGCATAAAAACAAACAGGGCTGATCCGAAACTAGTGCAAGGCGTCAAATACTTGTGCACAATAATAACACCAGATAGAAGATGCACCACAGAAATAAAAAGCAGAATAGCTCAGGCTAAAATAGCATTTCCGAGAATGAAAAACGTTTTATGCAACAAAAATATGTCAATAGGAGTGTGTGTGTGTGTGTGTGTGAGAGAGAGAGAGAGAGAGAGAGAGAGAGAGTTCATTGGTATTATGTATAGCCAATTCTGACATATGGAAGCGAATCATAGACAGTAGACAAAGAAATGAAAAGACAATTAGAGGCCACAGAGATGGGATTTCTGAGAAGAATGTTCAAAGTTCTCTGTGCAGCTAAACAGACCAACGATTACATTTTATTAAAGCATCAGAAAAGAAACAATCAACACTTTTCGGCAACATCATAAGAAGAGGAAAGTTGAAATACTTTGTTACAACTTGCAAAATACAGGGAAAGAAAGATCGAGGACGAAAAAGAGAGAAGATACTATAAATAGATACTTCCGGTGTATGGTGAATAGGCAGCGGGAAGAAATGAATGCTATGTATGAAAAGTGTTCCTTGTTGCAGCTTCCTCATATTCCAAGGCCGGCTTGTTGCAGGAGCTACTGAGTTAAGTGCTCTGTGCACACCGTGAGCTGTGTGTCTCTTCCGTTTTGATCATGTTTCGATATTCCAATTGTTTACGATGATTGATGATATCGTAAGACAGGGAACAGTTGGCTGTGTTCACTTTCTGCGCGGTTTCGCCTTATGTCTTTTGGCGTGTGCTGAGACTGCTACGATGGGTACTACAGTTACCTTTCATTGTTTGGGAGATGAGATATTCGGATGATTACGCTGGCACGGGCGGTTGAGCAATTATGGATTTTAATTCGTTTGAAGTGATACCGGGGCCTTCCATAACCAAAGAACCAAAGCTTTGTGTCATGGAATGGAAAACAGTCAACAACAGAAGTGATACGATGCACTGTGGATAGAAGATTATGGAAGGACATGATCACCTACGTCAACCGGTATGGCACATGATGATTGTACTTATCTTATCATTGGCACCAGTGTTATCAAGGCTGCTGTGATCTCTGCAGCTGTTACCGGCGAACCCTAAACTACACTGTCCCTTTACTAGACAACGGGGGAACTAGGTGGCGTAGAGGTATGACATCGGCCTATGGGCAGGACGGTCCAATGTTCGGATCCCGTTACTGGCAGTGGTAAATCTTCCGTTCACGTCCGTGGTTTCTTCGTGTCTTTATCCACTTTCTGAAAAGTGAAATATGATGTCTAACCCTCTAACGGCCAATATAGAGGTCCCGTGTGCACTCTCCGCACGTTAGAGAACCATTAGTAAACAACAGTCGAAAAAAACAGATCACAATACCCGCTGGAGCCGCGATAGCTCAATGGTTAGTGAACTGGACTACAAAGGACACGGGGTTGGGTTCGATCCCAACTGACGGCTTCCGGGTTCACCCAACCTTAAATGGGTACCGGATTTTTTTCTGGGAAAGTAAAGAGTCACGGTGTAATACCGAACACATTATCCCAAAAAATCATGTGCCGAAGGTCTGTAAAATTTATGGTCACTAACACCATATTCCCTATACGCCACTTGGCGTGACGGGAGCTCTTTACTTTAATTTTTTTTACTTACAATACCCGCTAATTTTATTTACCAACTCCACCAATACCGAAGAAGGATTTCTCTTGCCGAATGTCGCAGATTTAACAACTTTGACGTAAACTAGCGACACAAATCATCACCACCAACTGTAGCGGGTAAACAAAGTTAAGAAAAAGAATAATTACCGAACGTAAACAACTCATCATGACACAATGGCTATTTTAGTCCAGTTGTTTGAAAAAACTCAGGTAAGGTAACTCTTACCTAAAACTTCTTTGTTCCATTAAAGTTTTGGCCTTGAACAAACCGACCACAAACGAGAGATCTGCTGGCTCGCGACACAAACAAAACAAGAAAAGTAAAAACTGTAGGGAGGAAATTTGAATAAATATACTTGATGAACATTGAATGTACATGTAAATACGTGAGTGAAATGGGCGGTTCTGTGTACGTTTGATCAGCACGCGGATGTGTACACTCATACTGACGCTTCTATACAGTTTAAAAAAACACGGATCTGAATTCAACAAAATTGTAAAAAAAAAAAAAAACAGTAACAAAGGTGGTTTTGTTACATTTTACATAGTTCTCTTTTCGTGCACTTAGTACTGGGTTGCAATGCACTGTGTTGCGTGCACAATGTTGTCCGTGTATTAATTTTCCGCATGAACTTTTCTAGAATGCTTTCTTAACCTTTTTTGTTGACCATTCTATATGGCAGCAGTTTTTTGTTTCATATTTTCTCCCCTAACATGTATTCTAGACGTTACTCATATATTCAACGCGCGTTTGTAGTTAGAGATGGCTCACCTAGGAAAATAGTATTACCAGTTCAACTCGCGAAGAAGAGGAAGACGAAGAAGTAGAAGAAGAGAAAATTAAAAGAAGAAAAAATATTATAAGAGGAAGAGATGGCGAAAAGAAATAAACTAAGAAGGAAAACGATAATAATTAATAGAAGAAAAAGACAAATTCGAAAAAGAACAAATTAAGTAGAAATGATAGATGAAAGAAGAACAAAAAGTTGGCAAATTAATAAGAAGATGAAGTAGGAACAGATAAATGAGTTTTTAGTTTAAGAAGGAGAAGAACAAAGAAAGGAAGAATTCGTAGAGAAATTATTGCCAAAACGACTTCTTGTAAGCCATTTGCACTTTGCTTGTTGAACACTTTGTTAAAACAACTACCGCGCTTTTATTATTTCAAAAAAATGTTTTCACCTTTTAGTGAAGATAACAATGTAATAATTTACTTTATCACATCCCAGGAGTTCTCTGGTTGTTCACAATTGATGTCTCTAGTCGATAGGTTGGAAGTGATGTTAGTAAGAGGAGAAGGTGGGTTGGAAGTGATGTTAGTAAGAGGAGTAGGTGGGTTGGAAGTGATGTTAGTAAGAGGAGTCGGTTGGTTGGAAGTGATGTTAGTAAGAGGAGTAGGTGGGTTGGAAGTGATGTTAGTAAGAGGAGTCGGTTGGTTGGAAGTGATGTTAGTAAGAGGAGTAGGTGGGTTGGAAGTGATGTTAGTAAGAGGAGTAGGTGGGTTGGAAGTGATGTTAGTAAGAGGAGTCGGTTGGTTGGAAGTGATGTTAGTAAGAGGAGTCGGTGGGTTGGAAGTGATGTTAGTAAGAGGAGAAGGTGGGTTGGAAGTGATGTTAGTAAGAGGAGTCGGTGGGTTGGAAGTGATGTTAGTAAGAGGAGTAGATGGGTTGGAAGTGATGTTAGTAAGAGGAGTAGGTGGGTTGGAAGTGATGTTAGTAAGAGGAGTAGGTGGGTTGGAAGTGATGTTAGTAAGAGGAGTAGGTGGGTTGGAAGTGATGTTAGTAAGAGGAGTAGGTGGGTTGGAAGTGATGTTAGTAAGAGGAGTAGATGGGTTGAAAGTGATGTTAGTAAGAGGAGTTGATGGGTTGGAAGTGATGTTAGTAAGAAAAGTTGGAGGGTTGGAAGTGATGTTAGTAAGTGGAGTCGGTTGGTTGGAAGTGATGTTAGTAAGAGGAGTAGATGCACTCAAATCATTCACCATTTCGCGACACTCACACTCAAATCATTCACCATTGCCCGACCCTCACACTCAAATCATTCACCATTCCCCGACCCTCACACTCAAATCATTCGCCATTTCCCGACCCTCACACTCAAATCATTCATCATTTCCCGACGCTCACACTCAAATCATTCATCATTTCCCGACCCTCACACTCAAATAATTTACCATTTCCCGACCCTCACACTCAAATCATTCACCATTCCCCGACCCTCACACTCAAACCATTCATCATTTCCCGACCCTCACACTCAAATCATTCACCATTCCCCGACCCTCACACTAAAATCATTCACCATTCCCCGACCCTTACACTCAAATCATTCACCATTCCCCGACCCTCACACTCAAATCATTCACCATTCCCCGACCCTCACACTCAAATCATTCACCATTCCCCGACCCTCACACTTAGTTCATAATCCACGTCCCGACCCCCGCATAGTTTTGAAATTTGCTGTTCTTGTGATGGTACAGCCAGCCAAATCCTTATGATGGTACAGCCAGCCAAATCCTTGTGATGGTACAGCCAGCCAAATCCTTGTGATGGTTCAGCCAGCCAAATCCTTGTGATGGTACAGCCAGCCAAATCCTTGTGATGGTACAGCCAGCCAAATCCTTGTGATGGTACAGCCAGCCAAATCCTTGTGATGGTACAGCCAGCCAAATCCTTGTGATGGTACAGACAGCCAAATCCTTGTGATGGTTCAGCCAGCCAAATCCTTGTGATGGTACAGCCAGCCAAATCCTTGTGATGGTACAGCCAGCCAAATCATTGTGATGGTACAGCCAGCCAAATCCTTGTGATGGTACAGCCAGCCAAATCATTGTGATGGTACAGCCAGCCAAATCATTGTGATGGTACAGCCAGCCAAATCCTTGTGATGGTACAGCCAGCCAAATCATTGTGATCACTCTACGCGATAAGGTTTTTGAACAGACCCCCTCCCCTTATTTTCACGTGTCTGCTATCTGTTACCTGCACCCATTAACATTCTGTTAACTATAGAACAACAAATGTACATCGATTTAATGGACGATGGTGGGAAGTAATAGAAAAAAAAAACAATGTAAGGAAGGAATTCACTCTTATAATCACATACTAAAGAAGGAATTTACTATTATAGTCGCATTCTAACGAGGGAATTCACTCTTATAGTCACATTATAACGTTGGAATTCACTCTTATAATCACATTATAACGTTGGAATTCACTCTTATAGTCACATTCTAACGAAGGACTTCACTCTTATAGTTACATTCTAACGAGGGATTTCACTCTTATAGTCACATTCTAACGAAGGAATTCACACTTTGATTTTTATCACACACACACGTACATTCTCCCATGATTAGTTAGAAGAAGAAGAGTGTGAAGAGGAATACATGTTTTTATTTAAAACAAAAACAAAAACAATTTAGTTATGTAAACTACAACAAATACATAAATAATATGGAGTTAAAGAACACATCACATTTATTTAATCCCATGCTCAAATCAAGTAACTAAGTAAAGCTTACCTCAACACATTACTAGGTGTACTGGGAAATATGCAGTTAGCGGCCATATTGTTTAATGACAAACAGCACAGCTGGGCTGTGTAATAGTATCAGACCAGGCTGTCCTTACTTACCAGAAATATTGCTATTGTACCCACTTTTAGAGGCTGGATGAACCCGGAAGCCATGTTCGAAATAAAATTATGTCGCTTTCGGGATTTGAACCCGGACTGTCGCTAACACTAAGCTGTATCAACATCATGCTGTTTTTACGAAAATTATACGCCACATGGGCTGAGGAGTTAGTGCAGTTGTTTCTGACAAAAAGGGTACAAGTTAAATTCCGAGTTTTGGCGACGAATTCTTGTTGGACCAAAACGGCTTCAGGTTCACCCAGTCTTTGAAAATGTGTACCAGAAATATTTATTTTTTAAATGAGAAATTAGGGTTACATTGCAAGAACCTATTCGCAACGCTAGGAAACAAAGTAAATAGTTTCCTCGTTCACTTCCTCAGAAAAGTAATGAAAGGACAAAGTAACCAGCTCAGAATAATCATAGGACAAAGTAACCAGCTCAGAATATTCATAGGACAAAGTAAATAACTCAGAATAATCATATGACAAAGTAAATAACTCAGAATAATCATAGGACAAAGTAAATAGCTCAGAATAATCATAGGACAAAATAACCAGCTCAGAATAATCACAGGACAAAGTAACCAGCTCAGAATAATCATAGGACAAAATAACCAGCTCAGAATAATCAAAGGACAAAATAACTCATTCAGAATAATGATAGGACAAAGTAAGCAACTCATAAATCTTTGCAACGTTCTAGGCTTCCATCCGTTAAAACAACACTCAGATGTCTACGATTAGGGTGATTTGGTCATGTTAGAAGAATGGATAATACTTGAAGTCAATTGTGGGGGGAACCTATTGATAGTAAGCGGCTTGTGGTCAGATCTAGACTGAGATAAATGGAAGGAATCCTTGGGCTGAATTTTCTACTCGAAACAAAAACTGGGAAAAGCTTGGAAATGGACTAAGTAAATGAAGCAGATACAATGAAACAAAGACTGCTTGGAAATTGTCTAAGTACATGAAGCAGATACAGAGAAGAAGAATAGAAAAATGTTACATCTTCTCAATATTCCTATATAGTGCAGAAACATGGACATTAGACAAGGAAACAGAACAGAGAATTGAAGCTTTGAAATGTGAATATGTAGAAGAAAAGGTAGAATTGGGTGGAAAGAAAACCAAACAAACGATGAAGTCTTAAAACAACTAAAAATGGAAAGAGAACTACTAAGTACAATTCAAACAAGCCAAATCGATTTTTGGGCCATGTTAAAAGACACAACAGCCTACTAAAAGTAATCCTGGAGGGGAAAATACAAGGTAAAAGAGGCAGAGGCAGACCTAGACTAACATGGACGCGTAACATCAAAAGATGGACAATTCAGCCTATGACAACCTGCACCATCAAAGCAAGAGACAGAGCAGAATGACGCTCCATGGTAGCCAACCTTCGTTACGGAGACGACACTCGATGATGATAATGACATGAAGAAGATACAAACAAAAACTGGGAAAAACTTGAATATTGTCTAAGTACATGAAGCAGATACAAAGAAACAAATACTGGAAAAAGTTTGAAGGTGATCTAAGTACATGAAGCAGATACAAAGAAACAAATACTGGGAAAAGCTTGAAGATGGTCTAAGTACATGAAGCAAATACTGGGAAAAGCTTGAAGATGGTCTAAGTACATGAAGCAAATACTGGGAAAAGCTTGAAGATGGTCTAAGTACATGAAGCAGATACAAAGAAACAAACACTGGGAAAAGCTTGAAGATGGTCTAAGTACATGAAGCAGATACAAAGAAAAAATGGCATGATAACATTTTAAAATAAAAT
Source organism: Megaustenia siamemsis (assembly GCA_032433765.1). Classification (NCBI taxonomy): domain Eukaryota; kingdom Metazoa; phylum Mollusca; class Gastropoda; order Stylommatophora; family Ariophantidae; genus Megaustenia; species Megaustenia siamemsis. The sequence goes on from JAVIAB010000088.1 coordinate 14,938,342, forward strand.
AAAGTCAAAGTCAGAGCAAAAAACGGTGCTGGAGGAAAGAGGTGAGACCCTCAGATATAAAGCTTCCTTGCTCGTTCTGCAGCCTGGCCTGTCACTCCATTGAAGGTAGGATCAGGAATGAGACAAGCTGTTCAGTAAAACAAATATAAAGTAAAGAACCCCGTCTCGCCAAGTGGCGTAGTGACCACATATTTTACAGACATGATTTTTGGGGTAATGTTGTCGGTTTATGCGTGTGCCGCTTTATTTTCCCAGAAAAAAAATCCGATACCCATTTAAGGCTGGGTGAACCCGAAAGCCGTCGGTTGAGATTGAACCCTATCTCTTGTCCTTTGTAGTCCAGTTCACTAACCACTGAGCTATTGCGGATCCCTTCAATAAAATAGTGTCAGACAGTAACTAATGTAGACTGAATCTGCCTATTTCCAACATTTTATACAGACGCAAAACGCCATATATATAAACTTATATTCCAATGTTTGTTGTACCCCATATAGTATCAAGTAGGGCAATTAATTTTATATTATAATGTACTTTATTAATGTATACTTTAGGAAAATAGCTGACATTAACATGGCTACCATTTACACAAATTAGAGCTCTTGTTGTTCTTTTACTATATGTATCAAGAATGATCTTTTATCAATTTCATATAGAAAAAAGGTCTCTACAATTGATATGCTCGAGAAGTGGACTGGTTGGTCTCGAGGCAAGACGCCAGTCTCGAGACAGAGGGGTTGTGAGTTCAAATCCTGCCTGCGCCAGTTTAGATTTTTGTTTGTGATTTCTCTCTGCGACAACCACTCCTGGTCTCAGCAGCAAGGCCCGCCTTGAAACGGTCAATTTCTCATCGACTTAAAAAAAAATATAAGTACTTCCAAAAACGGAGTTATCCGCCTGTGCGGCGAGGGACACCTGTGTACACACGGCTGTCAAGAAAAAAATGGATTAACACGTAAAAATTTAGTTCCTAGTCTCTAGGTGACTACGCCAGATGTGGTAACTGGCGAACGCGAGGGAAACAAAATATTGGAGTAAAACAGTTTATGTTGTTAGAAAAGAGAGAATAATAAATTGATAAAAATTGTCACTTACAAAGACATACCAACAAAAAATGTTAGACATTATAGTGAAAGTAAGCAAAAATAAAGGACTCAGCCTTAATAGCAAAAAGACAGAGGTAATGGTAACAACAAAGAAAAAGACATCACCTCAGTGCAAAATAAAGACAAGTGTAACATTATTAAAGTAGGTAAATGAATTTAAATATTTGGGAACTTTGTTAACCTTAGAGGGAAGACATACAAAAGAGGGAGATGCATAATGGCTCAGGCAAAAGCAGCTTTCCAAAAAAAATAGGAAAATACTATGCAATCCATTTTTGACAATAGAAACAAGAAAAAGAGTTCTTAAATGTCATGTAGCGTTAGTCTTAACATATGGACGTGAATCATGGACAATAGGACACCAAACAAGAAAATCGCTGGAGTCTGTAGAAATGTGGTTTTACAGAAGAATATTGAGAATACCATGAACAGCTAAGAAGAGTAATGAAGATGTTCTGAAAGAGGTCAAAGCAAAAAGAGAGCTAATTTCCAATATTAGGAAGTAACTAATCATCATTTTTTGGCCACGTAATGAGAAGAGAACAATTGGAATATATTGTAACAACTGGAAAAAATGAGGGAAGAAGAGATAGAGGAAAGCAAAGAGAGAAAAAATACCAGACAGCTTAAGAGAATCGCTTGGCAGAAGGTCAACAACAGAAATGATAAATAACTGTCGAGATAGAAATTTGTGAAGAGGCATGATCACCTACGCCAGCAGGCCCGGTACTTGATGATGACCAAAAAAATAAAAAAATTATTTTGGTTATCCTGTAAGAATAGTGAGTTATCGGGACGCGCAGATAACTAATATCGGTATGGCTGCAAGAGTCATGTTGATAAACAATTATCACAACCTGCAGCGCCAACGGGTTAAAAGCTTCAGCTTTCGTGATATATATCCGGCATATGCGGGAGGATAAGATAAAACAGACTTATCTTTGGATGTCTCTAACATCTAAACAAATAATAAACAAAGCTCTCTAAGTGAGAAATTATCACACTGTATTTACTTTACTTTCAGAAGCCTTGAAAAGTTGTGGAAATCAAAACTCATCAGCACAAACACAAAACTTAGACTATTCAAATCAAATGTACTATCAACCCTTACGTATGCGTGTGAAAGCTGGAAAACAACAAGAGATATAGAAACAAAGTTGAACGCATTTGAAAATAAATGTCTAAGGAAAATACTTGGTATAGTGTGGAACGAATTCAAAACAAACGAGGAAATTAGAGAAATCGCCAATCAACCACTAATATCTTCAGTAATAAAGAAAAGACGATGGTCATATGTTGGACATGTGATGAGAAGAGATAATAACCGAATAACAAAGCAAGCCCTCATGTGGGAAACAATAGGTTAGAGGAAGAGAGGAAGACCCAGAGAGACACTGAGAAGAACATTGATGAGAGAGGCAAGAACAGCAGGATTCGGCTCCCTCAATGAGATAGAGCTGCTTGCACAGAACAGAGACAAATGGAGAGATTTTATAAAATATCTTTAAAAGAATTGAAAACTGCTAGAACAACAATTCAGATAAGAGAAGGAGTATCTTGGTCTACGCTCTATGGGCCGGCTACGGCTCGAAAGGTCAATTGACAGATAGATAGATTTACTTTTTACTTTACCTTACACTGAACAAAAAATTCAACCCAAAATCATTATCAACAGTGAAGAACTTGAAATTGTAACAAACTATGAATATCTGGGATCTGTAGTAACTAACAATGGAGACTGTCAGAAAGAGATCTGTAGTAACTAACAATGGAGACTGTCAGAAAGAGATCTGTAGTAACTAACAATGGAGACTGTCAGAAAGAGATCTGTAGTAACTAACAATGGAGACTGTCAGAAAGAGATCTGTAGTAACTAACAATGGAGACTGTCAGAAAGAGATCTGTAGTAACTAACAATGGAGACTGTCAGAAAGAGATCTGTAGTAACTAACAATGGAGACTGTCAGAAAGAGATCTGTAGTAACTAACAATGGAGACTGTCAGAAAGAGATCTGTAGTAACTAACAATGGAGACTGTCAGAAAGAGATCTGTAGTAACTAACAATGAAGACTGTCAGAAAGAGATCTGTAGTAACTAACAATGGAGACTGTCAGAAAGAGATCTGTAGTAACTAACAATGGAGACTGTCAGAAAGAGATCTGTAGTAACTAACAATGGAGACTGTCAGAAAGAGATCTGTAGTAACTAACAATGGAGACTGTCAGAAAGAGATCTGTAGTAACTAACAATGGAGACTGTCAGAAAGAGATCTGTAGTAACTAACAATGGAGACTGTCAGAAAGAGATCTGTAGTAACTAACAATGGAGACTGTCAGAAAGAGATCTGTAGTAACTAACAATGGAGACTGCCAGAAAGAGATCTGTAGTAACTAACAATGAAGACTGTCAGAAAGAGATCTGTAGTAACTAACAATGGAGACTGTCAGAAAGAGATCTGTAGTAACTAACAATGGAGACTGCCAGAAAGAGATCTGTAGTAACTAACAATGAAGACTGTCAGAAAGAGATCTGTAGCAATTAACAATGGAGACTGCCAGAAAGAGATCTGTAGTAACTAACAATGAAGACTGTCAGAAAAAGATCTGTAGTAACTAACAATGGAGACTGTCAGAAAGAGATCTGTAGTAACTAACAATGGAGACTGTCAGAAAGAGATCTGTAGTAACTAACAATGGAGACTGTCAGAAAGAGATCTGTAGTAACTAACAATGAAGACTGTCAGAAAGAGATCTGTAGTAACTAACAATGGAGACTGTCAGAAAGAGATCTGTAGTAACTAACAATGGAGACTGTCAGAAAGAGATCTGTAGTAACTAACAATGGAGACTGTCAGAAAGAGATCTGTAGTAACTAACAATGGAGACTGTCAGAAAGAGATCTGTAGTAACTAACAATGGAGACTGTCAGAAAGAGATCTGTAGTAACTAACAATGGAGACTGTCAGAAAGAGATCTGTAGTAACTAACAATGGAGACTGTCAGAAAGAGATCTGTAGTAACTAACAATGGAGACTGCCAGAAAGAGATCTGTAGTAACTAACAATGAAGACTGTCAGAAAGAGATCTGTAGTAACTAACAATGGAGACTGTCAGAAAGAGATCTGTAGTAACTAACAATGGAGACTGCCAGAAAGAGATCTGTAGTAACTAACAATGAAGACTGTCAGAAAGAGATCTGTAGTAATTAACAATGGAGACTGCCAGAAAGAGATCTGTAGTAACTAACAATGAAGACTGTCAGAAAAAGATCTGTAGTAACTAACAATGGAGACTGTCAGAAAGAGATCTGTAGTAACTAACAATGGAGACTGTCAGAAAGAGATCTGTAGTAACTAACAATGGAGACTGCCAGAAAGAGATCTGTAGTAACTAACAATGGAGACTGCCAGAAAGAGATCTGTAGTAACTAACAATGGAGACTGTCAGAAAGAGATCTGTAGTAACTAACAATGGAGACTGTCAGAAAGAGATCAAAAGAAGATTAGCAATAGCAACACAGCAATTAAACGCAATAAAGAACACGTGACACAAAACCTGCAGGGCGGTACAATTAAAATGACTGAAGGCATGTCTCTTCTCTGGACTAGAAAGGATTTGAGGTCGGGTTCGATCCTGATCGACGGCTTCCGGTTTACCCAGCCTTAAATGGGTACAGTGTCTTTTTTGTCTGGGAAAGTAAGGCGGCACGGGCGTAATACCGACTGCATTACCCCAAAAATCATGTGCCGAAGGTCTGTAAAAATTATGACCACTAACACCAAACGTTCTATTAGCCACTTGGCGTGACAGGGGCTTTTTACTTTACTTATGTCTCTTCCTGATAGCAACGTATTGTTGTGAATCACGAACATCCTGATAGCAACGTATTGTTGTGAATCACGAACATCCTGATAGCAACGTATTGTTGTGAATCACGAACATCCTGATAGCAACGTATTGTTGTGAATCACGAACATCCTGATAGCAACGTATTGTTGTGAATCACGAACAATCTCTCAAAAATAAAACCATTCTACAGAAGAATTAAAATAAAATAGCCACGTTAAAAAGACACAGTGGGCTGGAAAGAACACAAATTTAGGGCATTGTTCAGGCTGATGTTTCAAGGGCAGACCAAAAAGAAGGTGGTTTCAAGAAATCAAGGAAACCTTGAACATAGCAAGGAAGAAGTGGGATCTGGTCATAGAAAGCGTGTTTATTTTTTCAAACGGGCTGTGGTGAATGCAAAGGACGTGGGGCCTGATATCCCAATGACCATTAAACCCAGAGCACTGTAACATCAAACCGTTTGACTGAGCACTGTAACATTAAGCCGTTTGTCTGACCACTGAAACCCGAAAACTGTGACAGCAAGCCTGTCCACTGAACTCCGAGCACTGTAACATTAAGCCGTTTGTCTGACCACTGAAACCCGAGCACTGTAACATTAAGCCGTTTGTCTGACCACTGAAACCCGAGCACTGTAACATTAAGCCGTTTGTCTGACCACTGAAACCCGAGCACTGTAACATTAAGCCGTTTGTCTGACCACTGAACTCCGAGCACTGTAACATTAAGCCGTTTGTCTGACCACTGAACTCCGAGCACTGTAACATTAAGCCGTTTGTCTGACCACTGAAACCCGAGCACTGTAACATTAAGCCAGGGACCCTTGGACTGATCACTAATCTATTGAAACCCAAAATATGTACTCAATACAATATGTGTCTCGGTTTGATATATCTCATAGTTAGAATAACGTTGTACTGTTACGTTCGACAACTAGCCCAATGCATCTAAATTCATTATGTTTCTATTTCTCTTTTTGTGGTCCAAACTATATAACCATTTCGTCTAGAGCGACCGGTATTTTTACATTGCCTCCGCTGGGATAATATTGACCGCTCTGAGGTTTATAGAACATCCAGAGGCGTCTCTACAATTTAAGGTGGAGACGAATCATTAGGAGTAAATTTGTAGATATGAGCTAATGGTAGCACTCTATCTCATACCACCTCAATGAAAGCAAACTATCTAGTAAATTATTATGATGTATGTAAAGGATGTGATTGGTCAGTACCAGAGTATGTCCGAACTTGTTGATGTCATATCTAAATTTAATTTAATCCAGTATCAATCTCCTTATGGTTGTATGAAATCATTGCAAACGAATTAAAATCCATAAATACTCAACAGCCTGTGCCAGTTGAAACATCCAAATTAAAACTCATTTCATTATGGAGCTCCTAACACGAAAGACAGTTGCTGTTCCTACCATAGGAGCCACAGCACACGCCAAAAGACACAAGACCAAGCGGCACCGAAAGTGAACGCAGCTGAACTGTCCTTCGCGTTACGATATCATCATTCATCTTAAGCAATCGGAATTTCGAAACACGATCCGGATGAAAAACACAGTTTACGGTGTGCACAGAGCACTAAACTCAGTAGCTTCGGCAGCTAGTCGGACTACAAATATGAGAAAACTGAAACAAGGAACACTTTTCAAACTAAGTCTCAATGGTTCCTGCCGCCTATCCGCTCGCTACATTGACCGGTATTCCCAAGAATAAAATACACAGACACGACAACTCTGGTAGCAGAGATTATTTTTGGATTGTAGGTCGGTTTTTTATGAAGTTCACAGCAAACGATACTAAAACCAATGTATACTTGAGATGGCTCAGTGAGGGACAAGGAACAAAACAATTCTTAATTTAGAATAAGAATGCAGACTGTGAGCAACTGGACAATGAAATCAATCTGTTGTGACAAAGATAACCAACACGCCAAAAAGAAGAGGCAGAATCAAGTAAAAAAAGTAAAGTACCCCCCCGTCACGCCAAGTGGCGTATAGGGAAATATGGTGTTAGTGACCCTATATTTTACAGACCTTCAGCACATGATTTTTGGGGTAATGTGGTCGGTATTACGCCCGTGCTGCTTTTACTTTCCCAGAAAAAATCCGGTAGCCATTTAAGGCTGGGTGAACCCGGAGCCGTCGGTTGGGATCGAACCCTACCCCTTGTCCGTAGTAGTCCAGTTCACTAACCACTGAGCTATCGCGGCTCCTACTAATTTTTAGGGAATTAGTAAAACCCAGGTGTCCTCGCCAGGATTACGAACCCCGGCTGTTGCCGTGGTAAGCCAACCGCCTATCGATTGCGCTAACCGGACACCCTAGGCAGAATCAAGACTATAATTATAACTAACCACCTGACCCACTGGGAGCAGCGGTAGCTCAGTGATTAGTGAACTGGACTACTAAGGACGAGAGGTCGGATTGGATCCTGACCGACGGCATCCGGGTTCACCCAGCTTTAAATGGGTACCGGATTTTTTTCTGGGAAAGTAAAGCGGCACGAAAGTTATACCGACCACATTACCCCAAAAATCATGTGCCAAAGGTCTGTAAAATTTATGGCCACTAACACCATATTCCCTATACGCCACTTGGCGTGACAGGGCTCTTTACTTTTACACCAGACCCGCTATAACAAATTACATACTTCTGGTTAATGGTTAAATTAAAAAAAAAGCTATCTTTACAGCATTTTCCTATTACAGGCGTCTGCCGCCGGGAATTTTAGGGCGGGAAAATAAAGGCCGCATATCCAGTGTAGTCGCCGCTAAGTGTTCGTGTCTGAGTTTTTATTTTACCCCAGAATAACCTTTTGATCCTATCGGGATTCGAAACCGACCAGGTTTGGAGCCTGAGGAGTTATCGATTCGGCCACCGGCTGTCCCTAATTGTAGGTTCTACAAAGTGAATAAATACCAGCTGCTTCAGTTTTCAGAAACACCCAGTGTGGGCTAAAACATCAGCTGCTTCAGTTTTCAGAAACACCCAGTGTGGGGTAAAACATCAGCTGCTTCAGTTTTCAGAAACATCCAGTGTGTGGGGTAAAACATCAGCTGCTTCAATTTTCAGAAACACCCAGTGTGTGGGGTAAAACATCAGCTGCTTCAGTTTTCAGAAACACCCAGTGTGTGGGGTAAAACATCAGCTGCTTCAGTTTTCAGAAACACCCTGTGTGTGGGGTAAAACATCAGCTGCTTCAGTTTTCAGAAAAACCCGGTGTGTGGGGTAAAACATCAGCTGCTTACGTTTTCAGATACGCCCTCTGTGTGGGCTAAACACCAGCTACTTAAGTGTACAGAAACACCCTGTGTGTGTGTGTGGTAAAATACCAGCACTTCAGTTTTCAGATACGCCCTATGTGTGGGCTAAACACCAGCTGCTTCAGTTTTCAGATACGCCCTATGTGTGGGCTAAACACCAGGCTACCGTAAAGCTATTGCAACATTTCATTTTCTTTTTACTCCTACTATGAAGGATACGTGGTCCAAAAATTCCAAATTACAAACAAACCTTCTTGAACCTAACGCGGGACTCCCCAACACCGGCCGCATTCATTACAAACTTTAGTCTGCTGGTATTAACACACGATGCGAACACAAGTAAAATAAACACCACACAACAACAATCTATTAATTATACACAAACAGTTAACTGCAAAAATCCCCAAGAAATAGACCCGGACTACGACACAGGTGTCCGCAACAAATAACCGAGATTTAAACAACGATACGGCATTGGGTTGTCCTTCACATATCAGTAGAAAGGATAAGACTATCTTCATATGTTTTCTTCCTGTCTGTTGAATCTTGCTCTATTATCAAGTTCGCTTTACAAGGAAGAAAAACTGCGACCCAGTGTCACGTTTGTTTATTGACAAACTCGATCGCATTGCTGGACTCGGGTAGAAGGGGAGAGAAAGAGAAGGTACCAGACGCGGCATTGGACTATTGGGAAATATGATGATAGTTTCCTTTTTTATGCAATTATCATCGGCACATTTTTTTTATTTTTGGCTAATGTGGTCAGTATTACGCCAAGCAAATTTTCAGAGACAAAATAAACTCCCAAAGTAATGTCAAAAAAGAACTCAAACAAACAAAAAACAAAGTCGGAAGGGGGAAGTAATCTTTTTAAATCAAGATTTCTGCAATTGCAGTAAGAAGTTAGGGATGAGAGTGTCAACTCTGTTAAGGTCAAAATGTTGCTCAATGACATTTTCATTTAACGTAAGGGAGAGAATTGAATTTGGTTAAGAGAATTAAGTCCCCTTATTAGGTCAGTATTACCCTAGAGAGTTACTCAGTACCCTATGACGTCATGTATGTCTCTCGCTTCACTTCCTCTTGTACCGCTCGGGTGTCGAGGGAGATACCAACTTTTGGTTCTAGCCCTTTTAATAATCTCACTCATCGCAATTGATAAGGGCCGCGATAGCTCAGTGGTTAGTGAACTGGACTACAAAGGACAAGAGGTAGGGTTCGATCCCAACCGACGTCTTCCGGGTTCACCCAGCCTTAAATGGGTACCGGATTTATTTTCTGGGAAAGTAAAGCGGCACGGACGTAATAGTAAAGTACCGCCGTCACGCCAAGTGGCATATAAGGAAATATGGTGTTAGTGACCCTATATTTTACAGACCTTCAGCACATGATTTTTGGGGTAATGTGGTCAGTTGAGTTATCTCAGAGAAAATACTGGATTGCTTGTTGTCATGGCATGGAAAACAGTCAACAACAGAACTGATACGATGCACTGTAGATAGAAGATTGTGGAGGAACATGATCGCCTACGCCAACCGGCAGGGTACATGATGATGATGAACCCGGAAGCCGTCGGTTGGGATCGAACCCTACCCCTTGTCCTTTGTAGTACAGTTCACTAACCACTGAGCTATCGCCGCTCAGCGCAGGCGTAATACCGACTACATTACCCCAAAAATCATGTGCTGAAGGTATGTAACATTTATGGCCACTAACACCGTATTCCCTATACGCCATTTGGCGTGACGGGGTTATTTATTTTTTTTAATAATTATTGTCATTTGATGCTGTTGTAAGGTTTCTTTGATGATGTCTGTCCATCTTATTCTGGATCTGCCTCTTGCTCTTCTCCCTTCTACTCTTTTAATACATGCTTTGTATGATAAGGAAGCACGCATACTTTTTTTTTCTAGATGGACAAGCCAGTTTATTTGTTGTTTCTGTATGTAGCTTAGAATTGGATCAATGCTTACTCTTTCTCTTATAATATAATTTCTGTCTGTTTTGGTTACTCCAAATGTTTTTCTATGACGTCATGTATCAGGTACTAAAGATGAACTACAGATTATGGAACAGGTTGAACTAGGAACTAGCCAATACAGCAAGCTAGTGATACGCAACAGCAAGATAGTGATACACTACAGCAAGCTAGTGATACGCAACAGCAAGCTAGTGATACACTACAGCAAGCTAGTGATACGCTACAGCAAGCTAGTGATACACTACAGCAAGCTAGTGATACACTACAGCAAGCTAGTGATACACTACAGCAAGCTAGTGATACGCTACAGCAAGCTAGTGATACACTACAGCAAGCTAGTGATACACTACAGCAAGCTAGTGATACACTACAGCAAGCTAGTGATACACTACAGCAAGCTAGTGATACACTACAGCAAGCTAGTGATACACTACAGCAAGCTATTGATACACTACAGCAAGCTAGTGATACGCAACAGCAAGCTAGCGATACACTACAGCAAGCTAGTGATACGCAACAGCAAGCTAGTGATACACTACAGCAAGCTAGTGATACACTACAGCAAGCTAGTGATACACTACAGCAAGCTAGTGATACTCAACAGCAAGCTAGTGATACACTACAGCAAGCTAGTGAAACACTACAGCAAGCTAGTGATACACTACAGCAAGCTAGTGATACACTACAGCAAGCTAGTGATACACTACAGCAAGCTAGTGATACACTACAGCAAGCTAGTGATATGCAACAGCAGGCTAGTGATACGCAACAGCAAGATAGTGATACACAACAGCAAGCTAGTGATACACTACAGCAAGCTAGTGATACACTACAGCAAGCTAATGATACACTACAGCAAGCTAGTGATACACTACAGCAAGCTAGTGATACGCAACAGCAAGCAAGTGATACACTACAGCATGAACAACAAACAGTTACCAGGAGTGAAACATCAGAATGGGTAAGTTCAGAAATGCGTGAAGCATGTGATCAGATAATCTCTAAATTAACTGATCATTGTCCTACTCAATGTCCTACTCAATGCCCCGCTCACTGTCCTACTCAATGTCCTACTCACTGTCCTACTCAAAGTCCTCCTCAATGTCCTCCTCAGTGTCTGTACAGAAAACATCATAGAAACGATGTCAGAAACCATAACAGTTTTGTGACGTCACACTTGTTCACCATAAATTGACAACATAAAACCAACGCTCAGACACACTGGCGACACAGTTCTCTCAGACAGAGCTAAGGGATTAACAAATCTAACAAGCTGTCCCACAGACGATCATGCTCTTTATATAAAGAAAAATAAAAGGAAAAAAAAATACCCACCGATGAAGTAAAAAGACAAACTCCAATCAACATCAACAATGTAGAACTTGTAATTTAACATGTTTAGAATAGCTTGGATAAAAAAAAGGGTGGAGGGGGTGAGGTTCCCTCCACGCTTTGCTAGACATTTGGGGAATATTGTGTTAGTGACCGTTTTTCTACGACTGTGGAACATTTTTGAGTGATGTGGTCGGTATCACTTCAAGCCGCCTTTAATTCCAAAAAAATCTCTGGTAGCCTTTTTAGAAGCTGAGTGAATTCGTTAGCCTTATAGATCCGAACAAATATCTGCCACTTCTGGAGATCGAACCGCAACCCTTTTGATCAGGAAGCGAGCACACTAACCACTCAGCCACTGAGGTTTTCAGGGATCAGTAACAACCAAGAGCTAAGACATTAAAAGATGAAACTGCCACTAGCAATACAAACATTAAATAGAATGAAGTGGCATGATAAAAAACAGTCAAACTACCACGGCCATGAATCTTACTGATAGCAACATACGGTATATCTGCGAATCATGGAAACTCAAGCAAAAATGAAGAAACAAATTATTCGAAGTAAAATGCTGCAGAAAAACAATAAGAATACCATGGATAATAAAGAAGAAAAATGAAGACGTTAAGTTCCCCGAATATTGTAGAAAACTGTAATTAAAAATGATCTTACGTGGGCCAATGACATTTTTTATCCACATTAAAAGTTACAGGGGTTTGGAAAAGCAATAATGGAGTGCATAGTTGCAAGAAATGAGACAGGGTCATCATCATCATTGAGTGCCGTCTCCGCAACGAAGGTTGGCTACCATGGAGCGCCATTTTGCTCTATCTCTTGCTTTGATGGTGCAGGTTGTCATCGGTTGATTTGTCCATCTTTTGATGTTACTCGTCCATGTTAATCTTGGTCTGCCTCTGCCTCTTTTACCTTGTATTTTCCCCTCCAGGATCACTTTCAGTAGGCTGTTGTGTCTTTTAACATGGCCTAAGAATCGCATTTGTCTTGTTCTAATTGTGTTCAGAAGTTCTCTTTTCATTTTTAGTTGTTTTAAGACTTTGTCATTTGTTTTCTTTTCCTTCCATCCAATTCTACCTATTCTTCTATATATCCACATTTCAAAGGCTTCAATTCTCTGTTCTGTTTTCTTGTCTAATGTCCATGTTTCAGCACCATATAGGAATATTGAGAAGATGTAACATTTTGCTATTCTTAGTTTTAGCTCTGGTGTTATTTGTTTTGATGTTAGTATGTCCTTCATGACATTAAAATTACTTTTTGCCATTCCTATTCTTTTGTTTATTTCAGTTGTACATTTTCCATCACTGGTTATAGTATGTCCAAGGTAGTTATAGTTCTGAACTGTCTCAAGGTCTATTCCTTCAATTTTGATATCCACTTGTGGGTTTTGGGTATTTTCTTTGTTTATGATCATAGTTTTAGTCTTTTTGATATTCATATCTAGTCCATATTTTTTGCTTGTCGTGTTTATTTCATTAAGTAATTGTTGTAGGTCTTTAGGATTTTCTGCTAGTAGTACAGTATCGTCAGCATATCTTAGGTTATTGATTATCTTTCCATTAATTTGTAGGCCTGGCATCTCTATGATGTTTTTAAAGATTTGCTCAGTGTATAGATTGAACAAGCTTGGTGATAGGATGCATCCTTGTCTTACTCCTCTTTTTATATCAATGGGTGTAGAGAACTCTTTGTTATATTTTATTATTGCTGTTTGCTCCCAGTATAGATTGCATATTAGTCGTATATCCATGTCATCTAGATGTATCTCTTTTAGGCATTCTATAAGTTGTTTGTGGTGTACTCTATCAAAAGCTTTGGTGTAGTCTATGAAGCAGGCATATATTGGTTTGTTTACTTCTGTGTATTTTTCGATTAATGTTCTCATGCAGAATATGGCTTCTTTTGTCCCGCTATTTTTCCTAAATCCAAATTGCTGCTCATCTAATTCAGTATTGATTTTATTCTGAATCCTTCCTTGTATAACTTTTAGCAAGATTTTTGTAACATGGCTCATTAGGCTTATTGTTCTAAAGTCACTGCATTCAACTGCACCATTCTTTTTAGGCAATGCAATGAAAGTTGATGTTTTTAGTTCATTTGGTATGTATTCTGTGTGGTATATGTCGTTGCATATGTCTGTAATCACTTCAATGCCAAAATCTTCAAGTGCCTGTATCATCTCTATCTGTATGCTTTCAGGTCCTGCTGCTTTTCCCCTTTTCATTGTTTTTATAGCTTTTTCCACCTCAGATTTTAAGATTTTATAGCCTGATGTACATTTTATAACTGGTTTCTTGTCCCTTTGATCATGAAGTAGTTCTGTTATATATTCCTGCCATCTATCTATGATATCCTTATTGTCTGTTAGCATTTTTCCTTTTTTGTCTGCAATGCATCCACCTTCTGTGGCTTTTTTATTTTTATTATTCATTCTCTTTATTTCTGTGTGCATTCCTCTTAGGTCTTGTTTGCTTTCCATAGTTTCTATTTCTCTACATTTTTGGCTGAGCCAGTCTTCTTTTGCCTTTTTGCACATTTTGCGTATCTCATTATCTATTTTATTGTATTGGGCAGTGTTCTTCGCTTGTCTCCTTTCTTCCATTTTTTCTAAGATGGTGTTAGTTATCCATTTTTGTTTTTTGTTCTTTTCTCTTTTGGGTAAGGTGTCGCAGGCTTTTTGTATGCTTTTCTTTATGCATTGCCATTTGGTTGTTACTTTTTCATCAGGATTTTCTCTTCTGTATTGTTCAATTCCTTCCTCTAGCAGCTTCTGGTATGTGTTCTTTACTTGTATTGTATAGGTATCTTTAATATCTTTTTGATTTAAAGCTGTTATGTCGAGTGGGTTTGTTGATGAATCAGATTTTTGCTTGTTTCTCTTTAGTTTGATTTTCATTTTAATCATTACAGGATTGTGATCAGAATTAATATCTGCTCCTGGGTAGGTTTTGGCTTTCTTTACGCTGTTACGGAACCTTTCTTTTATCATTATGTAATCTATTTGATTCCTCTTCCTATCTCCAGGGCTTTTCCATGTGTATAGTTTCCTTTTCTCTTGCTCAAAGTAGGTGTTACATATTATCAGCCTGTTTTCTTCACAGAATTGTATTAATCTTTCTCCTCTGTCATTTCTTTTTCCTAAACCATGATTTCAAGACATCAACATTATTGAGACAGGGTAAGATCATAAAAATGCGATTTCAAGACATCAACATTATTGAACGTCACAAGAGAAGAAGTCGGATATCTAGTTAGAGACTGAGATAACTCAGCCGAGCCACGATGAGAGCAACGATCGGTCGACATGCAACTAGATGTAGAGCGAGCTACACACTATGCAAATAGCACTCTACTGGTCTGTGTCTTTTCTACATTTCGCTGCATCAAAATGGCCAGGGAGTATACTGATTAATTTAATGAACTAAATTCTACAGTGAAACATGTAGTTGTTACTGAGAAAATGGCATAAAGCAAGATTGATTGAACAAACATCTTGAAGACCTATGTGCTTCACAGGGAGTTAACAGAGAGGAGAGAGAGAGAGAGAGAGAGAGAGAGAGCAGAAGAAGAAGAAGAAGATGAAGAAGACGAATATAAATTTTGTATTAAAAATGTATAATATGTAAAATAGTCAATGGCGTCTATTCCTTATGATGTCCTATTGTACAGCAATAACGTTCCTTAAGTGCACGGAGTCTACGGTCTGCCCCACATTCTTCCCCAGCTTCCACCGCCCTTCGCTTTTTAAAATAAATTGTTGAAAGAATAAACGCCATTTCACATATTAGAATTTTTTTTAATATTATCTTCCTCTTCTTCTTCCTCTTCTTCTTCTTCTTCTTCTTCTTCTTCTTCTTCTTCTTCTTCTTCTTCTTCTTCTTCTTCTTCTTCTCCTCTCGCTCTCTCTCGTCTCTCTGTTGTCGCTGGTCTGCTTCATTTTCCTGTTTCTTCAAGAGTCAACTACAAGGCAGCTATTGTGGTCGTATTTGGACCTGTCCTGAACACTAGACCTATCCAACTCCATACTCTGCCTGTTATCATTTGCTTATATCCTCTTAACTGTATATCATCAGCGGATACTGGGTGCTTTTTTTCATGCATATCTTCAGCTGATCCTGGGTCCTATGTTTAACCACATATCTTCAGCTGATCCTGTGTTCTATGTTTAACCACATATCTTCAGCTGATCCTGGGTCCTATGTTTAACCACATATCTTCAGCTGATCCTGGGTCCTATGTTTAACCACATATCTTCAGCTGATCCTGGGTCCTATGTTTAACCACATATCTTCAGCTGATCCTGGGTCCTATGTTTAACCACATATCTTCAGCTAATCCTGGATCCTATGTTTAAGCACATATCTTCAGCTGATCCTGGGTCCTATGTTTAACCACATATCTTCAGCTGATCCCAGATCCTATTTTTAAACACATATCTCCAGCGGATCCTGGATCCTATTTTTAACCACATATCTTCAGGATAGAATGGGGGAGCAGAAGCACCTGCGACCTGCGGTCGCTATAGCAGGGTCGGCGCACCATCAGCTGACCAAGACCTGGCAGTTCTACCTCCTCGTGGTCTCCCCTGGTAACAGTCTGCGTCAAAACAGGCTGGCTAACAGAAGCTAGGATCGCTGTGTTCCCTGTAGTGTTGGCTGTTACTGATATAGAGGACCCAGTATTGCAGTACCTCTGGGCTGGACTAGTAGTTTCCCAGCATAGACTGGGACAGACGAACTCCAACCTCTCCAGTAAGAGCCGGCAATGTCAAGAAAACTATTACGACCCGCCACATCTTACGAGTCAAAGGGCAACCTGCTCGCATCAACTCGTGGCAATCCCTCAACAACAATAACTACATATCTTCAGCTGATCTTGGGTCCTATTTTTAACTGCATATCTTCGGCGGATCCTAGATCCAAAAGGCACACAAAAAAACGTTACAACAATGAATTTGTTGTTCGGCACAGTCAAAGTTGAACGAGTTTCACGGTCCAGGAAAATATTTAAAAAAAAAACAGTAAAGAAGGAAAGCTATACACCCGCGGTGCCTACAAGTATTTGTACCAGGGCGATAACGGTAGTAAAGCGATGGCCTGGCACAAGCTTTGACTCATGTACGTTTTCTGAGTGACTGGATGGGCACGGCCAGTAAAATGGAAAGGGAGAAGGCTCGAAGTCAGTGGTTCTTCTTCTACCTGTTTAGCTCCCTGTGGAGCATAGGTCTTCAACAAACACTTTCAACTCTCTGTGGAGCATAGGTCTTCAACAAACACTTTCAACTCTCTGTGGAGCATAGGTCTTCAACAAACACTTTCAACTCTCTGTGGAGCATAGGTCTTCAACAAACACTTTCAACTCTCTGTGGAGCATAGGTCTTCAACAAACACTTTCAACTCTCTGTGGAGCATAGGTCTTCAACAAACACTTTCAACTCTCTGTGGAGCATAGGTCTTCAACAAACACTTTCAACTCTCTGTGGAGCATAGGTCTTCAACAAACACTTTCAGCTCTCTGTGGAGCATAGGTCTTCAACAAACACTTTCAGCTCCCTGTAGAGCATAGGTCTTCAACAAACACTTTCAGCTCCCTGTAGAGCATAGGTCTTCAACAAACACTTTCAGCTCCCTGTAGAGCATAGGTCTTCAACAAACACTTTCAGCTCCCTGTAGAGCATAGGTCTTCAACAAACACTTTCAGCTCCCTGTAGAGCATAGGTCTTCAACAAACACTTTCAGCTCCCTGTAGAGCATAGGTCTTCAACAAACACTTTCAGCTCCCTGTAGAGCATAGGTCTTCAACAAACACTTTCAGCTCCCTGTAGAGCATAGGTCTTCAACAAACACTTTCAGCTCCCTGTAGAGCATAGGTCTTCAACAAACACTTTCAGCTCTCTGTGGAGCATAGGTCTTCAACAAACACTTTCAGCTCTCTGTGGAGCATAGGTCTTCAACAAACACTTTCAGCTCTCTGTGGAGCATAGGTCTTCAACAAACACTTTCAGCTCTCTGTGGAGCATAGGTCTTCAACAAACACTTTCAGCTCTCTGTGGAGCATAGGTCTTCAACAAACACTTTCAGCTCTCTGTGGAGCATAGGTCTTCAACAAACACTTTCAGCTCTCTGTGGAGCATAGGTCTTCAACAAACACTTTCAGCTCTCTGTGGAGCATAGGTCTTCAACAAACACTTTCAGCTCTCTGTGGAGCATAGGTCTTCAACAAACACTT
The DNA here is from genome assembly GCA_032433765.1 of Megaustenia siamemsis. Classification (NCBI taxonomy): domain Eukaryota; kingdom Metazoa; phylum Mollusca; class Gastropoda; order Stylommatophora; family Ariophantidae; genus Megaustenia; species Megaustenia siamemsis. Next base: position 14,956,129 of record JAVIAB010000088.1, read on the forward strand.
TCCAAGTCGTTCTGTTTTTTGCAATTCTTTTAAGGTCATTCCATGTCTTCCCCATCATCTTCATCTATGCTTCAATCTGTCTTCTCCAAGAATTCCTTGGTCTTCCTCTTTGTCTTTTCCCCTGGGGATTCCAAAAAAGGGCCTGTTGTGTAATACTCTCAGTTGGTTTCCGTAGTGTGTGTCCTATCCATCGCCATCGTCTTCGCTGTATTTCTTTATCCACTGGTATTTGACCGGTACATTTCCATAATTCCACGTTAGTGACTTTGTCCTGCCATTTCCATCCCTTTATTCTGCGCAAGCATCCATTAATGAAAGACTGTACCTTCGTGATTGTCAATTTTGTTATCATGTTTGTGAAGTTTTTTCGGCTTATTATTTTACAGAATGGGATAGCCAGTCCCATGCCTAACCCTCCTTTCTCGCCTCTTACGAACATGCCTGGTAGGGTACAGCGCCGCTATTCTTTACTCCCCTTTCGGGCCCCGGCAGCGCACGGGCGTAAAATGGAAAGGGAGTAGGGCTCGAAGGCAGTGGTTGGTCTCACTAAAAAACTCAGACTGTAATCTTGTTTTCATTTTCGTTCTTGGAGCGCGAAAGGAAACGAACAAGCTGATTTCCTTGCTGAAAAGAGAATGGCGAACGTTCGGTGGACCGGGATGACATTCTAAATGCCCTTAGGAAGGCAGGACGAACTAATGATTCAATGAATGAACTTGAATCTAAAACAATGTTCCAACTGCATGAACATTAGGTCAATAAAAGTAGCGCTACTCGCGGAGACACAGAAGAAACAAACCAACACAGAACTGGTGTTCTCAATGTCCACACACAGAGGGACATACTGGGGAGGAGATCTCATCGCTTATAGACGTGTCTGATGACCAATGAGGAAAATCTGCTGTTTAAACTAAACTAAACTAAACTAAACTAAACTAAACTAAACTAAACTAAACTAAACTAAAACACTCTGAGAATTAATCTTAAGCAGGTTCAATGAAACAATAATTTGGTTTGTTCAACACGTAAATGTCGTGTGTTGTTTTCGTTAGTATTTGTGCCTTTCTTCGTACATTTTCGAGGAATCTTTCATGTCTACTTATATGTTTGTGAACATTGCTTGCACCCTCCAAGCGTTGAATAAATAATTCGTCCAAGTTGAAACGTCTGAAAGAAGAAGAACGTCATGGGGCGGAACAAGCAATTATGTAAATTATGACAATTCAAACCTGACATTGTTATTGTTGAAATGTAGGCGAATTATTATACACGTGAAGCAAGTTTGGAATGTGTTTATTGAAGGTAAAACTGACGACACGCAACATTAACATTTACGACAGGATAGCTATGATGCTGTCTTTCATTTCCGAAAACTTGTAACAAATTACATTACGTTTTTTATGTGAAAGTTGGCTGTGGCCGAGGGTAATAAATTACCGGAGCATGCATAGATCAGACAAGACGTTACAATAGTGGGTTTTATAGAATGGGTTGTGTAGAAATGTATTTAAAATGTATAACTTGTGAGAGAGTCACTGGCGTTGAGGTTAGTGAGTTTAAAAATAAAATCTACCAACATGCCTAGAATGTGGTGTATGTGGTTAGTACTACGTCAATGCATTATTATTTGCATTTTAAAAAATATGCAGCATTCATTTAAGGCTGAGTGGACCTAGAAGCCGTCGAGAAGGATCAAATTCGGCCTATTACCTTTCATAGGTTCAATTAACTAATCATTTCTCTACTACGATTTGCTGTTATAAGTTTGGGTTACTCAGTGAGAATGCCCAGGAAGATTACAACTGGCTGGACTCAACGGTTATGGTCAAAATCTCTGGGGAAGTCTTATCTGGTAAAATGTTGCTTCATTTTCGTGCCAGGGCATGAAGGTGTTCGAGGTAATGAACGTAATGAACTGGCTTGCCAGTTTGACTCATGTTGAGTACGGAATGGAAATGGATATCGTTGAGATTCTTAATGCCCTCAGAAAACCTGGCGGAGAAAAACGACTCAAAGAATGAGGTGGGAGATGCCAGGTGGGAGATACCAGGTGGGAGTGCTACACAGGAAGAGAAAGATTTGTCAACTAAACATGACCAGTGTCTTTGATCGATGCACGTTCAAGAAAGAGATCAACAGCTCGTACGGACTAACAGAATGTGGATGACTTGTCAACTAAAGTAATTGCTTTTGCTATGAAATGTAGTCACTGTAGGCACTTGATAATGAAATGTAGTCACTGTAGGCACTTGATGATGAAATGTAGTCACTGCAGACATTTGATGATGAAATTTAGTCCCTGTAGGCACTTGATGATGAAATGTTGTCACTGTAGGCACTTGATGATGACATTTAGCCCCTGTAGACACTTGATGATGAAATGTAATCACTGTAGACACTTGATGATGAAATGTAGTCATTGTAGACACTTGATGATGAAATGTAATCACTGTAGACACTTGATGATGAAATGTAGTCACTGTAGGCACTTGATGATGAAATGTAGTCACTGTAGGCACTTGATGATGACATTTAGTCCCTGTAGGCACTTGGTGATGAAATGTAGTCACTGTAGGCACTTGATGATGAAATGTAGTCACTGTAGACATTTGATGATGAAATTTAGTCCCTGTAGGCACTTGATGATGAAATGTAATCACTGTAGACACTTGATGATGAAATGTAGTCACTGTAGACACTTGATGATGAAATGTAATCACTGTAGACACTTGATGATGAAATGTAATCACTGTAGACACTTGATGATAAAATGTAGTCACTGTAGACACTTGATGATGAAATGTAGTCACTGTAGGTACTTGATGATGAAATGTAATCACTGTAGACACTTGATGATGAAATGTAATCACTGTAGGTACTTGATGATGAAATTTAGTCAGTGTAGGTACTTGATGATGAAATTTAGTCAGTGTAGGTACTTGATGATGATATGTAGTCACTGTAGACACTTGATGATGAAATTTAGTCACTGTAGACACTTGATGATGAAATGTAGTCACTGTAGACACTTGTTGATGAAATGTAATCACTGTAGACACTTGATGATGAAATGTAATCACTGTAGACACTTGATGATGAAATGTAGTCACTGTAGACACTTGATGATGAAATGTAATCACTGTAGACACTTGATGATGAAATGTAGTCAGTGTAGGTACTTGATGATGAAATGTAGTCACTGTAGACACTTGATGATGAAATTTAGTCAGTGTAGGTACTTGATGATGAAATGTAGTCACTGTAGACACTTGATGATGAAATGTAGTCAGTGTAGGTACTTGATGATGAAATGTAGTCACTGTAGACACTTGATGATGAAATGTAGTCACTGTAGACACTTGATGATGAAATGTAGTCACTGTAGACACTTGATGATGAAATGTAGTCACTGTAGACACTTGATGATGAAATGTAGTCACTGTAGACACTTGATGATGAAATGTAGTCAGTGTAGGTACTTGATGATGAAATGTAGTCACTGTAGACACTTGATGAAATGTAGTCACTGTAGGTACTTGATGATGAAATGTAGTCACTGTAGACACTTGATGATGAAATTTAGTCACTGTAGACACTTGATGATGAAATTTAGTCACTGTAGACACTTGATGATGAAATGTAATCACTGTAGACACTTGATGATGAAATGTAATCACTGTAGACACTTGATGATAAAATGTAGTCACTGTAGACACTTGATGATGAAATGTAGTCACTGTAGGTACTTGATGATGAAATGTAATCACTGTAGACACTTGATGATGAAATGTAATCACTGTAGGTACTTGATGATGAAATTTAGTCAGTGTAGGTACTTGATGATGAAATTTAGTCAGTGTAGGTACTTGATGATGATATGTAGTCACTGTAGACACTTGATGATGAAATTTAGTCACTGTAGACACTTGATGATGAAATGTAGTCACTGTAGACACTTGATGATGAAATTTAGTCACTGTAGGTACTTGATGATGAAATGTAGTCACTGTAGGTACTTGATGATGAAATGTAGTCACTGTAGACACTTGATGATGAAATGTAGTCACTGTAGACACTTGATGATGAAATGTAGTCAGTGTAGGTACTTGATGATGAAATGTAGTCACTGTAGACACTTGATGATGAAATGTAGTCACTGTAGACACTTGATGATGAAATGTAGTCAGTGTAGGTACTTGATGATGAAATGTAGTCACTGTAGACACTTGATGATGATGAGGTAAACAAAAAAGTAATTGAAGTCAATGGTCACAACGTGAACAATTTGCGTTATGCGGATGAAACAGTCTTGATAGCAGAGATGGAGAAAACTACAAGAAATCATAGACATTTTAGTGAAAGAAAACAACAAGATACGTCTCAGTCTGAATAGTAGGAAAACAGAAACAATGGTCATATCGAAGAAACAATCATCACCATCATGCAACATAAATATAAACAGGACAAATATGAAACAAGTACAACGCGTCAAATACCTGTGCACAATAGTAACAGGTGAAAGATGCACCACAGAAATAAAAAAACAGAATAGCTCTGGCCAAAATAGCATTTCAGAAAATGAAAAACTTTTTATGCAACTAGTCAATGGAAGTGAAAAAGACAGATCATCGGTGACATATAGAGCCAGCTCTGACCTATGTAGACGAATCAAGGACAGTAGACAAACACATGAAGAGACGATTAGAGGCCACAGAGATGGCGTTTGTTGGAGGAATCTTGAGAGTTATTTGACAGCTATAAATACCAACGATAAGGCCAACGCAAAAAGGAAGTTAGGCTACACAAACGTGAGAAAGAAACAATTGACAGTCTTCGGGCACATCATGAGAAGAGGGAAGTTGAAATACTTCTTATTATTGATTGTTCGCACTGTGACCGTTAACTTCATACTAGATAGTTTGGTGTCGTCATGGCACGGAAAAAAACAGTCAACAACCGAAGTGATATTGTGCACTGTGTATATAAAATTTTCGTTCGTGCTCGTAATAGCACATTGGATGGTAATTAAAACAAACTGTAAGAATAAATCACAAATAAATCCGTTCGAAATAACACAAGAACGCTTGAATTTCTTTTACTACGGGCATTGAAATTCACTTATAACTTAAATTTGACTCGCATCGAAAATTGCATCGTGTTGCCAGCACAGTCACACACCGGAAGCCCATTAAACTTTGGCAAACTCTTGAAACCTACGGTGTAGCAGGACAACTACTAGATAATATAATGGCATTATATAAAAACAGTCAAAGTGCCGTTAGAACATCGGAAGGTCTGTCAGAATGGTTTCAGGTTACAACAGGAGTAAGACAAGGATGTGTCCTCTCACCACTCTTCCTCATCATATATATGGACAAAATAAATCAGGAAACAACCAACAAAAAGGAAAAAATAAATAATAGCATAGAGGTAGAAAACTCAACCATCAACGAGCTACTCTTCGCAGATGACCAATGCCTAATATATGAGGATGAAAACCTGCTACAACAGCATATAACATCTTTAGATAAAAGCTGCACAAACTACAGTATGAAAATTAACACAGCAAAAACAGAGGCTATAAGAATAAGCAAATTAAGATACGCATTAAACATTAAGATCAAGGATAAAGAAACAAAATAAGTAGTGGGCATTTTGTATTTGGGCACAATGTTCACAGAAGATGGAAAAATAGACAGAGAAATTGACATAAGAATACAAAAAGCAAATGCTGTCACATACCAGCTTTCACCATTGCTAAGATATCCAAACATTTCTATGCCAGCTAATCAACAAATAATAAATAGCATTTTCATACCAACTTTGTGCTATGAAAGTCAAACATGGACCCTTTCTAAATCACATTTACGAAAGATCAATACATGTGAGATGCGATTCTTGAGAAAAGTAACAAACAACACAAGAAGAGATAGAATACCAAATTAAACCATAAGAAAAATGGTAGGAATTAAACCATGCCAAGAATATATAGAACAACAACTTAAATGGTTTGGCCACCTGGTCAGAATGAACACTTACCAATCACCATCAAGGGCGTTCCTCTCGAGAATGCATGGGAAAAGACCAAGAGGAAGACCCAGAAGAAGATGGATAGATGCAGTGACAGAGACATGTAACAACAAAGGAAAATCACTAATCCCGACAGTTCGAGCGGCTCAAGAACGACAAATGATATAAACCACGACACCTTTTAGGTAACAGTGAAAAGAGACAAGAAGAATAAGAAGTATATAAAATTGTGGAATGACATAATCACCTATGACAACCATTATGGCACATGTTGATGATGACAGATACACAAGTTCATTTTCATTTATAACATTATCTTGAAATCTAAAAAAACATATTTATAAAGCAGCTTGAGGTACTTCTACGTTAACTTACCGGTCTGCTATTCTTCTATTCCTGAGTTGAGCTCAAAGGTAGTAACGCAAGCGACCTTTTGTTGCCGTGAACGGCCGTTAAACAAGCCTTGTCCTTTTGTCTTCGTTACCTAATCCGAGTGACGTGAACGGAGCTGAAAGAGAATATTTATCTCGGTAAAGGAATGCAAAGGATTGTCACACTAGAAACAACAACAGGCAGGAACTGAACTGAAAAGTTCAGAAGTAGCATCAGGTTATTTTATGAAAGCAACAAGGATTTTATATTTTGAAAAAAGGGAGTTGGGTGAGGGTAGGGGATGTGACTATCTAAAACAGGCACTTTTTTGGTGCGTCCAAGATGGCGGTGTATTTCCATTAGTCCTTTGTCACCGAAGCATAATTTCTTTTCTGTGAGCTTCTAAACGGCGAAAATCAAACACCTCCGGTGCCTCCACGTGGCGTATAGCTAATTGACTGGAGTTGGTCAGTCTATAACGTGGAAACGGGTTCTGGACCGTGCGACTGAGTGAGTGCACGTGAGTCTAGACCATCCACAGCACCGACGTTCAACGACCATATCAATCACGACGACAGTAAGTATCAACACAGGACTGGAGTCGTCAGTCGGTGGACACTGCGAGACTTGCTGAGGAGGGAATCAGAGCACTTATGGACATGTTTGGAGTACAATGATGATGACCCGCTAACAACTCAATAACTATTTAAAAATAAATATTTTGTTTGGTTTACTTCAATTGTACCCACAGGTGTTAACATGTAGTAGTAATGTCCTAGTTTAAGCACATGCATTATTTCTAATAAACAAGTGATTTCCCCTTCTGAAGACCTAAATGTTGAAGATCTAAATGCTGAGGACCTAAATGTTGAAGATCTAAATGCTGAATATCATAATGAAGACATCGCCTCATGTGTGTTACAGCAAACTGTTCTGCCTGAGGAAGATCTTCACCATCCTAGTAACGATTTGAAATGCTGATGTAAAAGATTTACCGTTGTGTACTTCCGCTATGACGTGTTGTCACGTAACAATCGGAGGTCATAATATAAATAATCTAGGTATGCTGATGATACAGCTCTAATCGCTAAGAGTGAAAATGAGTTACAAGAAATGTTAGACATTATAGTGAAAGAAAGCACAAATAAATTACTCAGCCTTAGTAGCGAAAAGATAGAAGTAATGGTAACAACAAAGAAAAAGACATCACCTCAGTGCAACATAAAGACAAGTGGAACAATATTAAAACAGGTAAATGAATTTAAACTGAAAGATGAAGCCATAAAGGAAAAGTTTAACATAGAGCTAAGTAATTGTTATTCAGCACTCGGTGAAATAGACTTAGATATCAATGAAATGTGGGACTCACAGAGCAAAGTACTAATGACAGCAGCAGAAGCAAGTGCCGGACTGAAGAAAATGGAAAAACGAGCTTGGATCTCAGACACCACATGGAAATACATCAAAGAAAGAAGAGAAGCAAAGAGAGCCATGACTAATGTAAAGACAGATCTTGGAAAGGTTCTGGCAAAAGCAACATACAAAGAATTAGACAACAAGTGAAAAGTTCGGCAAGAAGAGATACAAGAGCTTATATAGACAACTTGGCAGAGAAAGCAGAGACAGCTGCAATTACAGGAGACAGCAGAACTCTCTATACTGTACAAAAGATGCTGACAAACACCTATACATCCAGTGGAACACCAATTCTAGACAAATCTGGATTAATGCTAACAACAAGCGCAGACATAAAAGCCCGTTGGGCGGAACACTTCAAAGAAATTCTTAACCGTCCACTACCTCACAGTTTAATAGATTTTGAAGCTGAAACACCAGCAGCAGAATTAGATGTAAATTTAGATGACTTCACCTTGAGTGAAATAGAAACCACCTTAAAGCTAATGACCAATAACAAGGCTGCTGGAGAGGATAAGTTAACAGCTGAGATCCTCAAGGCAATTGATAGCCATAATTTAATACATCTCCAAAAAATGTTCAACATCATTTGGAAAACAGAGAAGACGCCTCATAAATGGAAAAAAGGAATCATTGTTAAGATCCCAAAAAAGGGCAATCTTAGAGATTGTAACAACTGGAGAGGCGTGACACTTTTGTCAGTTGCCTCAAAGTTATTCTGTAAAATCATCCTAAATAGAATAAAGGATTCAATAGATACAGTAATGCGTGAAGAACAGGCTGGGTTTAGAAAAGGGAGAAGCTGTCTTGACCACATTTTCACTCTACGACTTATATTGGAGGAAACATTGAAAAGCAAAAACCTTTTGTACTTAACTTCATCGACTTCAAAAAAGCATTTGATAGTATTCATAGAGATTCTTTGTGGAAAATTCTGAAGCAATATGGTTTACCATAAAAAATCATAAATATTATCAAAGACATGTATGATGGTTACACATGTGCAGTTCGAACAGAGGAAGGACTGAGCGAATGTTTCCCAATAGAAACTGGGGTTAAACAAGGATGTATTTTATCGCCCTTGTTATTTGGAATTGTTATGGACTTCATAATGAAGAAATGCTGCACTGGTAATAAAGGCATCGAATGGATACAAGGAGACCATTTGGAGGACCTCGACTTTGCTGATGACATAGTTCTCATCAGCAGTCAGATAAAAACGATGCAGGAAAACACAAATGAACTATCATCAATAGCCAGCAAAATTGGGCTTGAGGTCAATCATGAAAAGACTAAAGTCATGAAAAGTTTAATTCCAACAAGTGACAAAATATACATGGAAAACAAACCAGTAGAAGAGATCGATCACTTTATCTATCTTGGAAGTCACATTGATCGAGAAGGGGATACGAGCAAAGAAATTAGAATCAGACTGGCTAAAGCAGCAATGTCTTTCAGAAGCCTTGAAAAGTTGTGGAAATCAAAACTCATTAGCACAAACACAAAACTTAGGCTATTCAAATCAAATGTACTATCAACCCTTACGTATGCGTGTGAAAGCTGGAAAACAACAAGAGATATAGAAACAAAATTGAACGCATTCGAAAATAAATGTCTAAGGAAAATACTTGGTATAGAATGGAACGAATTCAAAACAAACGAGGAAATTAGAGAAATCGCCAATCAACCACTAATATCTTTAGTAATAAAGAAAAGACGATGGTCATACGTTGGACATGTGATGAGAAGAGATAATAATCGAATAGCAAAGCAAGCCCTCATATGGGAAACAACAGGTAAAAGAAAAAGAGGAAGACCCAGGGAGACACTGAGAAGAACATTGATGAGAGAGGCAAGAGCAGCAGGAATCGGCTCCCTCAATGAGATAGAACTGCTTGCACAGAACAGAGACAGATGGCGAGATTTGATAAAATATCTTTAAAAGAAAACTGCTAGAACAAAAATTCATATAGGAGAAGGTGTATCTTGGTCTACGCCCTATGGGCCGGTTACGGCTCGAAAGGTCAATAGATAGATAGAAATGAATTTAAATATTTGGGAACTATGTTAACCTCATACGGAAGATGTACAACAGAGGTAATCAGAGACATGATCACCTACGCCAGCAGGCCCAGTACTTGATGATGATTATAATGATATATATATATATATATATATATATATATATATATATATATATATATATATATATATACACACACAAAATATTGTCCATTTTTAAAAATAAAATATACCGCTTTCTAAAACGAAATATCTATCTGTTTTCTTTATTAATACTTCTTTCTTTTTAGACAAAATATAGTGCTTTTTCACGTAATTATTGTGATTATTTACATATTATATAGTGTACTTTTAGATAAGTATTGCGTTTCTTTAGATAAAAATGCATTTTAGAAATAAAATATTGTTTTTCTTAGATATGTTAAACTTTTTTAAGATAATATAGTTTTTAAAAAAATAAAATATTGTGTTTCTTAGATAATATATAAAACCTATATTTTTTAGATAAAATATCATGTTTTTTTTTAAATAAAATATTGTGGACATTTAACAAAAAATAAAATGTGTTTTTCATATTAAAAAAAAAAACTGTGCTTTATAGATGAAATTGTGAGCTCTTTAAGACGAAATGTGCTTCCATCGTCATCGAGTGTCATGTCCGCAACGAAGGTTGAGTATCATGAAGCGCCCTTTCGCTCTTTCTCTTGATTTTTTAGTGCAGGTTGTCATAGGTTGATTTCTCCATCTTTTGATGTTACCATCCATGTTAGTCTTGGTCGGCATCTGCCTCTTTCACCTTGTATTTTCCCCTCCAAAATTACTTTTATTGGGCTGTTGTGCCTTTTAACATGGCCCAAAAATCGCATTTGTCGTATTTGAATTAAAATTAAATGTACTATCATCTGATTAAAAACAATTAATGTTTTTTTAAGATAAAATATTGTACTTTTTTATTATAAAAATTGTGCTTTTTAAAGAGAAATATTGTGGACTTTTAAAATAAAATGTGATTTTCAGATTTAAAGAAAAAAAAAACGTGCTTTATAGACAAAATTGTGTGCTCTTTAAGATTAAATGTGCTTTCCTCTGATAAAAGCAATTATGACAAACACAGAATGTAGAGGTTAGAGGACAAACTAATCATAACGATAAAATAACACAAACGATGGAGGTAAAGAACAATTTAGAGACGCCTGTGTGGCTGCAAATATCCTAGATGATGTGATATCAAGACAAAATGCCGAGATAAGAATTATGGAAAGAGAAGTTAAAAAGATGAGTTGATGCTATTAGAGCTGAAACACGGTAGATAGGCTAGAGTGCAAAAACAAGTGTCTAGTAACCAGAATTAAAGAGCTCGAAGCACTTGCAGAACAAAAGGCTGAGACTGACAGATACAGTGAATGTATTATTCGAGAAGTTGATGAGATGAAAGCACAGAATAACCAACTTTTAGGTGAAGTCAAAGTGTCCAAAGATTTAGTTGTAAGTTTAAGAAATGTGAAATCAGAAATAGATGACAAGGTAAAGAACCTAATACGAGAGAAGTCTGACTTGGAGGAAGAGGTAGCGTTTCTAAGGCGAAAGAATTCCAAGATTAAGAAAGAGGACAATCGAAGGCCAGATGTAGAAAAGAGTAGCGCAACAATAGGAAGGATAAAGAAGCAAGTAGCTACAGTAGATGTCTGTGAGAGACACGAAGCTAATGTTGATAGTTCTTCAGGTTCAGGAGTGGTGTTCTGGCCACTTGGAACCCCAGAGCGAGACAAAATAATACAAGAAGGGAGAAGGCGATGTGATGAGCGAGACAAGATAATACAAGAAGGGAGAAGGCGATGTGATGAGCGAGACAAGATATTACAAGAAGGGAGAAGGCGGTGTGATGAGCGAGACAAGATAATACAAGTAGGGAGAAGGCGGTGTGATGAGCGAGACAAGATAATACAAGAAGGGAGAAGGCGGTGTGATGAACGAGACAAGATAATACAAGAAGGGAGAAGGCGATGTGATGAGCGAGACAAAATAATACAAGAAGGGAGAAGGCGGTGTGATGAGCGAGACAAGATAATACAAGAAGGGAGAAGGCGGTGTGATGAACGAGACAAGATAATACAAGAAGGGAGAAGGCGATGTGATGAGCGAGACAAAATAATACAAGAAGGGAGAAGGCGGTGTGATGAGCGAGACAAGATAATACAAGAAGGGAGAAGGCGGTGTGATGAACGAGACAAGATAATACAAGAAGGGAGAAGGCGATGTGATGAGCGAGACAAAATAATACAAGAAGGGAGAAGGCGGTGTGATGAGCGAGACAAGATAATACAAGAAGGGAGAAGGCGGTGTGATGAGCGAGACAAGATAATTCAAGAAGGGAGAGGCGGTGTGATGAGCGAGACAAGATAATACAAGAAGGGAGAAGGCGGTGTGATGAGCGGGTGAAAAGAGATCCTTTTTATGCCCAAGAATGGGAAGGATGAATGATTATCTGGAACATGCCAACAAAGAAATCGCGAGAAACATCCATATTAAGAGTTGTAATTATTTTACTTGCGGATGTTGTAACTAATAATGTGTATGAGTATACTAACTTTTAGACGAATTTTATATGTATAATGTCAGTGTGCACTGAATCATGAGTATGAGTCTGTAAAGGTACTGTTGCCAAGTGTGGAACAGAACTTGGAGATGTACAGATGTATGTATGAAATGTTTTGTGGATATTTGGGGTATGGAAGTCTAGACAGACTAGACTTGCTGAAATGTAAACGTCATATTTTAAGTCATAAGGTCGATTACTATATGTTGGTCTAGCCAAGACTGTTGTTTTAAATATTTTATATGAAACATGTTGTACGCACGCACATTTAAAAAAAATTTATGAAAATGTAATTATATGTTGATGGGGAGAATTGGCCAAAATTAGGACTACGTTAGGGAGGAGGTACACAGAAGGGCTAGAGTTATCTAATGATAGCTGCTGAGTTTTGTACTGACCCAGACATAAGTTAATAGATGTTGTATTTATATTTCTAGTTTTTGATGAACAAGAATTGTAGTGGATAATATATGAATGAAGTAGAAAGAGAGCAGTCACACTCTGTTTTTATTTTGAGTTGAATTGATCTATGAATAGATCAATTCAACTGAAATGTTGAGGGAGATATGTTATAGTGTGACTCAGTCATGGACGATAATGGAAGAATAGAGAATATGACAATAGACAGAAGAATAAAAGAATGATGCGACGACGATGTGAGGTAGGATAGTTTTAGGCGGCGCAGAATTTAAGGAAGTCTTGAGGATTAGCAAGGAGACGCTAAGTCTACCGAACTCAGTACGCAATGGCGTAATCAACTTTCAGATTACAACGGAAATGCGTACAGGTGGTCAGCCTAAGTCAGACAGATGTTTGCTCTGACCGTCATAGTTGCGTAACGCAACGACGCAGCCAATGGTTTCTAGACACCTGCTGATATGGGATGGCTAGCCCAGCCCTGTAACATTCAGAGTTAAGCCAAAAAAGGGCGTAATCAAAAGACCAGGTTATCTTTATGTTCAGCGTTGAGTAACGCTTTGAGTCTCTGAGTTGGAGATCAAAGAATCGCCGCGAGCTTTAGTTGTGAGGGACGATACTTAGGAAGATTGACAGGTTTCGACAGGACTCCTAAAGTAATAAGACTTTGGACATAGTTAAAAAGGCGGAGCTAAAGAATAGTGACGGTGAACGGACGAAAGATAAGCCGTACATAGATATGTGTAGCTACACTCAGCCAGACTCAGCGGCACTCAGCGAGACTTTACTGAACTTGGAACAACAACACGAAAAGAACATAAGGCAGAAAGACAAGAAGATAGAAAACACGAGAGGACAGAGACAGAGAAACTTAGGATGGTAGAGTTGGACTTAGATAATTGAAATAGTTCGTTGTGAGGATTTGTTATACGTTTTGGACTTAGATGTATAATAGTTGAAGGAAGTCCAATAATATAAATATATAAATATATCATTATAATCATCATCAAGTACTGGGCCTGCTGGCGTAGGTGATCATGTCTCTGATTACCTCTGTTGTACATCTTCCGTATGAGGTTAACATAGTTCCCAAATATTTAAATTCATTTCTATTTATCTATTGACCTTTCGAGCCGTAACCGGCCCATAGGGCGTAGACCAAGATACACCTTCTCCTATATGAATTTTTGTTCTAGCAGTTTTCTTTTAAAGATATTTTATCAAATCTCGCCATCTGTCTCTGTTCTGTGCAAGCAGTTCTATCTCATTGAGGGAGCCGATTCCTGCTGCTCTTGCCTCTCTCATCAATGTTCTTCTCAGTGTCTCCCTGGGTCTTCCTCTTTTTCTTTTACCTGTTGTTTCCCATATGAGGGCTTGCTTTGCTATTCGATTATTATCTCTTCTCATCACATGTCCAACGTATGACCATCGTCTTTTCTTTATTACTGAAGATATTAGTGGTTGATTGGCGATTTCTCTAATTTCCTCGTTTGTTTTGAATTCGTTCCATTCTATACCAAGTATTTTCCTTAGACATTTATTTTCGAATGCGTTCAATTTTGTTTCTATATCTCTTGTTGTTTTCCAGCTTTCACACGCATACGTAAGGGTTGATAGTACATTTGATTTGAATAGCCTAAGTTTTGTGTTTGTGCTAATGAGTTTTGATTTCCACAACTTTTCAAGGCTTCTGAAAGACATTGCTGCTTTAGCCAGTCTGATTCTAATTTCTTTGCTCGTATCCCCTTCTCGATCAATGTGACTTCCAAGATAGATAAAGTGATCGATCTCTTCTACTGGTTTGTTTTCCATGTATATTTTGTCACTTGTTGGAATTAAACTTTTCATGACTTTAGTCTTTTCATGATTGACCTCAAGCCCAATTTTGCTGGCTATTGATGATAGTTCATTTGTGTTTTCCTGCATCGTTTTTATCTGACTGCTGATGAGAACTATGTCATCAGCAAAGTCGAGGTCCTCCAAATGGTCTCCTTGTATCCATTCGATGCCTTTATTACCAGTGCAGCATTTCTTCATTATGAAGTCCATAACAATTCCAAATAACAAGGGCGATAAAATACATCCTTGTTTAACCCCAGTTTCTATTGGGAAACATTCGCTCAGTCCTTCCTCTGTTCGAACTGCACATGTGTAACCATCATACATGTCTTTGATAATATTTATGATTTTTTATGGTAAACCATATTGCTTCAGAATTTTCCACAAAGAATCTCTATGAATACTATCAAATGCTTTTTTGAAGTCGATGAAGTTAAGTACAAAAGGTTTTTGCTTTTCAATGTGTTCCTCCAATATAAGTCGTAGAGTGAAAATGTGGTCAAGACAGCTTCTCCCTTTTCTAAACCCAGCCTGTTCTTCACGCATTACTGTATCTATTGAATCCTTTATTCTATTTAGGATGATTTTACAGAATAACTTTGAGGCAACTGACAAAAGTGTCACGCCTCTCCAGTTGTTACAATCTCTAAGATTGCCCTTTTTTGGGATCTTAACAATGATTCCTTTTTTCCATTTATGAGGCGTCTTCTCTGTTTTCCAAATGATGTTGAACATTTTTTGGAGATGTATTAAATTATGGCTATCAATTGCCTTGAGGATCTCAGCTGTTAACTTATCCTCTCCAGCAGCCTTGTTATTGGTCATTAGCTTTAAGGTGGTTTCTATTTCACTCAAGGTGAAGTCATCTAAATTTACATCTAATTCTGCTGCTGGTGTTTCAGCTTCAAAATCTATTAAACTGTGAGGTAGTGGACGGTTAAGAATTTCTTTGAAGTGTTCCGCCCAACGGGCTTTTATGTCTGCGCTTGTTGTTAGCATTAATCCAGATTTGTCTAGAATTGGTGTTCCACTGGATGTATAGGTGTTTGTCAGCATCTTTTGTACAGTATAGAGAGTTCTGCTGTCTCCTGTAATTGCAGCTGTCTCTGCTTTCTCTGCCAAGTTGTCTATATAAGCTCTTGTATCTCTTCTTGCCGAACTTTTCACTTTGTTGTCTAATTCTTTGTATGTTGCTTTTGCCAGAACCTTTCCAAGATCTGTCTTTACATTAGTCATGGCTCTCTTTGCTTCTCTTCTTTCTTTGATGTATTTCCATGTGGTGTCTGAGATCCAAGCTCGTTTTTCCATTTTCTTCAGTCCGGCACTTGCTTCTGCTGCTGTCATTAGTACTTTGCTCTGTGAGTCCCACATTTCATTGATATCTAAGTCTATTTCACCGAGTGCTGAATAACAATTACTTAGCTCTATGTTAAACTTTTCCTTTATGGCTTCATCTTTCAGTTTAAATTCATTTACCTGTTTTAATATTGTTCCACTTGTCTTTATGTTGCACTGAGGTGATGTCTTTTTCTTTGTTGTTACCATTACTTCTATCTTTTCGCTACTAAGGCTGAGTAATTTATTTGTGCTTTCTTTCACTATAATGTCTAACATTTCTTGTAACTCATTTTCACTCTTAGCGATTAGAGCTGTATCATCAGCATACCTAGATTATTTATATTATGACCTCCGATTGTTACGTGACAACACGTCATAGCGGAAGTACACAACGGTAAATCTTTTACATCAGCATTTCAAATCGTTACTAGGATGGTGAAGATCTTCCTCAGGCAGAACAGTTTGCTGTAACACACATGAGGCGATGTCTTCATTATGATATTCAGCATTTAGATCTTCAACATTTAGGTCCTCAGCATTTAGATCTTCAACATTTAGGTCTTCAGCATTTAGATCTTCAATATTTAGGTCTTCAGCATTTAGATCTTCAATATTTAGGTCTTCAGCATTTAGATCTTCAATATTTAGGTCTTCAGCATTTAGATCTTCAATATTTAGGTCTTCAGCATTTAGATCTTCAATATTTAGGTCTTCAGCATTTAAATCTTCAACATTTAGGTCTTCAGCATTTAGATCTTCAACATTTAGGTCTTCAGCATTTAGATCTTCTCCATTTAGATTTTCAGCATTTCGATACCTAGTAATTACATTTTAAAACACTACGTTGTAACAATAATCGATAACTTGTCGAGCCCCAAGTCAGAAGAACGTGGGTTCGAGTCCCGGTAGAGTCAAAAGTTTCTTCTATAGGGGGTGGGGGGGGGGTGTGAATAAAACCTTTCAGACTATAACACCTCGTGCTCGTGGCGATGCTAGGGACATGGGCCTTTTTTCTCCGGTACGGAAGATGAACAACATAGGTGATCAGAGACTGGCCCGGTACTTGATGATGACGATAATGATATATATATATATATATATATATATATATATATATATATATATATATATATATATATATATACGCAAAAAAAAATTGTCCTTTTTAAAAAATAAAATATTACGCTTTTTAAAACGAAAAATCTATCTGTTTTCTTTTTTTTTTTTTTTTTTTAGACAAAATATTGTGGTTTTTCACATAAATTATTATGATTTTTTATATACTATATAGTGTACTTTTAGATAAGTATTGCGTTTCTTTAGATAAAAATGCATTTTAGAAATAAAATATTGTGTTTCTTAGATATGTTAAACTTTTTTAAAGATAAATATAGTTATTTTTTAGATAAAATATTATGCTTTTTAAAAATAAAATGTGTTTTTCATATTAAAAAAACTGTGCTTTATAGATGTAATTGTGAACTCTTTAAGGTGAAATGTGCATTCGTCATCATCGAGTGCCATGTCCGCAACGAAGGTTGGGTACCATGAAGCGCCATTCCGCTTCTGCCTTTTTGCTTTCTTGGTGCAGGTTGTCACAGGTTGATTTCTCCATCTTTTGATGTTACCCATCCATGTTAGTCTTGGTCTGCCTCTGCCTCTTTGACCTTGTATTTTCCTCTCCGAAATTACTTTTATTGGGCTGTTGTGCCTTTTAACATGGCCCAAAACCGCATTTGTCATATTTGAAATAAAATTAAATGTGCTATCCTCTGATAAAAAAAATTAATGTCTTGTTTTTTTTTCAGATAAAATTTTGTGTTTTTTTAAATATAAAAATTGTGCTTTTTAAATAACAAATATTGTGTACTTTTAAAAATAAAATGTGATTTTCAGATTTTTTTAAAAACCGTGCTTTATAGGCAAAATTGTGTGCTCTTTAAGATGAAATGTGCTTTCCTCTGATAAAAACAATTCTGATAAAATATTGTGCTTTTCTTTGTTTTCCTACCTTGTTAACCTTAGACCAGGCACACAAATGAAGCAGATATTACGCAGCTTTGAATTAGGTATTTTAAAAAAGTAAAGAGTTGAGTGGCGTATAGGGAATATGATGTTAGTGACCATAAATTTTACAGAACTTCGGCACATGATTTTTGGGGTAATGTGGTGGGTGTTACGCCCGAGCTGTTTTACTTTCCCAGATAAAAATCAGGTACTCGTTTAAGGCTGTGTGAACCTGAAAGCCGTCGATCAAGATCGAACTCGACGTCCTGTCTATTGTAGTCCAGTTCACTAACCACTGAGCTATCGAGGCTCCCTTTTGACTAAGCTATAATTGGCGTTAATGAGTGCAGAACGAAACAAATAATTAATGTTGAACCAATCTCTTAGAAAATTTGTAAATTAAAAGGGATCGAGGTCACCGACCTTCCGGTAGCCTTCTTGCGTTGGCTGGTGGAGGGTCGGGCTCGATGACCCATGCAGGATCAGTGTGAAATGCAGGATCACCGTTCATAGATCACATCTTACCGCGATGGTCAAGTGCCCCTGACGTTACTACACCAGGAACATCACGGCTGGAGTTTCCCCTCAAGACTGTTTGGCATCTCTTTCAAAGTTCTCACATTTAATTTCCTCATCTTTCTAGAAGCAAACGCAGATCTTTCTAGATGCAAACGTTGTCCAGATATGAGTACTTGAATTGGTGAACCCGAAAATCAGGAGGACCAGAAGAGGGTGATATCCACACGTGACAATAAGGCTCCGTCCGGCCTGTCACGCATAGTCGAGCTCGTGCCTTCAATCAGGAGGACCAGAAGAGGGTGATATCCACACGTGACAATAAGGCTCCGCCCGCCTGTCACGCATAGTCGAGCTCGTGCCTTCAATCAGGAGGACCAGAAGTGGATGATATCCACACGTGACAATAAGGCTCCGTCCGGCCTGTCACGCATAGTCGAGCTCGTGCCTTCAATCAGGAGGACCAGAAGTGGATGATATCCACACGTGACAATAAGGCTCCGCCCGGCTGTCACGCATAGTCGAGCTCGTGCCTTCAATCAACCTCAACTGCCACTGAGAGCCAGCGAAGCTCACATGAAAATGTGAGATATTTGTTTTTGAGAGCGAACGTCCAAGAAAACAGAATTAATCTCTCTTTCTTTATCACTGTGTTGTTTCCGCTCATTTCTTCACTGTTCGCCTGTCTGTCTGTCTATTGTCCTTTCGAGTGGAAGCAGGCATATAATTCTAGACATAAGACTCTATGTTATACGATATTTGAGTCAGACTTTCCATAACATATCTCGCCACGTGCCCCTGTCCTTGTTCTAGATAACAACTTACAATAACATATCTCGCCACGTGCCCCTGTCTCTGTTCTAGATAACAACTTACCATAACATATCTCGCCACATGCCCTGTCCTTGTTCTAGATGACAACTTACCATAACATATCTCGCCACATGCCCCTGTCTCTGTTCTAGATAACAACTTACAATAACATATCTCGCCACGTGCCCCTGTCTCTGTTCTAGATAACAACTTACAATAACATATCTCGCCACGTGCCCCTGTCTCTGTTCTAGATAACAACTTACCATAACATATCTCGCCACATGCCCCTGTCCTTGTTCTAGATAACAACTTATCATCATCAAACCTTATCTCAAAGTCTGGGTCCTCCCAAATCGCGGGTCAACAATCTATAGCAGGGGTGGCCAATTTCCTTCAAATGGCGGGCCACTTTTTTATTATTTTTTTTTTTTTTGTGGCGGGCCACACACATAACAACATCAATACAAATAAACTTGGCATTTGTTTTAAGGTAATATTTTTGTTATTTATCGGCATTAGTTGCTTACATAAATCATTTTGCTGCAATAGATTTAAAAATGCGTAGTTGATTTATAAAAATGAATAACAATTGCTATTTATATTGTTTTAAAAACATGTTTAAGTTAGGTCATTTTAAAGTTGTAACAAACCTTAATGAGAACAATGTGGGCGTTCATGTGCAGCAACAAGTTCATCAAAGTCAATGTGTAAAGATGATGATATTCGTAATAAATCCGGAAGGTGGCCATCAGTGAGTCGGTTTCTTTGTGACGATTTAATCTCCTTCATTGAGAAAAAGCGCATTCACATTTATATGTGCTTCCGAACATAGAAGTAATTTTCAAACTGAAATCACTCAATGCGGAATATTTTTCCTGTGGCACAAGTTTCCAAAATTCAACTCCTATCTCCATCCTTGATTGGAAAAAGGGGTCACTTTGGAGGTTACATAACTCCAACTGAAAAGTGTCATGTTGTTGGAAAATGTCACACTTCATAGGGTTGTTAAACAATGCCAGTTCTGGTCCAATGCCACTGAAGTTAGAAAATCGTTCATTGAATTGCTCCAATAGTTTCTCTAACATCAATACAGAAAATTTGAAATCAGTGTCAGTGCGCTCCTCAATCAATTCTTTGCACGAAGGAAAATAAATAAAGTTTTCTTTGGCCAGGGTAAATCTAAAAACTTTTAGTTGACTTATAATTCCATCTAGGTGTCCTACAAAATCTGAGACTATTTGGGAACGTCCCTGTAGCTTCACGTTGAGTTCATTCATGTGCTGGGTGATATCAGTTAAAAAAGGTCAATGCGCTGTTAAAATGTTGAACAGGCATTTTTCTGATCAGTTCTTTGTTGGTATCATGTTTCTCTAAAAACTGCATTATCTCGTTTCTCAAAGCAAAAAACCGCCTAAAACAATTCCCTCTGCTTAGCCAGCTAACATGTTTGAGAGCACTAAAACGCGATATAATCCGCCTCAATTTCTGATAGAAAATTTATAAACTGTCGGTGTGTCAAAGCCTGATTCCCGCCTTTTATTAAATTCACACACTTTATTACAGTTTTCATAACACCCTCCACGTCTAAAATCTTGCCACACAGCGCCTCCTGGTGTATAATGCAATGTAATGCTGAGCAATGGATTCCAGCCTTCCTTAATAATCAAACTAAACCTGTTTGAGTACCACACATTGACTTACCATCTGTCACTATTGCTGAAAGTCTGTTTATGTCACCGATACCGTTAACAACTTTCATAACTGAGTCATAAATGTCTTGACCTTTGGTCGTATTATGCAATGAATCTAAAGTTAGTAACTCTTCATTGATAATAAAGACTTTGAAACAGTTCTTATGAAAATTAAAAGTTGTGCTGTGTCTGATATGTCAGTAGATTTATCCATTGCCAGAGATAAGTAAACGGAATTTGTAACGACACTATTTAATTTACTAGATATATGAGAACTTATTTCCTCAACCGTTCTAGTGACTGTCTGTTTTGATAGTGGAACGCCCTCAAAATGACTGGCAATTTTTTCTTTTTAACACGCGCCATGTTAATAGAACAACGCTTTACGAAGTCACCGTCACATAATGATTTTTTTTATTTCGCTTTCTCTTGCGCTTACAACAAAAAATGCCATTAAGGAACTTGTTTGTTTTGTTGTTAATGTAGTTAAAAACAGATTTCTGTCTATACATATAGTAAACAACTATGGCATTTTAATATTTTTCTTTCCACCCATATTTGCCTTTTGGGCGTCCAGGAAAGTTACGGATCGTGGTTTCTTGCTCTTCTATTGGCCTCTTCTGCTGCTATACCTCCGAGTGTTTCTAGTATAACATTTATCCACCTTTTTCTTGGTCGACCTCTTGGTCTGGTTTCGCATTTCGTTAGTTGGTAACTTGTTGAATTAGATTTAGTTCTTTATGTATTATCACATGCCCGACCCACTTGAACTGTTGTCGCTTTATGTATCCAATAGCTGTTTCTGTTCCTAGCCTTTTTCGCAACTATTCATGTTTGATCATATCTCTCAGGCTGTTTCATGTCATGCGTCTGAAACACCTTATTTCTGTGGTGGTTATTTTTCTAATAGTTCTTGAGTCCAAGGTCCATGACTGGCACTGGTAGTACAACATTGGGATAAGAACAGTCTTATATCTAGTTCGCTTCTAACGTTACTTCTTTGTTAGACAGTAGTGGTGAAATCTGTCCGATAACTTGACAAACTTTGTTAGACAGTAGTGGGGAAATCTGTCCGATAACTTGACAAACTTTGTTAGACAGTAGTGGGGAAATCTGTCCGATAACTTGACAAACTTTGTTAGACAGTAGTGGTGAAATCTGTCCGATAACTTGACAAACTTTGTTAGACAGTAGTGGTGAAATCTGTCCAATAACTTGACAAACTTTGTTAGAGAGTAGTGGTGAAATCTGTCCGATAACTTGACAAACTTTGTTAGACAGTAGTGGTGAAATCTGTCCGATAACTTGACAAACTTTGTTAGACAGTAGTGGTGAAATCTGTCCAATAACTTGACAAACTTTGTTAGAGAGTAGTGGTGAAATCTGTCCGATAACTTGACAAACTTTGTTAGACAGTAGTGGTGAGATCTGTCCGATAACTTGACAAACTTTGTTAGACAGTAGTGGTGAAATCTGTCCGATAACTTGACAAACTTTGTTAGACAGTAGTGGTAAAATCTGTCCGATAACTTGACAAACTTTGTTAGACAGTAGTGGTGAAATCTGTCCAATAACTTGACAAACTTTGTTAGACAGTAGTGGTAAAATCTGTCCGATAACTTGACAAACTTTGTTAGACAGAATTGGGGAAATCTGTCCGATAACTTGACAAACTTTGTTAGACAGTAGTGGTGAAATCTGTCCGATAACTTGACAAACTTTGTTAGACAGTAGTGGTGAAATCTGTCCGATAACTTGACAAACTTTGTTAGACAGAATTGGGGAAATCTGTCCGATAACTTGACAAACTTTGTTAGACAGAATTGGGGAAATCTGTCCGATAACTTGACAAACTTTGTTAGACAGAATTGGGGAAATCTGTCCGATAACTTGACAAACTTTGTTAGACAGTAGTGGTGAAATCTGTCCGATAACTTGACAAACTTTGTTAGACAGTAGTGGTGAAATCTGTCCGATAACTTGACAAACTTTGTGAGACAGTAGTGGGGAAATCTGTCCAATAACTTGACAAACTTTGTTAGACAGTAGTGGGGAAATCTGTCCGATAACTTGACAAACTTTGTTAGACAGTAGTGGGGAAATCTGTCCGATAACTTGACAAACTTTGTTAGACAGAATTGGGGAAATCTGTCCGATAACTTGACAAACTTTGTTAGACAGTAGTGGGAAATCTGTCCGATAACTTGACAAACTTTGTTAGACAGTAGTGGTGAAATCTGTCCGATAACTTGACAAACTTTGTTAGACAGAATTGGGGAAATCTGTCCGATAACTTGACAAACTTTGTTAGACAGAATTGGGGAAATCTGTCCGATAACTTGACAAACTTTGTTAGACAGAATTGGGGAAATCTGTCCGATAACTTGACAAACTTTGTGAGACAGAATTGGGGAAATCTGTCCGATAACTTGACAAACTTTGTTAGACAGTAGTGGTGAAATCTGTCCGATAACTTGACAAACTTTGTTAGACAGTAGTGGTGAAATCTGTCCGATAACTTGACAAACTTTGTTAGACAGAATTGGGGAAATCTGTCCGATAACTTGACAAACTTTGTTGTATCTTGAGTATATTTCTAATGCAACAAAGCTTGTCAATGCCATTTAATTTGAGTACAGGAGGCAGGAGAGTAATCGTTTAATAAACGCAGTAGAAGTAGGGGACAAAGATTAATAAGAATCTCCTTAATGGTGGTGTCTTTCATTCTTTCTGTCTGTTTCACAACGATTCAAGTTTTTGAATCTTTATATAAATTTTATTTGCATATAATTTTATCATAAGAATAGTATAGTTTATGTTCAATCGTTATTTGGTGAAATAAATAACATCTTGGAGTTTATTTCTTTATGATCAAGGTAAATTGTGAAATACAGAGGTTCCCAAAATGTTGACATCCGTGACTGCCTTTCCCACCTGCCTTGGTCCATATTTTTTTCTGTTGTTGATTATTTGTCATTTTTCCGAGTGCTGTAAACATACCTCTTCCTCTTTTGATTCACTGATTTACTGACATCTGCCTCATGGCTGCTCCCGTTGTCTATTGTTGTAATTATGTTATTATATTGTTTATTATTTTTTTTAATTTCAAATACATATTTATATGCGTGTTGTATGTTTGTTCCTGCTATATTGAACCGAACCGTTTGTTCTGGTTAGTGTTGTCCACTTGTTAAGCGAAGCTTTCACGATACCGTTTTTTTTTCTATTTGTTTCTATATACATATTTCATTCATCCTAGTCTGTTACTACATGTGCGTCATTTGTAAAACAGCAGGAACGATCGGGATGGACACTTTTGTTGGTTCCTGGAACCGTGGCTGAACAGATATTGCAGTGTCCCGCATGCAGTGTAGCCATTCCGTTCTTAGGTCAAAATCAAAATGCCCCCCCCCCCCCCCAATTACAGCTACACTGTAGTGTACATCGAGTAAACCGTTATTTATATATCTACCTTTATTTTTTTTGGGAGATGAGATATTAACCCTATGGATCTTAAGAAAAGGGAAATAACGCCACCAAGAAATGTGACATGACTTTAAAACGCGTTTGTAAAATAACGGCTGCACTTAAAAAATTAATAATTATAACTTAAAAGGAGAATTGAACGCAATTTAATTCGGATGATTACAAAGGCACGGACGGTTGAGAAATTATGGATTTTAATTCCTTTACAGTGATACCGGGACCTTATATAACAATAACCATAACGTCGAGTAAACTCTTATCCTTGTATTTATGTTGGGGTTGGTTGTTCAACTTGATGTACACAAATACAATTCAGTAACAATAACAATGATGAAAAGTGTTTAATGTAGAAAAAAACATAAACCCTTAGAACATTTATGTTGACAAATGGTAATTTCACAAACACACAGTTAATCATCTCATCTACTCACAAAACATATAAAGTCAGCTATACAAATGTATACCTTTTTTTATTTTACAGAGAACAGTTGTTATTCCTCATCATCATCATGTGACAGACCTGTTGGCGTAGGCGATCATGTCCTTCCACAATCTTCTATCTACAGCGCATCGAATCAGTTCTGTTGTTGACTGTTTGCCATGCCATGACACCAAGCTATCTAGTATTTTCTCACCTTGTCGTCCGCGATCTCTCTTTCCCTGTATTTTGCTAGTTGTAACAAAGTATTACAACTTTCCTCTCCACATGATGTGCTCAGAAAAAATGTTGATTATTTCTTTCTGATGGTTTTTTTTTTCACGAGATCCATTTTTGTGTTGACCTCTTTGAGAATATTCTCATTGGTCTTTTTAGCTGTCCAGGAAACTGTCAACATTCTTCTCAGAAATCCCATCTCTGTGGCCTCTAATCGTCTTTTCATTTGTTTGTTTATGGTCCATGTTTCGTCTCCAGACTGCTATTTTTGCAAACAAATAAACTAATATAAATACTAAAACATATTAACTCTATGGGGACCTTGTCATCTTATAATTTCTCCCCCCTGAATAGACACATGACAATATCCTCTGTGCGGTTCCATTGCCTAAGTTTGGCGGTACCCTTGGTAGCCACGGCGCATATTTTGGGAACCAGTGGTGTAATCAATCATGTCTTTACACAACTTTCTAAAATAATATTGCTTCAATACTATCGTGGTAGGGATCCGTGTTAGCGTTTAGTGACCTCGACTACAAGGGACAAGAGGTCAGGTTTGATCTGATAAACGGCTTCCGGGTTCACCCAGCGTTAAATGGGTACCGGAATATTTTCTAGGAAAGTAAAGCAGTACGGTCGTAATACTAACCATATTACCCCAAAAAATCAAGCGACGAAGGTCTGTAAAAATTATAGTCACTAAAACCATATTCCCCATACTCCACTTGGCGTAACGGGCTCTACTTTTTTTTTTTAACTTGATATTGTGGCAATTTATCTCCCTTTGATAATAAATTGTACGATATCGTCACTAAAGAGTAATTAATGAAGTTATTGAATTTGCGTTCTTATAAAATATCATTGTTATTGAACTGTCACTCTGTCAACCACTGTCCTTAATGGTCTAAGTTAAACATCTCGGACATAGACATTAATTCTGTCAACCACATACTGTAATCTTTTTGCACATTGACACTGTCACTCATTCTGTCAGCCAATGTCTCCCTCAAACTTATCTACTTGAACAGTGTCACTCATTCTGTCAGCCAATGACTCCCTCAAACTTATCTACTTGAACAGTGTCAATCATTCTGTCAGCCAATGACTCCCTCAAACTTATCTACTTGAACAGTGTCACTCATTCTGTCAGCCAATGACTCCCTCAAACTTATCTACTTGAACAGTGACACTCATTCTGTCAGCCAATGACTCCCTCAAACTTATCTACTTGAACATTGTCACTCATTCTGTCAACCAATGACTCCCTCAAACTTATCTACTTGAACAGTGTCACTCATTCTGTCAGCCAATGACTCCCTCAAACTTATCTACTCGACCAGTGTCAATAATTCTGCCAATCAATGTCATCCTTAAAAGTATCTACTCGAACAGTGTCAGTAATTCTGCTAATCAATGTCTTCCTTAAAAGTATATACTCAAACAGTGTCAATAATTCTGCTAATCAATGTCTTCCTTAAAAGTATCTACTCGAACAGTGTCAATAATTCTGCCAACCAGTGTCTTCCTTAAAAGTATCTACTCGAACAGTGTCTATAATTCTGCCAACCAGTGTCTTCCTTAAAAGTATCTACTCGAACAGTGTCAACCAATGACTCCCTAAAACTTATCTACTCGAACAGTGTCACCCATTCTGTCAACCAATGTCCTTAAGTTTATCTTCTCCGACAACTGACACTCTCCTCGCAGATTACGGGCAAGAACTACAAACTGGTAATCACAATCTGGTCGAAGACTTTGGATCAGATGCTCCTCCCTCGTCTGTACTTCCACGGCTTCCCATAGATGATCACAGCCTACTGGGCGGTACAAGACGAAATGGGACACGCCTTGACGTGCTGTCAGTTGAGATGGGCTGGGGCAGTAGATAGTGGCGCATGATTTAGAAGCGCGGCACATGTTGTTTATAATGACTGGATCTGCAAGATAACATTTGGTTATGGTTATAGTTAGTCAAGACTCTAGTGTAACTGCAAACGAATAAAAATCCATAATTACTCAATCGCCCGTGCCAGTGGAATCATCCGAATTAAAATTCATCTCGTTGTAGGATCCAAACAAAGAAAGGCAGCTGCAGTCCTCATCATTGCAGCTACAGTAGACGTCAAAGACATAAGACCAGGCGGCACCGAAAGTGAACGCAGCTGAATTGTTCTTCGTCATATGATATCATAATCCATCGTAAGCAATCGAAATATCGAAACACGATCCGGTCAAAAAAAAATAAACAGCTCGCGGTGTGCACAGAGCACTAAACTCAGTGGCTCCGGCAGCAAGCTGGACTTGAAATATGAGGAAACTGCAATAAGGAACACTTTTCAGACTGAGTCTCAATTGTTCGTGCTGCCTATCCACCATATTGACCGCAAGTTGTCAAGATAATATAATTCATGTTGAAGCGATGAATGACTTTATTGATTCATGCTGTAAGAGAGACATTTGATAAGTTAACACTGAAATCATCATCCAAACGTCGTTCTACCAATTGTCAATCCTAGATACAAGAACAATAAGAGTTGTTCTACCAATTGTCAATCCTAGATACAAGAACAATAAGAGTTGTTCTACCAATTGTCAATCCTAGATGCAAGAACAATAAGAGTTGTTCTACCAATTGTCAATCCTAGATACAAGAACAATAAGAGTTGTTCTACCAATTGTCAATCCTAGATGCAAGAACAATAAGAGTTGTTCTACCAATTGTCAATCCTAGATACAAAAACAATAAGAAAAATAACCCCTACTGATATTAAATGTGTTAGATGAATGACAAAAAATAGCCTGTGAGATAAGATCGGAAATGTAGAACTGCTTGCTGCTAGCTTGCTTGCGTTCGCCCGATGACTTAAGTGTACATCGTCATCATCAGCCCTTACAAGGACGTTAAGTAGGCGTGTCTGCGTTGTGTTGTGGTTTACAGTATAACTGTGATATTTGCGACTTTCGGCCCAACACATCCATCTTCAGCATAACATTTTTGAGTACCGGGTTGTCTTCCCTCTTCGATCCCTATTCCCTAGTCTGTTACTGTCACCACTGAGAGGTGAAGGAGGGTCTGGATGGTTCTGGTTCACCGATCCTGGCGCAAGCTATCAGCTGTGAGTCGCTGACAACTTCCAGCTCTGGTGCTGGGATGCGCGCCTTCCCCTCCAATAACCCTCCGCCATAGAATATATCAAGAAACAACATATAAAATGCCATTATAAGGCAGAAAGATCAAAACATAACTCAACGAGCCTTTAATAAACGTTGCGAGAACACCAGACCCAAGGGCCGACCACGAAAAAAGATGGATCGACGGAATATTAGAACCACTAACAAACATATCTGCAGCAGAGGCGAACAGAAGAGGTAAAGACTGCAAATTATATCTCGGTGTTGACAATTGAAAATCTGATCGTAACACGTCATGGCGACTACACTGGGCAAGCGGCTTCAGCCCTATAGAACTCAGAAAAGAGATAAATTCCGTAACGATGGATTAATTCATTTGATTCCTGAGTACCGGTCATGGTAACTCGAACACAGGGAGCAATCATTTTTATTTTCCGTTCGCCAGCTTTTACCTCTGACGAGGTCCCTAGAGACAAGGAACTGAATTTTGCGTGTTAATCAATTTTTCCATGGCAGCCGTGTACACAGGGGTCCCTCGCCGCACAGGCAGATAACTCCGACTTCAGAGGTACTGATATTTTTTTCCGTCGATGGGTAATTGACGTTTCAAGCCGAACGTCACTGCTGAGACCAGGGGTGGTTGCCGCAGAATGAAACCATAAATAAAAATCCCAACCGGTATAGCCGGGATTTGAACACACAACCTCTCTGTCTCGAGACCAACCAATCCCCCGGAGCAATAATTGTTGGGTGGCGAATGAATGAGAAAGCGTCTACATGTCGCCTACTATGAGACAACTTTCCTGCCGACAAATATGTGGAGTAGAATGTTTACTTCAACATACACATCGATTTATATGGTTATAAAAGAGAGGTCACTCCGACGAAAGATTTGTGTGAAACAGAGGTATTACTTAAAAGTTGCTTGGGAAAACATCTTTAGATATTTTTATTTATCTCTAAATATGGAGGTGCGCGTAACCGTGCGGCTTAAACCACAGTTTCGCTGGCTGAAAACCGGGGTGCGGTGTTCGAAACCAACGGTAGACAGAAAGGATTTTTTCTATTCGGGGTGAAATAAAAATCCTGAGTCTCACACTTCGTGGCGACTGCTTTGACTAAGCGGCCTTTATCCCTCGGGTTCTATCGTGAGCCTTCTGACATACACCAGCAATGGTACTATGTGTCGTAAAGATAGTTTTTAAAAAAAATATATTAATACACAGAGCCCACGCTTTCATGGTTTGTAACGGAACACTAAAACTATATATCTCATACTTTCGTCACACAACATTATAGATCTTAACATTTATCACCCACACTTCCACACACAAATCATAGATCTGAACATCCCTCATCCACACATCACAAACACTCTAGCTACACTGTGCGTAGCAGTAACTCTAAAACCAAAACCTCTAACTTCACACCTTCAACATTCACTTATCCAATATCCACACATTCAACATTCACTTATCCAATATCCAGGCATCCAACACTCACTTATCAAATATCAACATGTCCAATACTCACTTATCCAGTATCCACAAATCCAACACGAACGTATCCAGTATCCACATGTCCAAGACTTACTTATACAACATCTACACATCCAACACTCACTTATCCAACATCCACACATCCACCACTCACTTATCCTACATCCACACATCCAACACTAAATTACCCAATATCCGCACATGCAACACTCACTTATCCAATATCCGCACATGCAACACTCACTTATCCAATATCCGCACATCTAACACTAACTTATCCAGTTTCCATACAACCAACACTTACTTATCCAACATCCACACCTCACTTATCCAACATCCAACACTTAATTATCCAATATCCGCACATGCAACACTCACTTATCCAATATCCGCACATCTAACACTAACTTATCCAGTTTCCATACAACCAACACTTACTTATCCAACATCCACACCTCACTTATCCAACATCCAACATTCACTTATCCAATATCCACACATTCAATACTTAATTATCTACTATCTGCATATCCAAACACTCACTTATCCAACATCCACACAGTCAACACTTAATTATCTACTATCTGCATATCCAACACTCACTTATTCAACATCCACACATTCAACACTTAATTATCTGCTATCTGCATATCCAACACTCACTAATCCAACATCCACACATTCAACGCTTAATTATCTACTATCTGCATATCCAACACTCACTTATCCAACATCCACACATTCAACACTTAATTATCTACTATCTGCATATCCAACACTCACTTATCCAGCATCCACACATTCAACTTAATTATCTACTATCTGCATCACTTATCCAACATCCACACATTCAACACTTAATTATCTACTATCTGCATATCCAACACTCACTTATCCAACATCCACACATTCAACACTTAATTATCTACTATCTGCATATCCAACACTCACTTACCACATCCACACATTCAACACTTAATTATCTACTATCTGCATATCCAACACTCACTTATCCAACATCCACACATTCAACGCTTAATTATCTACTATCTGCATATCCAACACTCACTTATCCAACATCCACACATTCAACACTTAATTATCTACTATCTGCATATCCAACACTCACTTATCCAACATCCACACATTCAACACTTAATTATCTACTATCTGCATATCCAACACTCACTTATCCAACATCCACACATTCAACACTTATTATCTACTATCTGCATATCCAACACTCACTTATCCATCCACACATTCAACACTTAATTATCTACTATCTGCATATCCAACACTCACTTATCCAACATCCACACATTCAACACTTAATTATCTACTATCTGCATATCCAACACTCACTTATCCAACATCCACACATCAACACTTAATTATCTACTATCTGCATATCCAACACTCACTTATCCAACATCCACACATTCAACGCTTAATTATCTACTATCTGCATATCCAACACTCACTTATCCAACATCCACACATTCAACACTTAATTATCTACTATCTGCATATCCAACACTCACTAATCCAACATCCACACATTCAACACTTAATTATCTACTATCTGCATATCCAACACTCACTTATCCAGCATCCACACATTCAACACTTTATCTACTATCTGCATATCCAACACTCACTTATCCAACATCCACACATTCAACACTTATATATCAAACCGTCTGCTCAATATAAACAATAAACAAAAGTCTTTCATCAAACGTGCATAAACGACACTCTCAAACCTCTCTGAAACACAGTCTCCTAGCACCCACACCTACCAGGAACCACACACAGCCATTGATTGAGTGTTTGGCAGTGAACACAGTCGCTGCTCGGGCTTCTACCTGCATTGTTTACCGCCCTTACACTGAAGTAATAATGCGTGCCTTCGGACAGGTTCTCTACAATACATGTAGAGTAGGTTGTGGAAGCTACGGTTGTGAAGGAGCTGCTAAGCTGTTTGGCGTAGTATTTATCCTGTTGGAAAGCCAAGGAGAATAAATATGTTAGTTACTTACGTGTAACATTTTGGACGATCACGTGGTGGATTTGTTGTGGTGGACGATGATGTGGCAGACGATGTGGTATACAATGTTGTGGTAGATGATGTTGAGGTTGGCGATGTAGTGGTGGATGATGTTGTGTTATACGATGTTGAGGCAGGCGATGTGGCATACAATGTTGTGTTAGAGGATGTTGAAGCTGGTGATGTTGTGGCAGTCGATGTGGCATACAATGTTGTGTTAGAGGATGTTGAGGCTGGCGATGTTGTGGCAGTCGATGTGGCATACAATGTTGTGTTAGAGGATGTTGAGGCTGGCGATGTTGTGGCAGTCGATGTGGCATACAATGTTGTGTTAGAGGATGTTGAAGCTGGTGATGTTGTGGCAGTCGATGTGGCATACAATGTTGTGTTAGAGGATGTTGAGGCTGGCGATGTTGTGGCAGTCGATGTGGCATACAATGTTGTGTTAGAGGATGTTGAGGCTAGCGATGTTGTGGCAGTCGATGTGGTATACAATGTTATGTTAGAGGATGTTGAGGCTGGCGATGTTGAGGCAGACGATGTGATATACAATGTTGTGTTAGAGGATGTTGAGACTGGCGATGTTGAGGCAGACGATGTAGTATACATTGTTGTGTTAGAGGATGTTGAGGCTGGCGATGTTGCTGTAGACGATTTTGATGTAGACGATGTTAATGTAGACGATGTTGATGTAGATGGTGTTGAGGGAGACGATATTGATGTAGATGATGTTGAGGCAGACGATGTTGATGTAGATGATGTTGTGGTAGACAGTGTTGATGTTGATGATGTTGTGGTAGACGATGTTGATGTTGATGATGTTGAGGCAGACGATGTTGATGATATTGTGGTAGACGATGTTGATGTTGATGATGTTGAGGCAGACGATGTTGATGATGTTGTGGTAGACGATGTTGATGTTGATGATGTTGAGGCAGACGATGTTGATGTAGATGATGTTGTGGTAGACGATATTGATGTAGATGATGTTGTGGTAGACGCAGACGATGTTGATGTAGATGATGTTGTGGTAGACGATGTTGATGTAGATGATGTTGAGGCAGACGATGTTGATGTAGATGATGTTGTGGTAGACAATGTTGATGTAGATGATGTTGTGGTAGACGATGTTGATGTAGATGATGTTGAGGCAGACGATGTTGATGTTGATGATGTTGAGGCAGACGATGTTGATGTTGATGATGTTGAGGCAGACGATATTGATGTAGATGATGTTGAGGCAGACGATGTTGATGTAGAAGATGTTGTGGTAGACGATGTTGTGGTAGATAAACTTGTGGTAGATGATTTTGAGACATACAATGTTGAGGCAAAAGATGATTGTGGTAGACGATGTTGTTCTAGGCGACAATGAGGCAGACGATGTTGAGGCTGACTATGATTGCGGCAGATGATGTTGTGGTAGATGGTTTTGTAGCAGATGATGTTGAGATATACAATGTTGAGGCAGACGATGTTGTGGTAGACGATGTTGTGGCAAATCATATTAGATAAAGGTAGATGAAGAAAAACTAACATCGAACAGTTCATGAAACAACCAGACATTGACACAAAATACATAAAGGACATTTTAAATAACCAATCAGATACGGACCTGATTTCTGTTATCTTTCTTTTCCTTTGAGCACCAGAAAATCTCGTAACCGTCGATGACGTCACCAGTTGGAGATGGAGCTATGACTAAGGCGACGATGTGGCTGCCTCTAGTAGACCTTTGAGTGTCAATAACTGGTTTTGTTGGCCCTTCAAAAGTGCAGGAAAATTAAAATTCGGTTTGAGACTCACTGAAGAAAGTTTCTGTTAGAGACTCACTAAAAAGTTTCTTTTTGAGACTTACTAAAACGTTTCATTTTGAGACTCACTGAAGAAAGTTTCTGTTAGAGACTCACTTTAACAAATTTCTTTTTGAGACTCACTAAAAAAGTTTCTGTTTGAGACTCACTGAAGAAAGTTTCTGTTTGACACTCACTGAAGAAAGTTTCTGTTAGAGACTCACTTTAACAAATTTCTTTTTGAGACTCACTAAAAAGTTTCTGTTAGAGACTCATTTTAACATATTTCTTTTTGAGACTTAATAAAAGTTCTGTTAGAGACTCACTTTAACAAATTTCTTTTTGAGACTCACTAAAAAGTTTCTGTTAGAGACTCACTTTAACATATTTCTTTTTGAGACTTACTAAAAGTTCTGTTAGAGACTCACTTTAACAAATTTCTTTTTCAGACTCACTAAAAAGTTTCTGTTAGAGACTCACTTAAACAAATTTCTTTTTCAGACTCACTAAAAAGTTTCTGTTAGAGACTCACTTTAACAAATTTCTTTTTCAGACTCACTAAAAAGTTTCTGTTAGAGACTCACTTTAACAATTTCTTTTTGAGACTTACTAAAAGTTCTGTTAGAGACTCACTTTAACAAAGACTCATTTTCTGTTAGAGACTCACTTTAACAAATTTCTTTTTCAGACTCACTAAAAGTTTCTGTTAGAGACTCACTTTAACAAATTTCTTTTGAGACTCACTAAAAAAGTTTCTGTTTGAGACTCACTTAAAAACAACGATTATTTGTATTGCTCAGATAATGAAATATTAGCTTTTCTTTAACTTGACAATGACGGATGTGTAGGGATAACAGATGCATTTATTGATGTAAACCAGTGACAAAATGTAACTACGCCAACTTAACGTCTTTTTAAGGACGGGAGATAAACAGGAGTTTTCTTCTAAGAACGCCGAGAAGGAGGAAGATGTTTATTAACGTCTGACCGATATTTATGAGATGAAATCACTAAAACTATGTCCAGACATCATTTATGTCTTTTAAGCTCGATTGTGTTTACAAGATAACTTTGTCATCCGCTCTTAAAAGGGCGTTAAGTGGACGTTTATGCGTTCTTTGTTTGCAGCAGAACTGTCATATTTGCGCCTCTGAGTCCAATACATACGACTTCAGACAGTATTTTTTTACTATTGGGTTGCCTTTCCTCTCCTTCCCTACTCACTTGGCCAGACTAGACAGATTAATCTGTTGCTAGGGGCACTGCGAAGAGGTGGAATATGGTCTGAATAGTTCTGATTCATTGATCTGATCGCAAGTCATCAGCTATACGTCGGGAACAACTTTCTGCCCTTTTGCTGTTAGTTGCCTCTGCCCCCCATCTTTTGGAGCAATCTCTTTACGTTTTGCGTCATTTTCTCTTTCGTTTGTTTTACATTCAGAGACGGTTAACATTAACCAAATATATATATCATCATCATCATCATCATCGAGTGCCGTTTTCGCATCGAAGGTTGGCTACCATGGAGCGCCATTCCACTCTGTCTCTTGCTTTGATGGTGCAGCTTGTCATAGGCTGACTTGTCCATCTTTTGGTGTTACTCTCCATGTTAGTCTTGGTTTGCCTCTGCCTCTTTTACCTTGTATTTTCCCTTCCAATATTACTTTTATTAGAGGCCGTTGTGTCTTTTAACATGCACCAAAAATTTCATTTGCCTTGTTCTAATTGTGTTTAGTAGTTCTCTTTTCATTTTAATTGTTTTAAGACTTCATCGTTTGTTTTCTTTTCTTTCATCCAAATCTACCTATTCTTCTATAAATCCACACTTGAAAGGCTTCAATTTTCTGTTCTGTTTTCTTGTCTAATGTCCATGTTTCTGCACCATACAGGAATATTGAGAAGATGTAACATTTTGCTATTCTTAGTTTTAGCCCTGGTGTTATTTGTTTTGATGTTAGTATGTTTTTCATGGCATGAAAATTACTTTTTGCCATTCCTATTCTTTTGTTTAGAGAATTCGCCAATCAACCACTAATATCTTCAGTAATAAAGAAAAGACGATGGTCATACGTTGGACATGTGATGAGAAGAGATAATAATCGAATAGCAAAGCAAGCCCTCATATGGGAAACAACAGGAAAAAGAAAAAGAGGAAGACCCAGGGAGACACTGAGAAGAACATTGATGAGAGAGGCAAGAGCAGCAGGAATCTGCTCCCTCAATGAGATAGAACTGCTTGCACAGAACAGAGACAGATGGCGAGATTTGATAAAATATCTTTAAAAGAAAACTGCTAGAACAAAAATTCATATAGTAGAAGGTGTATCTTGGTCTACGCCCTATGGGCCGGTTACGGCTCGAAAGGTCAATAGATAGAGATAGATTCTTTTGTTTATTTCAGTTGTACATTTTCCATCACTGGTTATAGTATGTCCCAGGTAGTTGTAGCTCTGAACTGTCTCCAGGTGTATTCCTACATTCTTAAATATATACACAAGTTGGCAAATGGCGACAATATGTAGCTTATAATTTGACGTTCGGTACTTCTGTTAAAGACAACACAATATTTCTGGATTTAAAGAGTAACATTTAATAAGTCTAGACATAGATATTGAATAGCAAATGTCAAATTAGGCCAGTTGTAATATTTTAACAGAATGAGAGATAGAATTAGAAATACCACAGAGAAAAAGAAAATGAAGATAAACAAACATATCATACAGCTACGGTCTCTTCCGGAACTGAACGAGGACACAGTATGGAAAATAGCTCATTCAAAATATAAATTATGAAGGTAAATAATCACATGGCTCACTAAACATTCTTTTCGGCAATATTAGGTATGAGACTCCAAGTACGGAGAATATGTGGATGATCGTAGCTTGCTGTAAAACAAGACATAACGTAAAACACACATACCAAATGTCAGGAGAAATGAAAAAAATATAGAGAGAAAAATGTGGTGTGGTTAAAGCTTCACGTAACAAGTGCACACCACAAATCAGAACGACATTTCGGCGGAAAGGCCTTCAACAGGAACAAACATACAACCATCAACATCATCAAGTACCGGGTCTGCTGGCGTAGATGATCATGTCTCTCTACAATATTCGATCTCGACAGTTATTTATCATTTCTGTTGTTGAACTTCCGTTTCTAAGAAGGCGGATCTAGTCCATGTTGTCTCGATCGCTGCAGAAAGTGCATGCGATGTCTGATTAACTTCCCTTCTAAATTGCACTCATATACGTTAAAGTCAAGATGATGATCTACTTATTACATCTGCGTCGATAAAACAACGTCGTAAGCCGGTAATATTTCATTTTCGACAAATCAAGTGTTGTGAATGCGACCTTCCATCGTCTAGGCTTGTTCTGCGTTTTCCGTCACATTGGTGCTGTTCATGACCGTTGATGGATTTGCTTGACGCAAATTATTTATATGTTCTCATTAATGTGAAATGCTTCGTCAGCCGCAGTTTTATCTCTTTAGGGAATTTGCACCGTGATCTGTTCGTCGTAGGCTACATTCACTAGAGTAATCAAGAATCTAAAGGGCGC
Source organism: Megaustenia siamemsis (assembly GCA_032433765.1). Classification (NCBI taxonomy): domain Eukaryota; kingdom Metazoa; phylum Mollusca; class Gastropoda; order Stylommatophora; family Ariophantidae; genus Megaustenia; species Megaustenia siamemsis. The sequence goes on from JAVIAB010000088.1 coordinate 14,993,364, forward strand.
GTCATTGCTGTGCTTGCGACATTGTTATGTGTGCTACATCATCGTAATGGCTCATTGTAAATCCCTAAACCAGCCGTACGCTAATCTTACGGTCTGTTGTTTGATGTGCGACGAGATAATCCGACGACTAACTGTGTGTTTATATGTTCGGAATTGGAGTCAACAATGATGGCCTAATATCATCAAGCGCTATACATTTGTAAAGAAATATGACGATCATCACTTTCGGGAGGACGTGAACTTCTGGTATATGGTGGATAGGCGGCAGGAACCATTGCAGGCTGTGCATGAAAAGTGTTCCTTGTTTCAGTTTTCCTCATATTCCAAGTCCATGAGGGACTGGTTGGTCTCGAGGCAAGACGCCGGCCTCGGGACAGAGAGGTTGTGGGTTCGGCTACACCGGTTGGGATTTTTATTTATGATTTCTCTCTGCGACAACCACCCCTGGTCTCAGCAGCGAGACCCGGCATGAAACGTCAGTTACTCATCGACGGAAAAAAACATGAGTACCTCCGAAGTGGGAGTTATATGCCTGTGCGGCGAGGGACCCCTGTGCACACGGCTGCCAGGGAAAAATGGATTAACACGCAAAATTCACTTCCTAGTCTCTAGAGACTTCGTGAGAGTTGAAATCTGGCGAACACAGCAACAACAACATTTCTGTTGTTAGCGCTCTGCCAAGCCATTCTCTTAAGCTGTCTGGTATTCTTTCTCTTTGCTTTCCTCTATCTCTTCGTCCCTCAATGTGTACAGTTGTTACAATATATTCCAGTTGTTCTCTTCTCATTACATGGCCAAAAAATGATGATTATTTCTTCCTAATATTGGAAATTAGCCATCTTTTTGTTTTGGCCTCTTTCAGAACATTTTCATTACTCTTCTTAGCTGTCTACGGTATTCTCAACATTCTTCTGTAAAATCATATTTCTACAGACTTCAGTGATTTTTAAAAAATGTTGTCCTATTGTCCATGATTCGCATTCATATATTAAGACTAACTCTGTATAACATTTAAGAACTCTTTCTTGTTTCGATTGTCAAAAATGGTTTGCATAGTATCGTCCTCATTTTTTTGGAAAGCTGCTTTAGCCTGAGCCATTCTACTTCTCACCTCTGTTGTACATCTTCCAAACATACAATACAAGTACAAATATGTACTAGAGTGAACACTTAGGACGATATACAAACGTTGAGTAGCAGCGGTATTGTACTAGTAGGGTCAAGGCAAAGAAATGTACATAAATGCATCAATTGCGAAGCTGTTTTTTGTTCACTGATAGCTTCACTGCAGCTTCGTATTGGTGCATGTATGTGATTTTCTTTGCTTTGACCTTACTAAATGCCATTTTATTGATGGTGGAGGTAATACGATCCCTGGTCGAACGGACAACAATGACCTGTGGAAGAATTCTTATATATGATAAGAGATTATTTAAAAGACAAACTGAAACAAAATATCAGACAATCACAGAAATGACAAAACAACTGTCGTCATTTCGGAAATATTCAAGTATTACAAATAAAAACAAAGCAAAGGAAATTCCTCAACAAAAATCATTCTTGATATCCATGACTAATTTCTAATTATAAATCATACCAGACCCTGACATTCATTCTCCATCCATTTTTCAGTTAACTTGTTTCTCTACTTTTTTCTTGTTCGTTTTGCCCTAACGTACCCAAACTGTCTTCAGGGGACACAACCCAGTTAAACGTTGAGACAAACCCTGCGTCAGTACGAGTTAACAAGTGCTACATAACCAATAACCAATAACAAGGGCTACACGATTGCTTATAATATTCTTTTATCCACACATTTTGATAGATCAGTAAGGTAACAGCGTTGCCTAAAATGGTAAATAAAACCATGAAATGGTTTTAATCATCATCAAGTACCGAGCCTGCTGGCGTAGGTGATCATGTCTCTCCACAACTTTGGATCTCAACAATTATTTATCATTTCTGTTGTTGACATTCTGCCAAGCCATTCTCTTAAGCTGTCTAGTATTTTTTTTCTCTTTGCTTCCCTCTATCTCTTCGTCCCTCAATTTTCCCAGTTGTTACAATATATTGCAGTTGTTCTCTTCTCATTACATGGCCAAAAAATGATGATTGTTTCTTCTATAGGGAATTTAATAAATGGTATTAAGCAGCTTAAATTGCTGAGAGATGAGAAACACAACGACGTTTCGGCAAAACCCTTCATCAGATAGTTTCGGAATTTTTTTTCGGACCGACACGGCTTTAAGGTTCACTCAGCTCATAAACATGGGTAGAAGACATTTTTTCTGGGAAGTAGACGGACTGGCGTGACACCGACCACATCACCCAAAAATCCGGTGTAAGTAAGTAAAGAGCCCCCGTCACGCCAAGTGGCGTATAGGGAATATGGTGTTAGTGACCATAAATTTTATGGACCTTCGGCACATGATTTTTAGGGTAATGTGGTCGGTATTACGCCCGTGCAGTTTTACATTCTAGGAAAAAAAATTGGGTACCTTTTTAAGGCTGGGTGAACCCGGAAGCCGTCGATCCTCTTGTCCTTTGTAGTCAAGTTAACTAACCACTGAGCACTCGCGAAAAATGTGCAGTGGTCATAAAAAATATGGTCACTAACACCATATTCCCCATACGTCCAGTAAGGCAAAGGGGGGGGGGGGGTGTACCTTTAATTGTTTACTTTATCGAATACAAAACATACGATACAAGACATAAGATGCAAGACATCAAATACAAGACATCGGATACAAGACATAAGATACAAGACTTCAAATACAAGAAATCAAATACAAGACATCGGATACAAGACACAAGATACAAAACATAAGATACAAGACATAAGATACAAGACATCAAATACAAGATATCGGATACAAGACACAAGATACAAAACATAAGATACAAGATATAAGATGCAAGACATCAAATACAAAACATATAATACAAGACATCGAATACAAGACTTCCAATACAAGAAATCAAATACAAAACATAATACAAGACATAAAATACAAGACTTCCAATACAAGACATCAAATACAAAACATGTAATACAAGACATAAAATACAAGACTTCAAATACAAGAAATCAAATACAAGACATCAAATGCAAGACATAGGATACAAGACACAAGATACAAAACATAAGATACAAGACATCAAATACAAGACATCAAATACAAAACATCCAATACAAGACATCAAATACAAGATCAGATACAAGACATGAAATACAAGATATCAAATAGAAGACATAAAATAAAAGATATCAGATACAAGACATCAAATAGAAGGCATCAAATACAAGATCAAATACAAGATCAAATACAAGACATCAAATACAAGAAATCAAATACAAGACATCAAATACAAGATCAAATAAAAGACGTCAAATACATTACATCAAATACAAGATCAAAAAAAGACGTCAAATACATTACATCAAATACAAGAAATCAAATACAAGACATCAAATACAATATCAAATAAATAACGTCAAATACATTACATCAAATACAAGATCAAATACAAGATCAAGTACAAGAAAACAAATAGAAGACGTAAAATACAAGACATCAGATACAAGACATCAGATACAAGACATCAGATACACGACATCCGATACAAGACATAAAATACATGACATCAGTTACAAGACATCAAATACAAGACATCAGATACAAAACATTAGTTACAAGACATCAGATACAAGACATCAGATACAAGACATCAGTTACAAGACATCAGATACAAGACATCAGATACAAGACATCAGACACATGACATCAGATACAAGACATCAGTTACAAGACATCAGTTAAAAGACATCAAATACAAGACATCAAATACAAGACATCAGATTCAAGACATCAAATAAAAGACATTAGATACAAGACAACAAATACAAGACATCAGATACAAGACATCAAATACAGGATCAAATACAAAACAACAAATAGAAGACGTCAAATTACAAGACATCAGTTACAAGACATCAGATACAAGACATCAGATACAAGACATCAGTTACAAGACATCAGATACAAGACATCAGATACAAGACATCAGACACATGACATCAGATACAAGACATCAGTTACAAGACATCAGTTACAAGACATCAGATACAAGACATCAAATACAAGACATCAGATTCAAGACATCAAATACAAGACATCAGATACAAGACATCAAATACAAGATCAAATACAAAGCAAGAAATAGAAGATGTCAAATACAAGACATCAGTAACAATACATCAAATACAAGATATCAGTAACAAGACATCAGTTACAAGACATCAGTAAGAAGACATCAGATACAAGACATCAGATACAAGATATCAGTTACAAGACATCAGTTACAAGACATCAGATACAAGACATTAGATACAAGAAATCAGTTACAAGACATCAGATACACGATATCAGTTACAAGACATCAGTTACAAGACATCATATACAAGACATCAGTTACAAGACGTCAAATACAAGACATGAAATACAAGATCAAATATATGACAACAAATAGAACAAATAGAAGACGTCAGTTACAATACATCAGTTACAAGACATCAAATTCAAGACATCAGTTACAGGACATCAGTTAAAAGACATCAGATACAAGACATCAGTCACAAGACATCAGATACAAGACATCAGATACAAGAAATCAGTTACAAGACATCATATACAAGACATCAGATACAAAACATCAGACACAAGACATCAGTTACAAGTCATTAGATACAAGACAACAGACACAAGACATCAGACACAAGACATCAGACACGAGACATCAGACACGAGACATCAGTTACTATAAAAACAAACATGAAATATGGGTGGTGGTGAACAGAGATGAAAAGTGAAACAAAAAAAAACATTAAGCAGCTGGTGTGTATTAAATGGACTTATCCACAAAAATAAAATAGAACAGACAGCAATATCTTGAAAAGACTATACGTAGGAAGAGTCAGACCAGTTCTAGAGTATGGAGTCACAGCCTGGGCTATGGCTTCCAAATCACACCTTAGCCAAATTAACAGAACACAGAACCAAGCTGCCCGTATCATCATTGTTGGTATGAAATCTACACCTATCAAGACTTTAGAAACAGTAACAGGTTTACAACTCGTAGATGACAGACGGATCACTAAAGCATTGCAACAAGCGGATAAATATAAAAGGCTCCTTAGCCACCAAATACACCAAAGAATAACTGGTTTCAGAATTGTACGACTAAAGAGGAGCAACTTCGCTGCAATTGCCAATGAACTAACAATTGGAGACTAAGTATTTTCCCAAACAATATTGAAACCTTTGGGCCCATCTGATATGTCTCCTCATGGAAAGCATACAATACCAGAACTTAATGAAAAAATAACAGGAACCATGAAAAAAGGCACCCAATCAGACACAGAAAGAAAACACGTAGCAGAAAAACACATACACGATACCTACCCACAGGACTCTTGGTCCCACATATACACAGATGGCTGTGCTACAAAGGCCACCAGAAATGGAGGGGGAGGTGTGTTCTTGACGCTGAATAACCAGGATGAGATCACCAAGTCAATAGCTACTGGAAAATTCTCAAACAATTTTAAAGCAGAAACTGAGGCCATCAGAGAGAGATGCTGCAACACTGGCTACTCAACACAAAAATAACATACACAATAAATTGGTGATTCTGACTGATGCACTGTCAGTATTATCAGCTCTAAAAAGCCCAAAGAACAATGAACTAGATGACTTGAGAACAACCCTGGACCAACTATGCAATAACTTCCAGAGAGAAGTCATTCAGTGGATACCATCACACTGTAATATACACGGGAACGAACGCGCAGACAAATTAGCTAAGGAGGGAGGGAAATTACCACAAGAGAACCATCCGCTCAGTTATGATGAAGCCAAATCCATCCTCAAAGGTCAGTTCCATGAAAAATGGAAACAAGAACACCCAAAGCATAACAAGAGTGACGGATACCATCAACTATCAAGGAGGGATCAAGCCATCATACTTCGTCTACGCATTGGCCACAATAGAATGAGAAATCACATGTTCACCAAATTCAAAATAGGTAAAACCTGCCTATGCCACTGTACACTGGACAATATGACTACAAAACATGTTCTACAGGATTGCCCCCAGTACACAGTCTTGAGAAGAGCAATGTGGTTCACACCCACCTCCCTGGAAGAGAAACTATATGGGGTAATCGATTCACGACAGCTGACTTCATGAGAGAGTGTGGAATCCTACTCCGATTGAGTCTTGATCGCAGAGAGAGAGAGAGAGAGAGAGAGAGAGAGAGAGAGATAGAATACATGAAATAGCGTGCGATGTCGCAGAAGGTGTAAAAAACATTAACAATAAGCATAACGTGCTTTTTACGCAGATATTACTATATATCTCGTATTACTATAGTTCGTTTCAAATCATGTGCCCAACTTCAAAACGCTATTACGCAGTAAACATTTGTTAAAAAAATTTGAAATTTTCCAAATGTTATTAGAATGCAAAAGACCCTTTAAATGTATATTTAACAAATATCTTGCAGCTGCAGTTTTCTTAAAGAGGCGAATTTCTTTGATGTTTGTCACAATTGTAAATTGTGAAGCCCTAAAGAATAGAAATTACCGTAGTTGCTGGTCTATGATTAATTTTCACTAGGTAAAGGCGTGGCCGTAATGGGGAAATAACTGTATAAGACAAAACACCAGGAGAATTATTGTCTGCTCAGTTCGAGGACAGACGATAATATCAAGGTATACCTGTATGTCCAATTTTCATAGTTGTGTGGTCCTGAAAAGGACCGTTTGTTGAACTAATTTAAGGTAATATAGGGGCCAACATTGTGGGGGCTATATACTTTCATTCTGAATCAGACGAGTCTAAAAAATTAATAACTGTTTGGGGTTGAACATTCCACAAACCATCATTTTTCCAATATTCCTCTTCCTGTTTTAAGACGTGGTCTTCACATTTAGCCCAATAATCTTTGTCTATATTTAATAAAGCGAGATTAGCAAGAGTCTTTACACCGCATATTTTGAATGTTGTATTTTCATCTGCCACTTGTCCTTTTAATTTTGCCCAGATTAGTTCTATTGGATTTAAATGAGCATGGCAAGGTGGCAGCCTCAAAATTATATGACCGTGCTCTTGGATAATCTTATCTATTTGAAAAATCTTTGTCCTCTGTTTTTGCTTTACTAGAGATAGTAATTCAGGTTTTAAGTACGTACATGTTATTAAATTGTATGTGCTCCTTTGTGAGCCATATTTTAATAGCATCTTTTGTACTGGATGACGTCGGGACTTTATCTTCAAGTGCAACAATGTTGTGGTACGCTGCATTGTCTATTATTAGGCAAGATGGTCGATCTAGTGATGGGAGAACAGAATTTTCAATCCAATGTCTAAATATGTGACCATTCATCTCAGAGTGATAATCCCGATTGTCTATGGATTTTGAAAGAAAAATGAGCTCTGCATTCTGTATTAGTCCATGTTGTCGACTACCTGCATAAGCAACTATCAAGCGCTGTCCTTTGCTGCTAGGTATTAATCTCTTAATCTTTCCATCTGATGACAGTTATTCCCTTTGGTTAGTGTGGTGAGCATTGATCCATGTTTCATCCAAGTACGCAATATCATAACCTTGCTTGCGCACCTCTTTTACTTCACGTAAGTACTTGCTTCTCATGACTACTATATGTGGCTTCTCACAGATGATGTTTCGTCCATTGGAATACTTTCTGAATGTAAAGCCTGCAGCTCTCACATTCCTCCATAATGTAGACTTTGATATTTCAATACTGTTGTTCTTTTTCAGCGATACTTTTAATTTTCTTATTGTAACAGTTTCATTCATACCCAACATTTTGCGAATTTCACTTCTAATAAGTTCACTGTCGAAATTATCCAACATTTTTGCTCTTCCTTGTGGTTTTGTATATTTTGAACATTGACGGTCACGTGCTTGAATCCAGCGATTAAATGACCGTTTAGAAAAATCCAAAATGTGTCTTGTCCTATTCTCAGGGTTTTCTAAAGAATGAAATTATCTTCCTCGTTTAGCCTCTTTGCAAAAATAGTCATACATTTTTATTGCGATGTTTTGTAAACTTCAGAATTTCATTTTAAGACTCATGATAAATGTTAGCGTTCCACGTCTACACCTATGAATGAATGGAAATGGAACACACAATGCCTCGTGTTTTCTACAAGTGTCTAATTGTGTCAGACAACTCACGATGAAAGCGTGCAAAAACGTCAATTGTACCGTGTATGGATTTTTAATCGCTATTTTTAAATTAAAATACTGTAAACACTAAGTTTTGACTACATCAATGGGTCGTTATAAATTTATATAAATCAAATAAGCAACAATAATAACCAAATGTTTTTTTTAATGAAATTAATTCCCTGTTGGGTTCTAATCATTATAACTTTACATGCAAATTTTGAAAAAATTACAAAAAGGGGTTAAAAAGATATCGATTTTAAAAGTTGGGCACCAGTTATGAAACGGACTATAATCGTATTTCGTGTTTGTTTTTATTTATATTAATATTTGTTATCTTGATCTAAGACAGTAGTAATGGTAACAACACAGAAAAAGACATCACCTCGGTGCACAATAAAAGAGGTAGGGTTCGATCCCAACCGACGACTTCCGGGTTCACCCAGTCTTTAATGGGTACCGGATTTTTTTCTGGTAAAGTAAAGCGGCATGGGCTTAATACCGACCACATAACCCCAAACATCATGTGTCGAAGGTCTGTAAAATATATGGTCACTAACACCATATTCCCTATACGCCACTTGGCGTGACGGGGAGGGGGGGGGGGGGCGGGGGTGGTACTTTAATTTTTTTTTTCAGTGCAAAATAAAGACAAGTGGAACAATATTAAAACAGGTAAATGAATATAAATATTTGGGAACTTTGTTAACCTCAGATGGAAGATGTACAAAAGAGGTGAAATGCAGAATGAAAATGAAAGGCAAAAGCAGCTTTCCAAAAAATGAGGAAGATAATATGCAATCCATTTTTGACAATCTTCATCTTTTCTTCTTTTCTCTTTCACTGATACCTAAAAGGTGTCGTGATTTATATCATTTGTCGTTCTTGTGCTGCTCGAATTGTCTGAATTAGTGATTTTCCTTTGTTGTTACATGTCTCTGTCACTGCATCTATCCATCTTCTTCTGGGTCTTCCTCTTGGTCTTTTCCCATGCATTCTCGAGAAGAACGCCCTTGATGGTGATTGGTGAGGATTCATTCTGACCAGGTGGCCGAACCATTTAAGTTGTTGTTGTTCTATATATTCTTGGCAGGGTTTTGTTCCTACCATTTTTCTTATGGTTTCATTTGGTATTCTATCTCTTCTTGTGTTGTTTGTTACTTTTCTCAAGCATCGCATCTCACATGTATTGATCTTTCTTAAATGGGATTTAGAAAGGGTCCATGTTTGACTTTCATAGCACAAAGTTGGTATGAAGATGCTATTTATCATTTGTTGTGTAACTGGCATAGAAATGTTTGGATGTCTTAACAATGGTGAAAGCTGGTATGTGACAGCATTTGCTTTTTGTATTCTCATGTCAATTTCTCTGTCTAGTTTTCCATCTTCTGTGAACATTGCGCCTAAATACTTGAATTCCTCTACTTGTTTTATTTCTTTGTCTTTGATCTTGATGTTTAATGGGTGTCTCAATTTGCTTATTCTTATAGCCTCTGTTTTTGCTGTGTTAATTTTCATACTGTAGTTTGTGCAGCTTTTATCTAGAGATGTTAAATGCTGTTGTAGCAGGTTTTCATCCTCATATATTAGGCATTGGTCATCTGCGATGAGTAGCTCATTGATGTTGGAGTTTTCTACCTCTATGTTATTATTTGATTTGTCCTTGTTGTTGGTTGTTTCCTGATTTATTTTGTCCATATATATGATGAAGAGGAGTGGTGAGAGGACACATCCTTGTCTTACTCCTGTTGTAACCTGAAACCATTCTGACAGACCTTCCGATGTTCTGACGGCACTTTGACTGTTTTTATATAGTGCTATTATATTTTCTAGTAGTTGTCCTGCTACCCCGTATGTTAGTATTTGACACTAGCTTGACAATAGAAACCAAAAAAAAAGAGTTCTTAAATGTTATGTAGAGCCTGTCTTGACATATGGATGCGAATCATGGACAATAGGACAACAGACAAGAAAATCACTGGAGTCTGTAGAAATTGAGTTTTACAGAAGAATGTTTAGAACACCACGGACAGCTAAGAAGAGTAATAAAAACGTTCTGAAGTTGGCTAAAAGTCAACACACCTATTGCTCTAAATGTATACGGTCCAAAATTTCAAGTATTTCATTAAAACTCACGTGTAATAAATGACACAATATATGTTTATATGCTTATTTGTCTAAAAACCTGCGGATCTAGAAAAAGCTCAATAACATACTTGTCAAATAACGCACGTCACGTGGCCAGCCAATCTCACTTCCGACATCTGTGTTGTTCTGTAGCTTTGTTGACGCTACCCCGGAGTCCAGATATGCCAGGATCGTTTCATATTTCTTTAAAATGGCAGCCAATCTGATGACGAAACCAACTTTATTATGCAACAATATGTTACGATGTTACAATATGTTACAATATGTTAGGATGTTACAATACGTTAGGATGTTACAATATGTTAGGATATTACAATATGTTAGAATGTTACAATATGTTAGGATGTTACAATATGTCACGATGTTACAATATGTCACGATGTTACAATATGTAACGATGTTACAATATGTCACGATGTTACAATATGTTACGATATTACAATACGTTACAGTGTTACAATGTGTTACGATATTACAATATGTTAAGATATATATATATATATATATGCAGATTTGCATTTTCCTGCAACGATGCAGGAAAACACAAATGAACTCTTATCAATAGCCAGTAAAATCTGGCTTGAGATCAATCATGAAAAGGCTAAAGTCATGAAAAGCTTAATTGCAACAGATGACAGAATATACATGGAAAACAAACCAGTGGAAGAGATCGATCACTTTACCTATCTTGGAAGTCACATTGATCGAGAAGGGGATACAAATAAAGAAATTAGAATCAGAATAGCTAAAGCAGCAATGTACTTTCAGAAGTCGTGAAAAGTTGTGGAAATCGAAACTAATCAGTACAAACACAAAACTTAGACTATTCAAATCAAATGTACTATCAACGATTACGTATGCGTGTGAGAGATGGAAGACAACAAGAGACATAGAAACAAAGTTGAACGCATTCGAAAATAAATGTCTAAAGAAAATACTTGGTATAGCATGGAAGGAATGAAAAAAAAAAACAAGGAAATTAGAGAAATCGCCAATCAACCACTAATATCTTCAGTAATCAAGAAAAGACGATGGTCATATGTTGGACATGTGATGAGAAGAGATAATAACCGAATAGCAAAGCAAGCCCTCATGGGGGAAACAACAGGTAAGAGAAAAAGAGGAAGACCCAGAGAGACACTGAGAAGAACATTGATGAGAGAGGCAAGAGCAGCAAGAATCGGCTCCCTCAATGAGATAGAGCTGCTTGCACAGAACAGCGACAAATGGCGAGATTTGATAAAAACTCTTTAAAAGAATTGAAAACTGCTAGAACAAAAATTCAGATAAGAGAAGGAGTATCTTGGTCTACGCCCTATGGGCCGGCTACGGCTCGAAAGGTCAATAGATAGATAGATAGTTTCTCCAATTTATGTTTAAGTGTCTCCCAAGGCATTTATGTGTTGCTTGAGGTAAAAGAAAGAAAAATGATAATATGTGAGATGATGAGGTGTGTGAGAGAATCAAACAAACTCTAGAGAACAAAGAAGGATTAACAACAGCAGCGGGGAAAATAATTTCGGAACCATACCTTAAACAAACAAACAAGAAGAGCGAACGGGTAAATAAATGCAGTGCTGCGGTAAAGCTGGTAGCAAGGAGACAGTTGAGGAGTGTAACGTACACAATAAGAGGGTAACAGAAACAAAATTTGGTTCGTCATGAAATGCTACCAAACAAAGTACAACTGCACGACGTCCTTGCTCCAGGATTTGGAAAAAAAATTGGAAAAGGGAGATCACGGACGGCAAAGAAAGAAGATACCAGACAGTTTGGGTGTCATGACACGGTAAAACTGTCAACAACAGAATTGATACGACGTACTGTGTATTGGGGAGCCGCGATAGCTCAGTGGTTAGTGAACTGGGGAGCCGCGATAGCTCAGTGGTTAGTGAACTGGGGAGCCGCGATAGCTCAGTGGTTAGTGAACTGGGGAGCCGCGATAGCTCAGTGGTTAGTGAACTGGGGAGCCGCGATAGCTCAGTGGTTAGTGAACTGGGGAGCCGCGATAGCTCAGTGGTTAGTGAACTGGGGAGCCGCGATAGCTCAGTGGTTAGTGAACTGGGGAGCCGCGATAGCTCAGTGGTTAGTGAACTGGGGAGCCGCGATAGCTCAGTGGTTAGTGAACTGGACTACAAAGGACAAGAGGTCGGGTTCGATCCCAATCGACGGCTTCCGGGTTCACTCAGCCTTTAATGGGTACCTGATTTTTTTATGGACAAATAAAGCAGCACGGGCGTAATACCGACCACATTACCTCAAAAATCCATGTACTGAAGGTCTGTAAAATGTATGGTCACTAACACCATATTCCCTATATTCCACTTGTCGTGATGGGGGTACATTACTTTTTTTCTTTACTGTGTATAGAGAATTGTGGAAGGACATGATCGCCTACGCCAACCGATATGGCATATGATGATGAGACAAAAAGAGATGTACAGTTCACTCCCCTTAGAGAACTTGCCGTGCGCCAGACCAGGGGGGCGCGGGTTCAAGTCAAGGTATGGTCAATTTGTTTTGATTTATCTATATCGGGGGGGGGGGGGGGGTAAAATAAAATCTCTTGACTCAAACACCACGTGGCCACCTCACCGAAAGTTTGCCTTTATTTTAAAATTCTGAAAGCTCCCTTCCCCTCCCCCACCGGGTAGACTCAGATGGGAGATAAATGTCGTCAAAATAAATTCCATCTCCCCTGCCACAGGAAAGATGCCAGGGGACATTACTCCAAAAAATAATGACATCCATTTTATTTATTTTTTTAAGATATACAATTGTTTGCTGCTAAACCAGCAACGAAAGTGAGATGAGTTAAAGGAAAGTCTGAACACTGAACGTGAGAGATGATTCATGAAGAAACCAATTTTGAGAAGCCCTGACTTGTTCAGACCTGACATGTAGACCACTTAATGTGCCTGTCAATGTTTCTTCTGTAACATTCTTGAAACCCTCTGTCAAGCTCGTCAGTTGTTGAGAAGACACTAGCAGCTCTTCCGTCACAGCGACTGCCTCACCGACATCCAGAGCTGCTTTGTTGTTGTCCTGCACGATCTTTTCCAGGGTTGACATTCTCTTGTTTTCTGCGTCGGCAACGAGAGAGTCCCACGTGGCACTGGCTTCATGGCGATGCTTCTCTATTACATCCTGTTCGAGGTTAGAACAAGTTTATTATCACTCAGATTAATTGAATTTTGTTGGCAAGTAACAACTTCTATACACAACTCAAACAAGACAAATGAGGTGTGTCGGGCATAGCTATAGTTATGGTTATAGTTATAGTTAGTCGAAGGCCCCGGTATCACTGCAAACGAATTAAAATCCATAATTGCTCAACCGCCCGTGCCAGTGAGATCATTCGAATTAAAACTCATCTCATTGACGTATTCAACCAAAGAAATGCAGTTGCAATCCCCACCATTGCAGCTACAGCAGACGCCAAAAGACATATGGCCAAGCGGTACTGAAAGTGAACGCAGCTGAACTGTGCTTCGTTATAGGAAATTATCGTTCATTGTAAGCAATCGGAATATGGAAACAGAATCCGGTTAAAAACACAGCTCACAGTGTGAACAGAGCACTAAACTCAGTAGCTCCGGCAGCAAGCTGGACATGGAATGAGGAAACTACAACAAGGAACACTTTTCAGACTGAGCCTCAATGGTTCTAGTCGCTTGTCCGTCATATTGACCGGAAGTCATAGATTTTGGATGGGAATATACAAGGTAAAAGAGGCAGAGGTATGCCAAAACTAACATGGACAAGTAACATCAAAAGATGGACAAGTCAGTCTATGACAACCTGCACTACAAAAGCAAGAGACAGAGCAGAATGGCGCTCTATGGTAGCTAACATTCGATGTGGAGGCGGCACTCAATGATGATGATGATGATGATGATGATGATGATGATGATGATGATGATGATGATGATGATGATGAAATGAACAACTGGCACTAAGATGATTATCTTATTTTTACCGAGAGTTAAACATACATTTTTAAAAATGCGTGATAGTAGTTTTAATAAAAATGTTTGGAAGCCCACGGTATTGTGACAGAACTAAAACAAAAAATACAATGACCGCTAAAATATCAACGTTTAGAAGTTTTAAAGTTGTTTTTCTTGTTTAATCTTTCCACGAAGCCGCAAGAAACAGATTTAACCAATCTAGTCTGGCCACGTCAGTGGTGATCAAGAGGAAAGGAATTGTTCTTGGGGCTTTCTAGAGCTGATAGTACTGACAGTGCATCATTCAGAATCACCAATTTAATATGCATGTTATTTTTGTGTTGAGTAGCCAGTGTTGCAGCATCTCTGATGGCCTCAGTTTCTGCTTTAAAGTTGTTTGAGAATTTTCCAGTAGCTATTGACTTGGTGATCTCGTCCTGATTATTCAGCGTCAAGAACACACATCCCCCTCCATTTCTGGTGGCATTTGTAGCAGAGACATCTGTGTATATGTTGGGCCAAGAGTCTTGTAGGTGGGTATCGTGTATAAGTTTTTCTACTACGTGTTTTCTTTCTGTGTCTGATTGGGTGCCTTTTTTCATGATTCCTGTTATATTTACCTTAAGTTCCGGTATTTTATGTTTTCCATGAGGAGACATATCAGATGGGCCCAAGGGTTTCAATATTGTTTGGGAAAATACTTAGTCTCCAATTGTTAGTTCATTGGCAATTGCAGCGAAGTTGCTCCTCTTTAGTCGTACAATTCCGAAACCAGTTATTCTTTGGTGTATTTGGTGGCTAAGGAGCCTTCTATATTTATCCGCTTGTTGCAATGCTTTAGTGACCCGTCTGTCATCTACGAGTTGTAAACCCGTTACTGTTTTTAATCTTCAAGTTTGCAGAGAGTGTGTTTCTTGATAGGCTGAAAATTGTATATGTAGTGTTTTTTTCGTTGATTGGTAAGAACCAGGTGTTCGTCCGTTTTTCAAGTTCACTTAGGGCATCTTGCATCCTGGGTCCAGCCACCGACATACTTTCCTCGCGAGCCCATAACGCCAGATCATCTGCGTATATTGCTGAGTGTATTCAGGGTGGAATGTCCATTACGATGTCATTTATGAAAATTAAAAAGAGTGTTGGGGACAAGACTCCGCCTTGTGGGACACCTTATTCGATAGAGACCTTCTTACTTAGTTGACCTTGAACTTGTACTCTGGCCGTTCTATCCTGAAGGTATTGAGAGACCCAATTGAATAAACGACCCTGGATGCCAAGTCAAAAAAGCTTGTTCTTTAAACCCTCTCGCCATACTCTATCAAAAGTCTTCTCCATGTCGACCCACACTGCCAGTGTGTGTTTCTTTTCTTGTAGAGCATCCTCTATTTCCTGTGCAATGTAGGTGACCAGATCTTCAGTTGATCTGTGCTGACGGAAGCCACTTTGTTGTGGTACGATTTGTTGTTTTGTCTCCAAATGCCACATAAGTCCTCTGAACACAGAACCAATTCAGATGAAGACGTTTTTTTTATAGCACTCGTAAAAAATGACAAATAATCAACAGACAAAAACAAACAAAGAACAATATTTGGACCAAAGCAGGATCGAACCAGTATTCAGTGGCACCGGCTATCGTGGACAATGTCTTTCGCGCAGGTGTTCTCATGACTATAGCATATGGCTACGATCACAGCTCGGAAATACATTGTGTATCTGTATTTTTTCTGTTGTTGATTATTTGTCATGTTTTCCAAGTGCTGTAATAATACCTCTTCCTCTGAGTTGATTCATTAAATAAACAGTTGCCTTCATACGAGAGCTCTGAGTCCTAATCTGAATGAGCCTTGATCGCAGACAAAGAGGAAGAAATATTGTTGGCCATGTAGCTAGGAGTGATCTTAAATACATTGAAGAAATAATAAACAGGGGATAGAGTGAAACAAAGACAGTTGAAATAAATGGCACAGTCTGAAATGGAGAGTTAAATGGACGAAAAGCCACGGACGCAGAAAAACTAAGAATTCTTTTTTTTTTTTTTTTTTGCGTTCGCAAGCTTTCATCTCAGGCGAAGTGCCTAGAGGCTAGGAACTGAATTTTGCGAGTTAATCCATTTTTTTCCTGGCAGCCGTGTACACAGGGGCCCTCGCCGTATAGACAGATAACTCCGTCTTCGGATGTAGTAAAGTAAAGAGCCTCCGTCACGCCAAGTGGCGTATAGGGAATATGGTGTTAGTGACCATAAATTTTACAGACCTTCAGCACATGATTTTTAGGGTAATATGGTCGGTATTACGCCCGTACCGCTTTACTTTCCCAGAAAAAATCCGGTGCTCATTTAAGGTTGGGTGAACCAGGAAGCCGTCGGTTGGGATCGAACCCTACCTCTTGTCCTTTGTAGTCCAGTTCACTAACCACTGAGCTATCGCGGCTCCCCGTCTTCGGAGGTACTCATATTTTATTGTTTCCGTCTATGAGTAATTGACGTTTCAAGCCGGGCCTCGCTACTGTGACCAGGGATGGTTGCCACAGAGAAAAATTATAAATAAAAATTGCAACTGGTTCAACCGAGATTTGAACTCACAATCTCTCTGTCTCGAGACCGACGTTTTGCCTCTAGACCAACACGCCCCTAAAACTAAGAATAATCCCCGTCATTGAATATATAAATAAACAGATAGAGGAGGTTTGGCCACCTGATAAGGCAGAAAGGTCAAAGAACAACACAACGGGCCTTCAATAAACGTTGAGAGAACACCAGACTCAAGGGCCGACCACGAAAAAGATGGATTAAAGGAATATTAGAAACACTAGGAAACATAACAGCAACAGAGGTAAATAGAAGAGCAGAAAACTGCAAATTATATCTCCCCTTAACGCTGAAAGGCAAATGGAGCAGGAAAGAAGAAAACTTGTAGACTGTGATTTATTTACTATAACGTGTAAACTGTTATTTGACACTACATAAGTCATAAACTTAATGGAAGTATAATTAAGACATATTGTTTGATAAGAAACTCTTTAGAACTTTACAACAAGAGACAATATATGATTAGCTACTCTCCCCCATCCACCCATATTAGCGTAGATCGTGTTTCAGCCCCTGAACTTAAAACACGCGGGAGTGGGGGGAGGAAAGGAATCGATGATTGGGGAAAAGGCTGAGAGGTTGGCTTGAGTGTTCAGGTAGGTACAGGTATGTATGTTCAGGTATGTAAATGTATGTTATGTATGTTCAGGTACGTATAGGTATGCATGTTCAGGTATGTACAGGTAAGTATACTCAGGAATGCTTACTAATTTGTTTGTATTCGTTACACGTTGATTGTTACTGTGTTATTATTTATTGCTTACTGTGTGCAGCAAAGGTGATTGATCGCTGATTTAACAGCACCGGACATTTTAGCTCATCAATTGGATTGACCGGTATTCCGGTCAATATGGCGGATAGGCGGAAAGAACAAATTGAGGCTCAGTCTGAAAAGTGTTTCTTTTTTGCAGTTTCCTCATATTCCAAGTCCGACTTGCTGCCGGAGCTACTGAGTTTAACGCTCTGTGCACACCATGAGCTGTGAGTTTCATCCGTTTTGATAGTGTTTTGATATTCCGATTGCTTGCAATGAATGATGATATCGTATGACAAGGAACAGATAGCTGTGTTAGCTTTCTATGTGGTTTCTCCTTATATCTTTTGGCGTGTGCTGAGACTGCTTTGATGGGGACTACAGCTACCTTTCTTTGTTTGGGAGATGAGATATTTAATTCGGATGATCCCAATGGCACGGGCGGTTGAGCAATTATGGATGTTAATTCGTTTGTAGTGATACCGGGGCCTTCCATAACCATAACAAATGGATTTCGTTTTGAAGAAGTTGACCACATAACGTGCAGCGCCACCACACAGGTCACGGTTTTTTGTTGACCGGCTAAATTAGAGACAAATAATAATACATGAATATCATTATGGAGGGAAACTTCCAAGGCGATAGATTAGCGAATCATTCCAGGGTAAGTGGTATGCTTACAGCGCACGGAAATAAATGACAAATAAATCACAAATAAATCACAAATAATTAACAAAAGAAAAAAAAAACAATAATCAGCCCGAAGCAGGATCGAACCCGTACATATCGACATAGCGCCTTACCACGAGAAACAAACGCTACACCACACGGCCAGATATGCAACATAAAACCGTAGCTATCTTTGGCGATGTCTTTCACGCACGTGTAATCATGACTATGGCATAGTGTTATCAACACAGCTCAGTAATAAATCAAAGGAAGTCTCCTTTCTATAATACACACAGTTGCTGGCAAAAAGGGTGGGAGATCGACTCAGTCGACAACGGTCTTGAAGGCAGGAGCTGGACCAGTCTGGTATCGGGCTAGGGCACAACAGGGACTTAAGGTGTTAAATGGCCTGAACCAATCAGAAAAGACAACAAAATATCGATTGCAAAGTGCTGAGAAATCATATAGGAAGAATGTGGTTTCCAGATATCAAACATGCCTTGGACATAATAGAAGTGGGAGATCTGGCTAGAGAAAAAGATTCTCTCAGGCGGGCTGTGGTGAATGCAGTGTTCTGCAAAGAACATGACTTGATAATGATGAGCCACTTTAGATACCAGAGGAACATCTGTTGTTTTATCTTCTGTTTACAATTTAGTTTGCATTTCCATAAATTAGATTTCTTGTACTAACCTTTATTTCCGCAGCTTGTTTCTCATAGGACACAGTCTGAGCGAGAAGACGACACTGGACATCGAAGAGTTCCTCAAGCTGTTGGTGGATGTGATGCTGATACGGAGATGAATGAATGAAATAGTGAGTATTTTGTTTTTGTAAAACTCATAGCATGTTAGTCTCATCATTATCATCAAGTACTGGGCCTGCTGGCGTAAGTATCATGTTTCTCCACAACTTTCGATCTCGACAGTTATTTATCATTTCTGTTGTAGACCTTCTGCCAAGCCATTCTCTTAAGCTGTCTGTTATTTTTTCTCCTTGCTTCCCTCTATCTCTTCGTCCTTCAATTTTTCCAGTTGTTACAATATATTCCAGTTGTGCTCTTTTCATTACATGGCCAAAAAATGATGATTGTTTCTTCATAATATTGGAAATTAGCTCTCTTTTTGCCTTGACCTCTTTCAGAACATTTTCATTACTCTTCTTAGCTGCCCATTGTATTCTCAACATTCTTCTGTAAAACCACATTTCTACCGACTCCAGTGATTTTCTTGTCCATTGTCCCATTGTCCATGATTCACATCCATATGTCAAGACTGGCTCTACATAACATTTAAGAACTCTTTTTCTTGTTTCTATTGTCAAAAATGGATTGCATAGTATTTTCCTCATTTTTTTGGAAAGCTGCTTTTGCCTGAGCCATTCTGCATCTCACCTCTGTTGTACATCTTCCGTCTGAGGTTAACAAGGTTCCCAAATATTTAAATTCATTTTCCTGTTTTAATATTGTCCCACTTGTCTTTATTTTGCAATGAGGTGATGTCTTTTTCTTTGTTGTTACCATTACTTCTGTCTTTCTGCTATTAAGGCTGAGTCCTTTACTTTTGCTTTCTTTCACTATAATGTCTAACATTTCTTGTAACTCATTTTTTCACTCTTAACGATTAAGACTGTATTATTAACACACCTTAGGTTATTTATATTATGACCACCGATTGTTATTCCAGGCATGTCCTTTATGGATCTTAAAATAATCTCACTATAAATATTAAACAAATATTGCTCCGTTCAAGGTGTTCCATTTATCAGGTCTTTGAAAAAGTAGAGTTGCGCTGATGTCATTGTGCTTTGGACAGTCAAGAAGACGATGTTCTATTGTTCTATGTGGGTGTTCACAGCGTGGAAATGCTGGAATTTGGTTTCGTTGTATTCTATTGATGTAGTTGTTATAAAAAAGACTCAAACTATAATCATAAACAAAGAAAATTCTCAAGACCTACAATTAAATATCACAGTTGAGGGAATACATCTGGAGACAGTCCAGAGTTACAACTACCTGGGACATACTATAACCAATGATGGAAAATGCAAAACTGAAATAAACAAAAGAATAGGTATGGCAAAAAGTAATTTTAATGCCATGAAAAAAATACTAACAACAAAACAAATATCAGCAGGGCTGAAACTAAGAATGGCAAAATGTTACATCTTCTCAATATTCTTGTATGGTGCAGAAACATGGACATTAGACAAAAAAACAGAACAGAAAATGGAAGCCTTTGAAATGTGGATTTATAGAAGAATAGGTAGAATTGGATGGAAACAAAAGATAACAAACGATAAAGTTTTAAAACAACTGAAAATAAGAAGAGAACTACTAAATACAATTAAGACAAGACAAATGAAATGTTTGGTGCATGTTAAAAGACACAACAGCCTCTAATAAAAGTAATATTGGAAGGGACAAGGGACAATACAAGGTAAAAGAGGCAGAGGCAGACCAAGACTAACATGGACGAGTAACATCAAAAGATGGACAAGTCAATCTATGACAGCCTGCACCATCAAAGCAAGAAACAGAGTAGAATGGCGATCCATGGTAGCCAACCTTCGATGTGGAGATGGACAAGTCAGCCTATGACAACCTGCACCATCAAAGCAAGAAACAGAGTAGAATGGCGATCCATGGTAGCCAACCTTCGTTGCGGAGAAGGCACACGATGAGAGAGAGAGTTGTTCAGTGGTACATGGTCGGTTCTCAGTATGAAGATGGTGGTTTGGTTTCTACTTCTGAGGTATAAGTTCTATTTAAATATATTCTAAACACTGCTACAGACCTCTTGAGTCGCGTATCTCCGCTGCATCAGTATTAGCTATGTTAGGTTCTATGCTCCTTCATATGTGACATGAGGAAGTGTATGTTAGGGTCTTGACCAGCTTTTATTCGCTGATCAAGAGGCTAGCAGACAATTATAAACAGCTCTCAGCTCATCCACTGTGTCAGTTTTTTAAGCCTCATTCTAATTGTTTCATCTAATATCTTCCTGCTTATGTATTTTCCGTCTCTCTCTATCTCTCTCTCTCTCTCTCCCTTCCTCAAATACACACAAGCACACATACATGACCGTCTCTTTCTCTCTCTGAAACTCACACACTTACAACCCGCATTTTCTCTCTCTGAAACTCACACACTTACAACCGGCATTTTCTCTCTCTGAAACTCACACACTTACAACCCATATTTTCTCTCTCTGAAACTCACACACTTACAACCGGCATTTTCTCTCTCTGAAACTCACACACTTACAACCCGCATTTTCTCTCTCTGAAACTCACACACTTACAACCCACATTTTCTCTCTCTGAAACTCACACACTTACAACCCACATCTTCTCTCTCTGAAACGCACACACTTACAACCCACATTTTCTCTCTCTAATTCTCACTCTCGTAAACAAACATCTACGTTACTTTCATTTCTGAAATGTACACACACACACACACTCTCTCTCTCTTTATCTCTCTCCTTCTACACTACAAATACTTTATCCGCCTTTCCCTGTCTCTATCTCTCTGTCAGTCTCTCTCTATCTCTCTCTCTATCTCTCTCTATCTCTCTCTATTTCTATATCTATCTCTATCTCTCTCTATCTCTCTCTATATATATCTCTCTATCTCTCTCTATTTCTATCTCTCTCTCTATCTCTCTCTATCTCTCTCTCTATCTCTCTCTCTATCTCTCTCTCTATCTCTCTCTCTATCTCTCTCTATGTCTCTCTATTTCTATATCTCTCTATCTCTCTCTATCTCTCTCTATGTCTCTCTATTTCTATATCTCTCTCTATCTCTCTCTATCTCTCTCTCTATATATCTCTCTCTATCTATCTCTATTTCTATATCTCTCTCTATCTCTCTCTATTTCTATATCTCTCTCTATCTCTCTCTCTCTCTATCTCTCTCTCAAAGACATGCACACATAAAGGACTCTCTCTGTCCCTCCATGAAACTCTCTATCTCTCTCACACACACACAGGGCCCACACTTTATCTCTCTCTTTCTACAATACAAACATTTTCTCCGCTTTTTTATCTCTCTATATCTCTCTCTCAAAAAGATGCACAGATACATGACTCTTTCCCTCTATGAAACTCTCACACACAAACACACACGCACAGAGCCCACATTTTCTTTCTCTCTCTCTCTCTCTCTCTCTCTCTCTCTCTCTCTCTCTACAATACAAATACTTTCTCCGCGCTCTATTTCTCTGTATCTCTCTCTCTCTCTCTCTCATGGTCATGCACAAATACATGACTCATTCCCTCTATGAAACTCTCTCTCTCTCATGGTCATGCACAAATACATGACTCATTCCCTCTATGAAACTCTCTCTCTCTCTCATGGTCATGCACAAATACATGACTCATTCCCTCTATGAAACTCTCTCTCACACACACACACACAAACACCACACACAGAGCCCACATTTTCTCTCCCTCCCGCTACACTACAAACACTTTCACCGTCTCTTCTTTCCCAAACACATAACTACATTTCACTCTCACTTTCTGTCGTTCCCTCCCATTTATATGTGTGTATATGTGTTTCATGCACATGAACAAAATACCTTTAAACCTCCAATGTTCGATTGACCAGCCCCTCGTTGACCGCAACTGTTATCATCTCCAGATGTGGTGCATGTCCTACAATGCAATGTCAAAGTGTTGCAGCCTGTCTCTACCGGGATACAACCGTCATCTGCTAAACTAAATAAATCACCAGACAATGGTTCTATACTGCGGCCGTGGTCCGAATCTGATAAGATTAGATCTCTATATAACTGACATATATTTTTTGGATGGCCATACTCTTCTCGATTGGCGTTTTGTATATGATTCATATCTATACTGGTGAAAGGGCAAATAGATGGCAATGAAGACTTTCTGTTATTGACTGTTGCTGTAGTTGTTCTGCTTAAGCTGCCATCTGTAGCTAAGGTATTTGATGACGTATTTGATGACGTATTTTCCGTTTTATTTGGTGATAGAACTGCCGCTTGCGGTGACGTCAAAAGAAAGCAACTCTCAGTTGATGACGTCATCTGACAGTTCAAAATGCACTGAAGCTTATGTAATGGAGACAGCGCGTGTAGTTTCATATCACGTGTTGAGCCACGTGCCGTGGAAGCAACGTGTTTATTTTCTGTATCGATCGCACACGTAGCAGGAAGTGACGTCATTAATGAGAGCTCGCTGGCATGGGTGTTTGGTGGGCAGGGTACTGACATCCTATCGTCCGAGCTTCTGTCGTGGTTGGTGAAGTTTGGGGCGGAGCTTGTGTTGACTCTGCTTTCCTCCGCCCTAACCTTCTCGATGATGCTTTCCAAAGTGATGACCCGGGGCAGACTGTTGATTCCACCAGTTATGTTGCACTTGTCTCTGTTAAAAAGATAAACGGCGCACTTAAGTAGGTTGTTACTGCTATTTGGATATTCAAATATTCTAAGATACAAGAGAAAGAATTTTTAACAGTGTTGAAGAGGCTGGATAAATGTCAAGTTTAGCCCCGTAAATTATTTAATTTCAGAAGTGTAGTGCCCCCTTGAGTAAACGTCGCACTTTAGTTCCAAATTTGTCATTAGAAGACTCATATTAATAATAATAAATAAATAAAAACTAAACCTAAACCCTATAATTAGGGGTCTGAATAAAGTGTAACATTCAAAGGGATGTTACTCTTGCGAACTTTCATTTACCGGACTAAACTAGAACTTTACCGAGCAGCGATCTAATTTGTGACTTTCAGCAGTATTTGTTGTTGTTGTTGCGTTTGCCAGCGTTCAACTCTGACGAAGACCCTAGAGGCTAGGAACTGAATTTTGCGTGTTAATCCATTTTTCCCTGGCAGCCGTGTGCACAGGGGTCCCTCGCTGCACACGCAGATAACTCCAACTTCGGAGGTACTCATGTTTTTTTTTTTCCGTCGATGAGTAACTGACGTTTCAAGCCAGGTCTCGCTGCTGAGACCAGGGGTGGTTGCCGCAGAGTTTGAGAGCCACTGTAGTTTTGTTGTGACCTCATCTAAGGGGAGATCATTCTTTCGGTGAAATAATTGTGCGGGACTGACAAGTTTCGACATCTAAGTTTAAAACATCTTCAATGCTTTTGTTGGATTGTGGTAGCCTTGACGATTACTGTGATGGTCAATAGCTGCAGGACGGGAAAGTACTGATGATGGGATCTGGGAATCATGAATTAGACCGCTGTAGAATGAAGATAGTGATCAATTGACTAAACTAAACTTAACTCAACAAGAAGAACATGTGTTTGGTACCAATATTTCAAAACGCGAAAATAAAGTTGCTGAAATTAATATGTTCTTATTTACCAGTGAAACTCTCTCTCTCTCTCTCACACACACACACACACACACACACACACACACACACACACACACACACACACACACACACACACACACACACACACACACACACACACACACACACACACACACACACACACACACACACACACACACACACACACACACACATACAGCCCACATTTCTTTGTTGGCTGAGTGGTTAGTGTACTCACTTCCTGGTGGCTGAGTGGTTAGTGTACTCGCTTCCTGGTGGCTCAGTGGTTAGTGTACTCACTTCCTTGCCAGAAGCGTTCGAGTTCAATCTCCAGCAGTGGGGGATATTTTTTTCGGACTGACAAGCCTTGGGAGTCCACCCAGCCTCTAAAAGTGAGTACTAGAAATTTTTCTGGGAAGTAAAGGCGGCCTGGCGTGATACCGTCCACATCACCCAAAAAAGTGCCCTGGTTATAGAAAAATATGGTCACTAACACCATATTCCCCATACGCCTAGCAAGGCATGAAGGGAATCTTTCTTCTTCTCCTTCCACCTTTTTAGCTCCCAGTGGAGCATAGGTCTTCAACAAACACTTTCCAAGTCATTATGTTTTTTGCCATTCTTTTAAGATCATTCCATGTCTTTCCCATCATCTTCATCTCTGCTTCTATCTGTCTTCTCCAAGAAATCCTTGGTCTTCCTCTTTGTCTTTTCCCCTGGGGATTCCAAAAAAGGGCCTGTGAAGTGAACCTTCACTTTTACCTATTTACCAATGCATTTTCAGAAATGCTGTGACACTTTATGAAGAGGGTATGGGGGATAGGGTAAAGGTCTAGTATAGTGCTGTAAATTATTTCAGCGAAAGAGTGATCTCCCCTTAGTTGGCATCATAATAAGGACTACAGTGGTTCTTAAATGCCGTTGAAAGACTCAAGTTTGTTTACTCCTCCGTAAAGATCTAGTTTAGTCAAGTATATTAACGTTCGCCAGTGTAACATCCCCTTGAGTAAAATTATATTGTATTCAGACCCCTGTTTGAATGCTTTAGGGCTAGTCTTATGATAAAAACTAACAACAATTATTTTTATTATTTGAAAACTACTCTAGTTTTGTTTTGACACCAACAAAGGGGAGATCACTGATTTCGCATAAGTTACAAATCGAAACTAGGACTTTACCAGCTTCTCAAATTTTGTTTTTTAATTAAATAGGCATGGACGTTTAGTTGATGTAACTTTGTATGTTCCAGTGTGTCTCCCTGATGTAACTTTGTATGTTCTATTGTGTCTCCCTGATGTAACTTTGTATGTTCCAGTGTGTCTCCCTGATGTAACATTGATTGTTCCAGTGTGTCTCCCTGATGTAACTTTGTATGTTCCAGTGTGTCTCCCTGACGTAACTTTGTATGTTCTAGTGTGTCTCCCTGATGTAACTTTGATTGTTCCAGTGTATCTACCTGATGTAACTTTGTATGTTCCAGTGTGTCTCCCTGACGTAACTTTGTATGTTCTAGTGTGTCTCCCTGATGTAACATTGATTGTTCCAGTGTGTCTCCCTGATGTAACTTTGTATGTTCCAGTGTGTCTCCCTGACGTAACTTTGTATGTTCTAGTGTGTCTCCCTGATGTAACTTTGATTGTTCCAGTGTGTCTCCCTGATGTAACTTTGTATGTTCCAGTGTGTCTCCCTGACGTAACTTTGTATGTTCTAGTGTGTCTCCCTGATGTAACTTTGATTGTTCCAGTGTGTCTCCCTGATGTAACTTTGTATGTTCCAGTGTATCTACCTGATGTTACTTTGAATGTTCCAGTGAACTTCCATAATGTAACTTTATATGTTCCAGTGAGCTTCCCTGATGAAATATTCCCTAATTAGATGCGTTATCTAACATATCCACTCAAAAGCACCTTTGCCTTTTATTTCGCATTTTAAAGGACTTTACCGTCGCGTTGTTTCCCTTTTCTCTAGAATAAGGGGTCTTATAATGGCAGATTGAGAACCACCGAATAAAGTGCAATGTTTTTTAGTCAAGTGGACACTACTCATCTGAACTGAAATAATTTATTGGAATAAACTTGACCTTTATCTAGAATTGTTCTACAATGTTCCAACATTATATTAGGATAATATAGGATATAATAGGATTCCACTTGAACTTTCTCTAGATTGTTTAAGGGAATACTGAAGAACCTAAGGATTCCTCTAGATTGTTTAAGGGAATGCTGAAGAACCTATGATTACTCTAGATTGTTTAAGGGAATGCTGAAGAACCTATGGATGCCTCTAGATTGTTTAAGGGAATGCTGAAGAACCTATGCATTACTCTAGATTGTTTAAGGGAATGCTGAAGAACCTAAGAATTCCTCTAGATTGTTTAAGGGAATGCTGAAGAACCTATGGATTCCTCTAGATTGTTTAAGGGAATGCTGAAGAACCTATGGATTCCTCTAGATTGTTTAAGGGAATGTTGAAGAACCTAAGGATTCTTCTACAGTGTTTAAGGGAATGTTGAAGAACCTAAGGATTCTTCTAGAATGCAGTGACGATGATCCTAACAACTGCAACAATCTAGCATTTAGTGTGTTTCATCCATTTTAATCGTGTTTCGATATTCCAATTGTTTACAATTAATGATAATATCGTATGGCAGTGAACAGTTGGTTGTTTTCACTTTCTGTGCGGTTTTGCCTTATGTCTTTTGGCGTGTGCTGAGACTACTATGATGGGGGCTACAGCTACCTTTCTTTGTTTGGGGGATGAGTTAGTAATTCGGATGATTCCACTGGCACGGGCGGTTGAGCAATTATGGATTTTAATTCGTTTGCAGTGATACCGGGACCTTCCATAACCAAAGAACCAAAGAACAATTAAGCATTTATTATTAATAGAGTCTTCGAGATCTGTACATTTTTCTTTTACTGCGCTGATGTGTTGTAACTAAAAAATTGTGGTGACTTCTCACCTGCATACGGGGCAACGAATGACGTTGTACGTCAAGATATTCTCAGCACATGGGCTGCGACACAGCACGTGACAACACGGCAAGATGATTGGATGGGAGAGAAATTCCAGACAGACAGGGCACGTGAGGTCAGTGCTCAAGTCTGTGATGTATGCCGACATTTTGTTGTCTGTGACTAGCGGTGGCACTGTATTGAAAAAATAACATACTGTTTTAATGAGATAAAAATCTTACATATTACACACAATTGTATTACGTTAATATACTTTATTCTCTTCTTTATTCTTTCTTCTTCTTCTTTCTTCACTTCCTCATGTACCCATTCGGGTTTCCATGGAGATACAAAGTTCTGGTTCTCGACCTTTTGGCGGTTTCACTCATTGTCAGTTGATGTTCTTGTAACATTCCATTGATCTTGTCTGTCCATTTTACTCTGGGTCTACCTCTTGTACTTTTCCCTTCTCCTCATTTAATATATGCTCTATATGGTAATGAATCGATTGACATTCTTTCTAGATGGGTGAAGAAGTTTATTTGTTGTTTCTGTATGTAGCTTATGGTTATGGGAGCCGCGTTAGCTCAGTGGGTAGTCAACTGGACTACAAAGGACAAGAGACGGCTTCCAGGTTCACCCAGTCTTAAATGGGTACCGGATTTTTTTTCCGGGAAAGTAAAACGGCACGGGTGTAATATCGACCACATTACCCCAAAAAGAATCATGCGCCGAAAGTATCTAGAAATTATGGTCCCTAACACGATATTCCCTATACGCCATTTGGAGTGATGGGGGTCTTTACTTACTATGTAGCTTAGGATTTGTCCAATGCCTACGCTTTCTCTTATAATAATAAATCTGATTCTCTCTGTTTACTAAACTCAAACCCCCTTTACTTCCGTCCATCTCGTTCTTCATCATCAGCACCAACAGAAAGCCCCAGAAGACTAGCAAGAGGCAATCATCGCACCAAATTAAATTCTGTAGCGCTAGCACCAAAAGGTGATAGACTCGAGCGAGGCCAGTCGTGGATGGGCAGGGCAGAGAAATCCATTCAAAAGGTGTGCATGCTAAATGACTTGCAGCGTGGTGAAGAATGGCGGCAATGGCCAAATGACATTTCTACAATTACTATCAAAGTCTGCATAACACTGAATAAAGAATGTAGAACGATGAATCCCAAGGTCGTAGAGGATAAGATTCAGGCCTTAATCAAAGAAAACGTAACGCCCGGCAATATTATTATCTACACAGATGGTTCGGTTGTACGAAATAAACGATGTTCATGGGCATATACAGCGCAGGTGAAAGGGCAAATGGTGCATGAGGATAGTGGTGCTTTTTCGCAAACAACGAGCAGCATGACAGTGGAGGTTTTAGCAGTCACTAAGGCAATGACATGGCTCGAAACACAGTCTTTCGCAGGAGTATGTTTTCTCAGTGACTCCATGAGTATGCTTAGGAAGGTTGAGGCTGGGTGGAGGCGAAGAGAGTGGTTGAAGTCCCTGCAGCTGTCAACTTTAAAAGAAATCGTCTTCATCTACGTACCTGGCCACTCTGGAGTGCAAGGGAACGAACGAGCTGACAAGCTTGCTGAAAAGGCTAAAATTTCAGATGGCAACGCCATGGACAACGCGGACATTTTACACGCAATCCGCGAGGCGGGAAGAGTAGCAGACTCTCGAGACGACAAGGATTCAAACGCAATGGCGAGACTAACGCATAGTCGCGTAAGGCTTGGCACAGCTAAGAGCGAACATTTTTCAGGACGCCAGAGGTGTATGGTTAACCAACTGCGAACCGGCACGATCAGCCGTCACACACTTGTGAATTTACTCGAAAGGAAATCGGAGCACTTATGGGTATGCCCCTTGTGCAAGGAGGATGATCTTTCGACTAATGACTAATCATCGCACCAAAATGGAAAAAAGAAAGGTCGCAAGGGAAACTGCTATCAATATAGAGATATCGTCTAATAATAAAATAGAGGATGGACTGACGCACTATTCACAGTAAAACAGCTCGCAGAAAAGACGGCAGAACACAATAAAAATGTGTACATAGCTTTCATTGATCAGGAGTATACTACCGAGTAAACAGAAAACAACTGTGGGAGATACTAACAACATACGGAGTAAGTCAACATCTAACAGAGAACAACTGTGGGAGATACTAACAACATACGGAGTAAGTCAACATCTAACAGAGAACAACTGTGGGAGATACTAACAACATACGGAGTAAGTCAACATCTAACCAACCTTATTAAAAGTCTCTACATCAACAGCAGCTGCACAGTCAGAACAGCATCAGGCCAAACAAAGTACATTGAAATTAGATCAGAAAAAGAAAGGTGCGTACTATCTCCCCTAATGGTTATTACTTACATGGACTTGCATGTAAGTTAGCCAACCTGTCGGAGACAATGAGATTAACAAGTTTCTATTCGCAGACTATTCCATGGGAAAAATGAAAGACCTACAAGAACACCTAAATAGATTCAACAACTCAGGTACAAAATACAACATTAAAATCAACATTACAAAACAAAAATCATACAGTTCGCAAAAGAAACATACAATCAACATAACGAAGGACAATTAAAACAGGTTGAGGAATTTAAATATCTAGGAAGTCTAGTGACAAACAACAATTCACAAACAGCAGAAATAGACGCAAGATACAACAAAGTTTGTCAAATCATCGGACAGCTGTCACAACCTATTGTCCAACAATGAAATAACTCTAGAGGCAAAACGGGCACTATACAATACAATCTTCATGCCAACGTCGTGCTACCAATGCCAGTCCTCGATCATAGATGCAAGAACAATAAGAAAAATAACCTCTACCGAGATGAAATGTGTCAGACGAATGACAGGAAACAGCCTGAGAGACAAGATCAGAAATGAAGAACTGAGAAAAAGCTAGGAATAATTCCCTCCATATAGTACATAAAAAAACAGATAAAATGGTTTGGCCATATGATAAGGCAGAAAGGTCAAAACAGCACTGCAAACGAGCCTTCAATAAAGGTTTGGAGAACACTAACGGCCGACCACGAAAAAGATGAATATATGGAATATTAGAAACACTAGGAAATACTAGGAAACAAAGTATCAGGACAGGCCAACAGAAGAGCAAAAGATCGCAAATTATATATCCATTCAACGCTGACAAGCAAATGAAGAAGGAAAGAAGAAGACTGCAACGAAAGCTTTTCTCTAAGTAAAGCATAAAAAAATATAGCCATAATGATAGAAACATAAATGTTGACGGCAAGGACCATAGAGTTGTAAAGAACATACAAAATACAGTCACGATAACTAGAAACCAGTTTGAGGTATTTGAAACAAGCTCCTAGGAACGGTTGTATACTTTCAACAGATTTATTTCTTTGTATAATGAGATCAAACTGACATGCACGAACGACATGCCCGTAAATTCAGTCAGTTGCCATAATATAAACAGCCATAAATATTATTTCATGGATTATTCTCTTTGTCAATAAGTGTCCAGAAGACTGTAGTGCCCCAACAGGGTGTAGCCATATTCGCAACTATAACATTAAATAACAAACCGACAACTATAACATTAAATAACACACCTCTTGAATCTTTGGGAAAGTTAACTTACCTCGGTTCTGAAAGTCACAACCACCTACATCGGAAAGGCAGTTTCAACATTTGGTAAACATAACCACAGAGAACGAGCCAACACCAACCTAACTCTCACAACTAGCACCACAGTTGTGTGCTAGTACACTGTATGCGGATCAGTAACTTGGACTACCTATGTCGGGCAGGAGAGACGGTTAAATAGTTTTCATGTGCGTTGTGCTCGAAAGATAATGCAAATCAAATGTCAGGACAAAGTAAGAAGAAATGAAATATATAGAAAACAAAGTAGAAAAAACGGCATGGTAAAACTTTACGTAATTAGTGGACGACACAAATTTGAACAACGTTTCGGCTCAATAGGCCTTCAGCAGGATCAAACATACAACACACATACATATATGTATTTAAAACAAAGAATAATAAATAATAAAAATGTTCATAATTTCAGACTAGAATTTACGGGTACGTGGGACTATTAGTTTTACTGCATCTTTTCGGTTTTATGCATTTCTTAGCGTTGACTCTAACAAGACAAAGTCACCAACTCTAACGTCTTGCAACGAGCCAAATTGCCAACCATCTTGACAACACATAAGAGTCGAAGATTAGTGTGACTGGGTCACGTGAGAAGAATTGACAATAATCGTATACCCAAACAGTTATTCCCCCTATCGAGTACATAAGGTAACAACAGATAAAATGGTCATAAGGCAGAAAAATCAAAAGACAACACAACGAGCCTTCAAAAGAATTTGCGAGAACACAAGACCCAAGGGCCGACCACGAGGAAATTGGATTGATCGAATATTGGAAAAACACGGAAACAAAACAGCAGGAGAGGCTACCAGAAGAGCATAAGACCGCAAATTATATCTCTCTTCGACGCTGAAAGGCAAATGGGGAAGGACAGAAGAAGGAGAAACAGTTATTAATTGATAAATTTAATTATAGAAGGAGACCATAGGACAAGCCCTGCTGAGATATAAGGATGTTTGCTAGGCTTCATTGAGTGAATTCTACATCAGAAAATAAATTGGAAAAGTCTAGCATCAGATCGCAGCACATGCAGAATTTTTTTGTTTGTTCGAAAGCCACAGCAACATTTGTAAGAAGCGTTAATGTCAAATAAAGAAGATAAAAGACGCAGGAAAAAGGAGACGAGGTCAGGCAGCACAAATACATCTTGTTCATTCTGCGGTCGGATCCCATCTCACTGTGGAATACCAGGAAATGAGAAAGCAGATCAGTTGGCAAAGAAAGGTTCAACAGGCACACAACTAGATGCTCCGGTTACATACCATCATAAGAAACAGATAATCAAATCAATCCGAGGACCACAAGCCCCAAATCAGGATGCCTTTCATAATATGAATAGATGTGAACAAGTTATCATTATACGCCTAAGAACAGGACACAATCGACTCCATAGTCACATGTATACAAAATTCAAGATTGGCACCTCAACTACTTGTACATGTAGACAGGCGCCCCAGACTGCTGAACACATACTTCAAGACTGCACTGAATATAGTAGACTGAGGAAAATCCATTGGCCCATAGATACAATACTACAGAATAAACTATATGGGCCACTGCAAGAATTACAAAAGACAATAAAATTTATACAGGAAACGACATTGCAGATATAGACAATATTTCAGGCGAACGAAAGATTAATAGATAGAAAGTAATAAGACAAAAGACGCAGGAGTATGCAGACGAGGTCAGGCAGCACAAATACATCTTGTTCATTCTGCAGTCAGATCTGTCTCTCCAATATTTGCAAATTAAAATAAGAGAGAATTTTCTCAGTAAATCAGTGTAAAACACAACACTCACATATTACCAGACTGCAGACAAATCTGATTGGGGTCATGGTTAGTAGCAGGCTCTGGTATCACAGCAAACGAATTAAATCCATAATTGCACAATCGCCTGTGCCAGTGGAATCATCCGAATGCCCAGCTCATTGAGAGATTCAAACAAAGAAAGGCAGCTTTCATTCCCATCATCGCAGCTACAGCACACGCCAAAAGAGATAAAGCCAAGCGGCATCGAAAGTGAACGTAGCTGAACTCTCCTTTGTCATACGAATAGGTCCAAAGGTGCTCAGATTACGTCATACGAACATGTCCAAAGATCCTCAGCAAGTCCCCCACTGTCCAGAGACTGACTAAGCCAGTTCTCTGTTGGTTGATAAGTCTTCTTATATGTCCACTAAGTTTCTCCTTTATATCGTTTAACAAATCATCATTCAACGTAAGCAATCGGATTATCTAAACACGATCCGGATGAAAAACACAGCTCACGGAGTGCACAAACTCAGTAGCTCCGACAGCAAGCCGGACTTGGAATATGAGGAAACTGCAAGAAAGAACAATTTTGAGACTGAGCCTCTATGGTTCCTGTCGCCTATCCGCCATATTGACGGAAAGTCCGAAGAACAAACCTGATTGTTTGCTGCCAACAGTCTGCCAAGACGTCGAAGGCAATATTATAGAAACGATAATGATAGGCTTCAACGAAGTGTACACTTATAGTACATGTTTCACGTACAAGGATAATGTCCTGTATATATTGCAGTAGCTCATGGATGATCACTTCACAAACAATAAGATACTAAATGCCATAGAAATGTGGTTTACAGAGGACAATTGAGAATAAATTTGAAGAAATAAAAAGATCAACGAAGAAATCACGAGAGGGGTCAAAACAGAATGAAATCTGTCAGAAAAGGACTGTCCATTTTCTTTGGAGAGGTGATTGAATGGGGAAACTGGAAAAATGTTTCGACAGCATGAAAAACTGAGGGGAAACAAAGAGACAGCATAAAGCAACGAGAAAAGATACTAAAAAGATTTAAAGTGATAGAGAAAGAAATCACCACTGGAAGCGATGAGATGTAATAGTGTGGCTCTTGATGATAATGGGACCTAATGGCGAAAGAGAGAGATGGAGAAACATGATCACGAATCCTTTATGGCATGTCTCTTGATGATGATAAGACAGTGTTAAAACAGATCAATGAACTCAAATACCCGAAGAGGATGTTTACTTGGGATGGTAGATGTACAACAGAAATGAGATGCAGAATAGCTCAGGTAAAGATTATTCTCAAGAGTGGAGACTACATTACGCTACCCATATTGTCTTCTTATTATTCATCTATCTTTCAGCTCCCTGTGCAGAATAGGTCTTCAACAAACACTTTCCAATCCGTTCTGTTTCTTGCTATTCTTTTAAGATCGTTCCATCTTCCCCATTATTTACATCTCTGCTTCCATCTGTCTTCTCCAAGAATATCTTGGTTTTCCTATTTCTCCTTTTCCTTGGGGATTCCAAAAAAGGCCTGTTGTGTAATATTCTCAGTTGGATTCCGCAGTATGTGTCCTATCCAGCGTCATCGTCTTCTCTGTATCACTTTATCCACTGGTATTTGACTGGTACATTTCTATAATTCCATGTTAGACCCATCTTGTACAATGAAGATGAAAATAATATTTTTGTTTTGTTTTGTGGAGTTAGTGTGGACGTTTTGAAGTCTATCATGGTGAATGGTTATATAACGCATAAGAAAATCTATGGGAAGGAGGGGGCAGGCACATAAAGGTTTGTGTGTGTTTACAAACAATGAGAAAACCAATGCCATCTGGAAAGAGAAGAAAGAAGAACGACTCAAAATAGGTCAAGACAAAAGGAAAGCTGCCTGCTAACTAATTACTTCTGATCAGATTTCATGTCCATTTCACCAAGACCAGAAATAGACTTAAGATGCAACAAAGCTTGTCAAATCATTGGATAGAGTTATCACCACTTTTGTCAAACATGGAGATAATTCTAGAGGCAAATCGAGCAATCTACAATACAATCTTCATCCCAAAGTTCTGCAACCAATGTCAGTTCTGGACCCTAAATGCAAGAACAATAAGAAAAATAACCTCTACTGAGATTAAATGTGTTAGACGAATGGCAGGAAACAGCCTGGGAAATAAGTTCAGAAATGTAGAACTGAGGAAAAAAACTAGGAATATCCCCCGCCATAGAATATGAATAAAAAAACAACTGATAAATTGGTTTAGCCACATGATAAGGCAGAAAAGTCAAAACACAACACAAATCTTCAATAAACGTTGCAAGAACACCAGACTCAAGGGCTGACTGCGAAAAAGATGGATTGACGTGATATTAGAAACACAAGAAAACATAACATCAGCAGTGGCGAAAAGAAGAGTAAAAGACCACAAATGATATCTCCCCTCGACGCTGGAAGGAAAGAAGAAGATTTTATCTAAACTCTATCTATAGAAGAAAAAACGAAACTTTTTACTAACAAAGAAGGAAAAATCGTAATAATTTTGGCCATGTAATGGGAAGGGAATACTTAAAATATTTTGTGACAACTGGAAACTTTGAGGGAAGAAGAAACAGAGCAGAGCAAGGAAGAAGAGATACCAAATAGTCTGAGATAACGGCTTGGTGGAGAGGCAGCAGCAGAATAGACAAATTGTTATAAAGACAGAAAGTTGTGGAGAGAGATGATCTCCTGCCCCAGCAGGAACACTGTTTGATGATGATGAACGGGGATTTTATTGAAGTCTTATGGTTAATGGGATGCGCGATATCTCAGTGGTTAGTGAACTGGACTACAAAGGACAAGAGGTAGGGTTCGATTCCAACCCCTCGGCTACCGGTTCACCCAACCTTTAATGGGTACCGGATTTTTTTTTTTTCTGGGAAAGTAAAGCGGCATGAGCGTAATACCGACCACATTACCTCAAAGATCATGTGCCGAAGGTCTGTAACAATTATGGTCACTGACACCATATTCCTTATACGTCACTTGGCGTGACGGGTGTACTTTAGTTTTCCTTTTTATGGTTAATACATTTTTTCCCGCAGAGTTATGCTCTTCTAACAATTTGCTAACTTCATAATCGACAATACATAATGGCTGCAAATGTCTTATCCTGGACTAGCATAGTTACTTAAACCGTTTTTGTTGCTCCGTTTGATTTCAGTTTGGTTTTGCGATTGAAATGAATAAAGTAATCGCGCATTTATTTGTCAATGGAGATCGTTAAAATCATCGCCTATGCAACCGATAAGGCATGGAGAAAGGTCGATGTTGTCAACAAAATTTATCAAAGGTGCCATTATGAATTGGAGGATGATATGACATTAGATGGAGCGGATGTGGGAATGTGGGACCTTCGGCACATGAGTTTTGGGGTAATGTGGTCGGTATTACGCCCGTGCCGCTTTACTTTCCCAGAAAAAATCCGGTACCCATTAAAGGCTGTATGAACCCGGAAGCCGTAGTTGAGATCGAACACTACTTCTTGTCCTTTGTAATCCAGTTCACTAACCACTGAGCTATCGAGGCTGCCATGAATATAATAGAATAA
Source organism: Megaustenia siamemsis (assembly GCA_032433765.1). Classification (NCBI taxonomy): domain Eukaryota; kingdom Metazoa; phylum Mollusca; class Gastropoda; order Stylommatophora; family Ariophantidae; genus Megaustenia; species Megaustenia siamemsis. The sequence continues at coordinate 15,030,022 of JAVIAB010000088.1, forward strand.
ATATATACATTTCCTCAAACAGAGCTATCTCAGCGCTCAAAGATTTAATTATCCACCGAGTACACAAACATTCAAACTGTTTTAAATTAACGACGGTCGATTGGTCGATAAACTGCCTTCACTGTATGCGAAATTGTATTATACATGCTAAAGTTTGATGGAGTCGGTGATTTTCTGTTACTTTCATTAGATTTATCATTAACAAATCAATAATGTTGAATTTAATCTGGCGACGGAATGGCGAATAATCAACAACAGAAAAAAATACAACGAACAATATATGGTCTGAAGTAGGATCGAACCCGTACTCAGTGGCAGCTAGTTGGCAGTGTTCCCTAGCGTTTGGCTTTTCGTAGTAAGGCACTGTGTCACTGAGTACGGGTTTGATCCTGCGGCGGACCATATATATATATATATATATATATATATATATATATATATTTTTTTTTTTTTTTTTTTTTCTTTTTTCTGTTGTTGATTATTTGTCTTTTTTTCCGAGTGCTGTAAACATACCTCTTCCTCTGAAATGATTCACTGATTATCGCCCCGGAAGTTTCCCTATATAATAATATTCATTAACTATTATTTGTCTCCGGAATGACACGACCAGAACTATGCAGTGATGGGTGTGTTTGTTGCCGTGTCTGGAGCCTTGGTTCAGGTTTGTGTTCGGGATAGACCAGGTATATGTATGATGCTCTGATGATGAGTGAGATACAGAATCATTTGGAAAAGTTAGTATAGGCTATGACAGTGGTAACAGAAATAAGAGTCATCATCATTGGGTGCCGTCTCCGCATCGAAGGTTGGCTACCATGGAGCGCCATTGAACTGTCTCTTGCTTTGATGGTGCAGATTGTCATAGGTTGACTTGTCCATCTTTTGATGTTACTTGTCCATGTTAGTCTTGGTCTGCCTCTGCATCTTTTACGTTGTATTTACCCTTCCAGTATTACTTTTAGTAGGTTGTTGTGTCTTTTAACATGTCCCAAAAATTTCATTTGTCTTTTTCTAATTGTGTTTAGTCATTACGGAATCCCCATAAAGTTTATTAACCTGATAAAAACAATGTATGAAGGAATGAAATGTAGTGTGGTGCATGAAGGACAGATTACAGAAGCATTTGAAATAAGAACAGGAGTAAGGCAGGGATGCCTTCTGTCTCCATTTCTCATTCTACTGGCCATAGATTGGATTATGAAAATAACTCAAAACAACAGAAATGGAATCCAGTGGTCACTAACCAAACAACTTGATGATTTAGACTTTGCTGATGACAGCTCTCCTATCACACAGCCATCAACAGATGCAGGATAAAATGAGCATACTTGATGAGAGATCACAATAGCTAGGACTGAAAATTAATAGAAATAAGACCAATATTATGAGAATTAATGCAGTTGGCAATAACCAAATAAAATTAGGAGAAATACCTCTATTAGATGTACAATCTTACATATATCTGGGCAGTAATATAGATAAATAGGCAGGAACAGAAAATGTAACCAAAATAAGGATATCAAAAGCAAGAGGAGCTTTTGTTATACTGGGAAACATATGGAAGTCCAAAGAAATTAGGTTAAATACTAAAATAAAAATTTTCAACTCCAATGTTAAGTCAATCCTATTATTTGGCTGTGAAACATGGAGAACAACAAAATTGGCAATCATGAAGTTAAAGACATTCATTAATGGATGCTTACGCAGAATAAAGGGATGGAAATGGCAGGACAAAATCACTAACATAGAATTATGGAAATGTACCAGTCAAATACCAGTGGATAAAGAGAGACAGCGAAGACGATGGCGCTGGATAGGACATACACTGCGGAAACCAACGATGAGTATTACACAACAGGCCCTTTTTTGGAATCCCCAGGAGAAAAGACAAAGAGGAAGACCAAGAAATTCTTGGAGAAGACAGATAGAAGCAGAGATGAAGATGATGGGGAAGACATGGAATGATCCATCAAAGGGGGCCTCGGTAGTCTAGTCGGGAAAACCACCCGACTGGACTACCGACGTTCGGACAACCCGTGTTCGATTCCTGCTGGGAGCAGTGTGAATTGTACTAGTGGTTGGAAAAAAAAAATACCCCCATGGTCGACCCAGCCGTTGGCAAAAATGGGTACCAGGGTATTACCCTGGGAAGGTGAGGAATGTCGCCTCGCATCTGAGTTTCGATGCTTGAGGCGACACTATACAGAAATCTCCGAACATTTCTGGATCGGCGGCCGAGCACATATGGGTGTAAACTCGCGTGCTAAGACGCCGGTTCAAGTCTCGTACTTCACCTTTACATTTATGAAATGATCTTAAAAGAATGGCAAGAAACAGAACGACTTGGAAAATGTTTGTTGAAGACCTATGCTCCACAGGGAGCTGAAAGGTAGAAGAAAAAGAGGAAGAATTGTGTTTAGTAGTTCTCTTTTCATTTTTGTTGTTTTATAACTTCAATAGAAGTAGGAGTAACGGAAATGGCAGTATTAGTAGTATTAGTAGTATAGTGATAGTAGTAGTAATCGTAGTAGTAGTAGTAGTAGTAGTAGTAGTGCTAGCAGTAGTAGTAGTTCTAGTAGTAGTAGTAGTAGTAGTGCTAGTAGTAGTAGTAGTGCTAGTAGTAGTAGTAGTAGTAGTAGTGCTAGTAGTAGTAGTAGTGCTAGTAGTAGTAGTAGTAGTAGTAGTAGTAGTTCTAGTAGTAGCAGGATTAATAGTTGAAGTAATAGCGGCAGAAGTAGTAGTTGTAGTAGCAGTAGCAGTAGTAGCAATAGTAGAAGCAGTAGTAGTAGTAGTAGTAGTAGTAGTAGTAGTAGTGCTGGTAGTAGTAAGGATTAATAGTTGAAGTAATAGCGGCATAAGTAGTAGTTGTAATAGCAGTAGCAGTAGCAGTAGAAGCAATAGTAGAAGCAGTAGTAGTAGTAGTAGTAGTGCTAGTAGTAGCAGGATTAATAGTTGAAGTAATAGCGGCAGAAGTAGTAGTTGTAGTAGCAGTAGCAGTAGTAGCAATAGTAGAAACAGTAGTAGTAGTAGTAGTAGTAGTAGTAGTAGTAGTATTGCTGGTAGTAGTAAGGATTAATAGTTGAAGTAATAGCGGCAGAAGTAGTAGTTGTAGTAGCAGTAGCAGTAGTAGCAATAGTAGAAGCAGTAGTAGTAGTAGTAGTAGTAGTAGTAGTAGTAGTAGTGGTAGTAGTAGTAGTGCTAATAGTAGCAGGATTAATGGTTGAAGTAATAGCGGCAGAAGTAGTAGTTGTAGTAGCAGTAGCAGTAGTAGCAATAGTAGAAGCAGTAGTAGTAGTAGTAGTAGTAGTGGTGGTATTAGAAGTAGTAGTAGCTTAGTAGTAGTAGTAGTAGCGGTGGAAGTAGTAGTAGTAGTAGTAGGATTAGTATTAGAAGTAGTTGCAACAGTGTTAGGAGCAGGAGCATTAGTAACAATAGTAGCAGCAGTAGTAGCAGCAGCAGTAGTAGTAGTAGTAGTAGTAGTAGTATTAGTAGCAGCAGTATTACTTGTAGTAGTAGCAATAGTGGTAGTACATTGCCCTTCCACATTCATAACATTAACCAAACGGGTAAACATGTTAGCACACTGATTACCTCTTACATCCACATGTTCTGGCACGTCGATAGTAACAGAAGTGGTATCAATAGTTACTATAGTAGTAGATGTGGTATACATAGTTACGATAGTAGTAGATGTGGTATCAATAGTTACGATAGTAGCAGATGTGGTATCAATAGTTACGATAGTAGCAGATGTGGTATCAATAGTTACGATAGTAGCAGAAGTGGTATACATAGTTACGATAGTAGCAGATGTGGTATAAATAGTTACGATAGTAGCAGATGTGGTATCAATAGTTACGATAGTAGCAGATGTGGTATAAATAGTTATGATAGTAGCAGAAGTGGTATAAATAGTTACGATAGTAGCAGATGTGGTATAAATAGTTACGATAGTAGCAGATGTGGTATAAATAGTTACGATAGTAGCAGATGTGGTATAAATAGTTACGATAGTAGCAGATGTGGTATAAATAGTTACGATAGTAGCAGATGTGGTATAAATAGTTACGATAGTAGCAGATGTGGTATAAATAGTTACGATAGTAGCAGATGTGGTATCAATAGTTACGATAGTAGCAGATGTGGTATAAATAGTTACGATAGTAGCAGATGTGGTATCAATAGTTACGATAGTAGCAGATGTGGTATCAATAGTTACGATAGTAGCAGATGTGGTATAAATAGTTACGATAGTAGCAGATGTGGTATCAATAGTTACTATAGTAGCAGAAGTGGTATAAATAGTTACGATAGTAGCAGATGTGGTATCAATAGTTACGATAGTAGCAAAAGTGGTATCAATAGTTACGATAGTAGCAGAAGTGGTATCAATAATTATGATAGTAGCAGATGTGATATCAATAGTTACTATAGTAGCAGAAGTGGTATAAATAGTTACGATAGTAGCAGAAGTGGTATCAATAGTTACGATAGTAGCAGAAGTGGTATCAATAATTATGATAGTAGCAGAAGTGGTATCAATAATTATGATAGTAGCAGAAGTGGTATCAATAATTACGATAGTAGCAGAAGTGGTATCAATAATTACGATAGTAGCAGAAGTGGTATCAATAATTACGATAGTAGCAGAAGTGGTATCAATAATTATGATAGTAGCAGAAGTGGTATCAATAATTACGATAGTAGCAGAAGTGGTATCAATAATTATGATAGTAGCAGAAGTGGTATCAATAGTTACGATAGTAGAAGAGGCAGCAGCAGTAGTTATAGCAATAATAGTAGTAGTAAGTGTAACAAAAGATAAATTAGTAGTTTTAGTAGTTGTAGAACTGGTAGTAGTAATAGTAGCAGCGGAACTAACAGCAGACGTAGTAGAACTAATAGTAGTGGTATCAGTAGTAACTGTAAAGTTGTTGTAGTGATAGTAGTTGCAGTAGCAGCGCTAATAATAGCATCAATACCATCAATATTAGTAGTTTCAGCGGCTGTTGTAGTAGCAGCAGTAACTTAAGTAGCAGCAGCGGTTGTAGTAGCAGTAATAGTAGAAGCTGTAATTGTAATTATAAATGCATTATGTTGTAGCATATGTTAGCGTGACTCTAATTCTGTGACAGAATATATTGCAAATAGTGTCAAGACTAAATACTTTAAATAAAACGCATAAATAAAACTCATTGCCATCTATAGTAGTAAGGCTGTAGACAAGTAATATTAAATTAATATCAATATGAACGAACATTTCCTGAGGCTATAGATCAACAAAAAATCGTTTTAGGTTAAGAGATATGAATGCAATGTATGTTTAGTAAGGCCAGCGCTGAGAAACACATTTACCCCAATGTTGTGACGTTGTCAAATGAGCCGTGATAGCTCAGTGTTTAGTGAACTGGACTACAAAAGACAAGGGGTAGGGTTCGATCCCAACCGACGGGTTCCGGATTCACCCAGCCTTAAATGAGTACTCGATTTTTTCTGAGAAAGTAAAGGGGCACGGGCGTGATACTGACCACATTACCCCAAAAAATCATGTGCTAAAGGGCTGTAAAATTTATGGTCACTAACACCATATTCCCTATACGCCACTTGGCGTGATGGGGCTCTTTACTTACTTTTTACTGTGGCGTTTCAGCTTTGAGTGCAAGGGCGGGTGTGATTTGAATGTCGTCACGATTGTGGGAATCTTCTGGGATTTTCCTCTCTGCACATCGGCCTTACAAATGAAGATGGTATTGAGAAAAAAATATACTATGTCTAAATATAATTGAGATCTCCCTGGTCTTTTCTTCCTCTTTTACCCCTTTGGGAGTAGAGGGAGATGCAACGTTCTGGTACTTTATCTTCTGTCAGCCCAAGCCATTGACTCTTGGTGATATAGAGATTCTCCATGTTTTCACTAAAGCCAGATCTGGGTCTGTTTCGAGTATTGTGTCCCCTGTGTATTTCTTGTACTTCATGGCTTCACTAAGACCATTATGTTCCTCTTGACAAATCAATGCATTTATTGTTTTTTGTTTTTTTTTTATATTAAAAACTGGTTCTCTGTCAATTCTTTCTCTTATAACCTTGTTTCAGATTGATACCTTCTGATCGCTCCTACAGCTTTCATCAAACATTTCATTTCTGTGATGACCAACTTTATATCATGACTTGTTGTGAATGACCATGTTTGGCACGGATATCATAGAATGGGAATAAATATGCTTAATGTTCTTTATATTAAGATGGAATAGAGCGAATATTACAACCATGGACAGCTAAAAAGAGTAATGAAAACGTTGTGAATGAGGCAAAAGCAAAAAGAGAGCTAATTTCCAATATTAGGAAGAAACAATCATCATTTTTTGGCCATGTAATGAGAAAAGAACAACTGGAATATATTGTAACAACTGGGAAAATTGAGGGACGAAGGGATAGAGGGAAGCAAAGACAAAAAATAACAGACAGCTTAAGAGAATGGCTTGGCAGAAGGTCAACAACAGACATGATAAATAACTGTCGAGATCGAAAATTGTGGAGAGACATTATCACCTACACCAGCAGGCTTGGTACTTGATGATGGTGATGATATTAAGATATCTTTTTTGTATGCTCATTGACATAGTCTTGTGTTGTAGAAGAGGGACATGCTGTCCCAATACTTATAATAGAGATAAAAGTACATAGTTTATAAAAAGTGAAACATTAATATCGTAAAAATACTAAAATCTGAAAGTATGTTGGGTGAATAATGTAATTATGACAATCTCTTCTACCTTTTAGCTCCCAGTGGAGCATAGGTCTTCAACAAACACTTTCCAAGTCGTTCTGTTTTTTGCAATTCTTTTAAGATCATTCCATGTCTTCCCCATCATCTTCATCTCTGCTTCAATCTGTCTTCTCCAAGAATTCCTTGGTCTTCCTCTTTGTCTTTTCCCCTGGGGATTCCAAAAAAGGGCCTGTTGTGTAATACTCTCAGTTGGTTTCCGTAGTGTGTGTCCTATCCATCGCCATCGTCTTCGCTGTATTTCTTTATCCACTGGTATTTGACCGGTACATTTCCATAATTCCACGTTAGTGACTTTGTCCTGCCATTTCCATCCTTTTATTCTGCGCAAGCATCCATTAATGAAAGTCTGTACCTTCGTGATTGTCAATTTTGTTATTCTCCATGTTTCACAGCCATATAATAGAACCGACTTAACATTGGAGTTGAAAATTTGTATTTTTGTATTTAGCCTAATTTCTTTGGATTTCCATATGTTTCCCAGTGCAATGAAAGCTCCTCTTGCTTTTGATATCCTTATTTTGGTATCGTTTTCTGTTCCTCCCTCTTTATCTATATTACTGCCCAGATATATATAAGATTGTACGTCTAGTAGAGGTAGTTCTCCTAGTTTTATTTGGTTATTGCCAACTGCATTAATTCTCATAATGTTGGTCTTATCTCTATTAATCTTTAGTCCTAGCTGTTGTGATCTCTCATCTAATATACTCATTTTATCTTGCATCTGTTGGTGGCTGTGTGATAGGAGAGCTATGTCATCAGCAAAGTCTAAATCATCAAGTTGTTTGGTCAGTGACCACTGGATCCCATTTCTGTTGTTTTGAGTTATTTTCATAATCCAATCTATGGCCAGTAGAAAGAGAAATGGAGACAGAAGGCATCCTTGCCTTACTCCTGTTCTTATTTCAAATGCTTCTGTAAGCTGTCCTTCATGCACCACACTACATTTTGTTCCTTCATACATTGTTTTTATCAGGTTAATAAACTTTATGGGGATTCCATAATGACTCAGCAACTTCCAAAGCATTCTTCTGTCTAAACTATCAAATGCCTTTTCGTAATCTATGAATCCAATATAAAGTGGGGATTTTAGTTCTAAACTTTGTTCAACTATTATACGTAGAGTAGTTATTTGATCAGCACATGATCTGTTCTTCCTAAAACCTGCTTGTTCATCTCTCAAGTGTTTCTCTATAGCCTCTTTTAGTCTCTCCAGAATGATTCTGCCTAATATTTTTCCTGGCACTGATAGTAGCATAATTCCCCTATAATTTGTGCACTCCTGTAAACTTCCTTTCTTTGTTAGTTTGATCATATAACCTTCTCTCCAGTCTTTAGGTATTTCTTCCCTCTCCCAAATTTTATCCAATAGATTATGTAACATCTTGGTAGAGGTGATAATATCTGCTTTGATGGCTTCCGAGGGAATTTCATCTGGTCCTGTGGCTTTACCATCATTTAATAGTTTGATGGCTTTCATTATTTCTTCTTTGCTTGGTTTTCCGCAGTTAACGTGTAATTCTTCTTCTGCTGGTAGTATATCTGGAGGATTATTTGAGCCGGGTCTGTTCAAAAGTTCTTCAAAGTGCTCCTTCCATCTCTCCATTTGTTCCTTTATATTACTAAGCAGATTTCCTTTCTTATCTTTGATAAAGGCGTTGATCTGTTTGTGTTTTCCACCTAATTTCTTTGTGCTGTTGTACAGTTCTTTCATATTCCCTTTATTTGCTGCTTCTTCTGCCTCTTTAGCTAATTCATCTATATATTTCCTCTTATCCCTTTTAATGCATCTTCTCACTTCTTTGTTCACCTCTGTGTAAGCTTCCTGTGTCTTGGCTTTATTACTTCTTGTTTTGCTTTTATTTATGTCTGCTTTCTTGTTCTTTCTTTCTTTAATTTTATCCAGGGTTTTTTAATTAATTTTATATTAAGATGGAATAGAGCGAATATTACAACCATGGACAGCTAAAAAGAGTAATGAAAACGTTGTGAATGAGGCAAAAGCAAAAAGAGAGCTAATTTCCAATATTAGGAAGAAACAATCATCATTTTTTGGCCATGTAATGAGAAAAGAACAACTGGAATATATTGTAACAACTGGGAAAATTGAGGGACGAAGGGATAGAGGGAAGCAAAGACAAAAAATAACAGACAGCTTAAGAGAATGGCTTGGCAGAAGGTCAACAACAGACATGATAAATAACTGTCGAGATCGAAAATTGTGGAGAGACATTATCACCTACACCAGCAGGCTTGGTACTTGATGATGGTGATGATATTAAGATATCTTTTTTGTATGCTCATTGACATAGTCTTGTGTTGTAGAAGAGGGACATGCTGTCCCAATACTTATAATAGAGATAAAAGTACATAGTTTATAAAAAGTGAAACATTAATATCGTAAAAATACTAAAATCTGAAAGTATGTTGGGTGAATAATGTAATTATGACAATACATCGCATAAAATGTATAATCGTGTAGAATGTTTTGTCACTTGCTGTAAATGTTAAATAGAACGAATATTACAATAGTACGAATATTACAATAAAACGAATATTACATTAAAACGAATATTACAACTGAACGAATGTTACAATAGTACGAATGTTAAAATAGATCAAATATTACATTATAACGAATGTTACAATAGAACGAATATTACAATAGAACGAATATTACAACGAAACGAATATTACAATAGAACCAATATTACAATAGAGCGAATATTACAATAGAGCGAATATTACATTATAACGAATATTACAATAGAACGAATATTACAATAGAACGAATATTACAACGAAACGAATATTACAATAGAACCAATATTACAATAGAACGCATGTTACAATAGAACGAATATTACAATAGAACGAATGTTACAATAGTACGAATGTTAAAATAGATCAAATATTACATTATAACGAATGTTACAATAGAACGAATATTACAATAGAACGAATATTACAACGAAACGAATATTACAATAGAACCAATATTACAATAGAACCAATATTACAATAGAGCGAATATTACAATAGAGCGAATATTACATTATAACGAATATTACAACGAAACGAATATTACAACAGAACCAATATTACATTTAACGATTTAGCCATTTAACGGTCTTTTTAAAGTGAGGGAGGAAATAAAACAGGCGCCTGGTATGCAAAACAACAATACCACATAAGACAAATATTGTAATTTAGAAAAAAAATAGCATCATGTAAACAACTCAGTGATAACTACTTGCAGGTAATTGCTTATACAAACTGTTCTTTCGCAAACATCTATTTTATAGATAGTGAGATCCCCAAAAGTGAAATCTTTCATGTTTTAATGTTAACACGTCCCAGAAAGCATTGCTCAGCTCAAGGCGGCGACTTCTCCAAATGTGGTCTCCTATTAACGGTCCTGATTACGGCAACAAATTCTAATAAAAATTAAACCGAATTAGCATCGATCGTTCTGGTTAACTGAAATATCACACAGTTCTCCTATCACTTTTACCTACTACTATCTCAACACTTTCACTTTTACCTACTACTATCTCAACACTTTCACTTTTACCTACTACTATCTCAACACTTTCACTTTTACCTACTACTATCTCAACACTTTCACTTTTACCTACTACTATCTCAACACTTTCACTAGCCTACATAATAAAAAAAATTAACTAAAAAAAGAAATCACTGTATAAAAATACCACATTTCAACGAAAGAAAATAAGATTTCTCAAGTGCTAAAATCTCGAGCACACATTTTAATTTACCTACGATTGAATCTGCCAGTCTATCGGTTCCGCCGACTTGTACGTGACCTGACGTCGTGTTTATATACTCGTGCCTGGGCTGCAAGGTTTGCCCAGCAGATTGCTGGTGATTTATTCGTTAGCTTTCAATTTTTAATAATACATAACAAATAGGTTTGTTTAATAGCAAGGTCTATCTCCTTTGCAGTTAAACGAAGCTTATAATATGATAAGTAATATCGCATTTTATAAACGGTCTCTATATGGGGCTTGTAGTTTAAGAGTTATTTTAAAAAAAAAAAAAAGAAATACCGGCTCTCAACCGAATGATATAATAATAGAGCAGAAAATAGCGTCTGGTTGGGGGTGACAGTGAGAGAGCCAAAGTAAGAGAGTGAAGGCAATAAAAACACAATTTTATTTGAATTGTACAATGCATCGGCGGATACTCCGAAGAGGCGATGGAAGGCCCAACTTCTATAATATTTTATCAGAATACATAAATAATCACACTGCAGTTCATTGAGTTAAATGTCAGAGTACAAACAGTCACATATCCAGTGTGCCGTAGATCTCACTAAAGTAATTCAAGCCGTTACTAATAGGTAAGCTCCAGTGTCTATAGAGAACAATTCTACAACAGTACATCGACATCTATCAGCTATGTGTCGTACATGAGAATTAGGGAGGATAATTCAGAAATAAGTTCTCTACTCCAAAGGTAACGTCAGGTTAACCAGTCAGATGATTTTCTTTCACTATCATAACGTATTTGATGACGTAATGGAGAGAAATAAAATAGAACAATACTCTATGTCACTGCGCTGCGTGTTTATATTTAAAAAAAAAAACAGAACTAGACTATAAGAGATTCTAATTAACAGCTATGTTCTGTATCTAACTTTCAATGCAAATAACTAAGATATTATGATATCATTATAATTGTCCTAACTTAGATCAATCATTGAAGGAACTATTTTACACAGAGACCTAGCGTAAATTGACGTTACCTTTATATGCAAATTATCAGGTTAAAAGTCAACCTATATGTTTGAATGCAAACAGTGAAAGATGAATCAAGATGATTACATTACTGTTTCATTATGGGATAAACCCTTTTCGTTACCAAATGACGTTGGATTATCTTGCAGCAAGAAAGACCTGCTCCAAAATTGTGACTACTCCAAACAGGAAAAAAAGGTAGGAGCAGAATATTTAATTCAATTTGCAAGGTACGATGAACGCAAATTCAAATCGAATGATCAAATGGCTATCTAGCTGTCCAACGAAATAACCAACAGTAACGCTTTAGGACATCTTTTTTTGTTGTTGTTTGTTTTTTTTGTTACCGTGTTTGCTTTTGAGCAGAAGGGTGTGTAGTCTTCTGAAGGTTGTAGTGACATGAGAAACTATCTAGGGATGTAGTTAGGCGTGCTGCAAATAGAGACCGGAAGCGAAGGCGCGCTTCACAGTAGCAGAGCTGGGAGTTGTCAGCGATTCACAGCTGATAGCTTGCGACAGGATCGGTGAACTAGAACCATCCAGAGCCTGCTCCACCTCTCCGTGGTACCTCCCAAGTTAATCGACAGGTTATCCTCATTGCAAGTCAGATCTCTTCCAACGTGTACGTCGCTAGAGACTAATGACACCAGTGTTGTGTTGTTTGGTAAGTCTTATTTAGATTACTGCGTAGCGTTGACATCTTCTACCTTGAAATTATATTCGTAGTCTTTTTATGGCTACGGAATCAGGATCATTTTTGGAGTCGTGATGCTGTCCAGTTTCACTGAGGGAATTCAGAATGTCAACACAGTTCATTGCTCTTCCACACTCATAACATTAGCTAAACCGGTTAGATATGAAGTCACGCAGTTTACCTCTTACATCCAAATGTCCTGGCACGTAAATGAAGTAGACATTTGTTAAAGTATACATCACCGGAGATTCATCATCATGTGTCATATCGGTTGGCGTAGGCGATTATGTCCTTCCACAATGTTCTATCTACAGTGCATCGTATCAGTTCTGTTGTTCACTTTTTTCCATGCCATGACACCAAGCTATCCGGTATTTTCTCTCTCTGTCGTCCGCGATCTCTCTTTCCTTTTATTTTGCCAGTTGTAACCAAGTATTCCAACTTTCCTCTTCTCATGATGCGACCGAAAATTGTTGATTGTTTCTTTCTGATGTTTTTTAGGAGCTGCCTTTTTGTGTTGGCCCTTTGAGAACTTCCTCATTGGTCCTTTATCTGTCCAGGGAACTTTCAACATTCTTCTGAGAAATCCTATCTCTGTGGCTTCAAATCGTCATTTCATGTGTTTTTCTATTGTCCATGATTCCTTCCATAGGTCAGAATTGGTTCTATATAGCATCTATGAACTCTCTTTCTCATTTCTATTGACATAGATTTGTTGCATAAGATACTTTTCATTTTCTGAAATGCTATTTTGGTCTGAGCTATTCTGCTTTTTAATTCCGTGGTGCATCTTCCATCTGATGTTATTATTGTGCCCATGTATTTGACGCGTTGCACTTGTTTCAAATTTGTCCTGTTTATGCTGCACGCTGGTGATGATTATTTCTTCGATATGACCATTACTTCTGTTTTCTTACTATTCAGACTGAGACCTTTCTTTTGCTTTCTTTTACTATTATGTCTATCATTTCCTGTAGTTCACTCTCTGTCTCTACTATTAAGACTGTGTCGTCCGCATATCGCAAATTGTGTATATTGTGACCGTTGACTTCAATTCATTTTTTGTCTACTATTGATCTCATAATATATTCGCTGTAAAGTGAAAACAAATCCGGCGACAGAACACAGCCTTGTCTGACTCCCTGTTTTATAAGTTGAAATTGTCCTGTTTGGTTGCTAATTCGTATAGCTGCTGTTTGCTGCCAGTACATATTTTGTATGATTCGCAGATCCTTGCCATCAATGTTTAATTTCTCCAGCATATTGATTATCTCCACATGCTTTACCTTATCAAATGCTTTCGTGTAGTCTATAAAGCACATATATAGATCTTTCTTTACCTCTATAAATCTTTCTATCAATATTCTTAAGATGTATATTGCATTATTGGTGCCCTTTCCTTCCACAAATCCACATTGTTCCTCACTTATTTCTGGTTTTATTTTGTTCCTTACACGTCTCATGATGATTCTTAGTAATATTTTAATCATATGGCTTATGAGACTAATAGTGCGATGGTCTTCACAATCAGTGGCACCTGACTTCTTCGGAATGGCTACAAAGATAGATTTTAGTAGATCTTCCGGTACGTGTCCAGTGTTATACAAGTCATTGAGTAATTTTGTTATGACTTGTACTCCCAGCTCTCCTAATGCATTTATCTCTTCGATTGTTATATTGTCAGGACCTGGAGCTTTGCCTCTTTTCATGTGTTGAATTCTGTCCTCCACTTCACTCTGCATATTTGGTGGTCCTGTGTCTTTGTTTGAATTGTTTAACTCTGGTCTTTCATCATCATAGAGTTGACTGATATATTCTGTCCATCCTTCTATTGTCTTCTCCTGTCTCATTATTATATTTCCTTCCTTTGATTTAGCACATCCTGAAACTTTGACTTCTTTTCCTCCTGTTAATTCATTTATCTGTTTGTGCATAAATTTTGAGTCTTTCTTTTGTTGTTTTTCCATTTCTTCACATTGCTGTTTTAACCATCCTTTCTTTACTTCTCTGCATTTTTTCTGGATCTCTTTGTGCAATATTTTGTTTGTTCGTTCTTCTTTCTTATGTTTTCTTCTTTCATCCATTAGTTGTAATATTTCTTCTGTTATCCATTTCTTTTTGTTGATTCTTTTGGTCACTGGTATTACTTCTTTTGATGTTTGTTGAATCGATTGTTCGAGCATTTCCCACTGCTCCTCGATGTCCTGTATTCTCTCAATAGCATTATATCTATTTTGTACTATCGTGCTGTACTTATCACTCGTCTGTTTATCTACTCTAAATATATCTAGTTCTAATTTTATATTTCTTGGGGATTTCTGTGCCTTCCTCAGTTTTATTCTTATACTTGCCACTACTGGTACATGGTCACTATTGCAATCTGCTCCTGACCTTGTTTTAACAGATGGGCAGCCCATTCCTAAATCTTCTCTGTACCAGTATAAAATCAATTTAATTGTGCACTTTTTTGTCTGGGCTTTGCCATGTCCATAGTCGCCTAGGGTGTTGTTTGAACCAGGTATTACCTGTCATCATGTCTTGTATACACACATACATGCATACACTCACACACATACACTCATACACATACACGCATACATGCATACCCCAATACACACATACATGCATACCCCAATACACACATACGTGCATAGAAGCGCACACGCTCAGACACGCACGTCCGCTCGCACACACACACACACACACACACATCCGCACATTAATCCCTATATTATATATCACTTATTGCCTATGTTGAGTTATGATTGCTCTCTGGCTGTGTTTGTTGACTAACAGTCTGCCTCTAGAAGCGGCCCTCAATCTTATCTAGAGATCCACAAGTGCCCTAACAATAATATCCCCCTATATCTTACAGCCCATAACGTGTTTCCCCATAAACCGACTTCATGGAAAGTTTCCCATACCCAGTTTGTCATTTTCAGCCAGGTGAAAGGGCCTATTCAAGTTTGACTGCCTCAAGAGGCTTTTGTTCAGCGCGCGGGCCCAGGTAACTTGAGAAAATATCAATACACAGCTATTGTCAATAAGTGGAATTGTCGTAAACTTGATATGGAAGCATTTATTCTCCGTGTTATCGGATTCTCAGATATTCTAAATTCGGATACTGCCATTACTTTTAATCGCACTTGAATTTTTTTTTATTACGCCTCCTTACTTTCTTTCTTTCTTTCTTTCTTTCTTTCTTTCTTTCTTTCTTTCTTTCTTTCTTTCTTTCTTTCTTTCTTTCTTTCCTTATTTTTTTCATTCTTTCATTCTTCATTTCTTTATTTCTTTCGTTTCTTCTTTCTCTCGTTCAGTCGACGACTACTAAAGGAATTGATTAAACACTCTTCGTCATCCGTCCTTAAAAGGATTAAGTTGGCGCAGATGTTTTTTGATGAGGTTTGCAGTAAAAAGTAAGAGTAAAAGAGCCCGCGTCACGCCAAGTGGCGTATAGGGAATATGGTGTTAGTGACCCAGTCACGCCAAGTGGCGTATAGGGAATATGGTGTTAGTGACCCAGTCATGCCAAGTGGCGTATAGGGAATATGGTGTTAGTGACCATAAATTTTACAGACCTTTAGCACATGATTTTTGGGTAATGTGGTCGGTATTACGCCCGTGCTGCTTTACTTTCCAATAAAAAATCCGGTACCCATTTGAGGCTGGGTGAACCCGTAAGCCGTCAGTTGGGATCGAACCTTACCTCTTGTCCTTTGTAGTCCAGTTCACTAATCACTGAGCTATTGGAGTTCCCGAGGTTTGCTGTAGCAATGTAATATTTGCGCCTTTCGTCCCAATACATCCGACATTAGCACGACATTTTTGAGTACCAGGTTGCCTTCCATCTTCGATCCCTACTCGCGTGTCAACACTAGACTAGTGCATCGAAAAAGAGGTCGAGTTTGTCTGCATGGCTCAGGTTCACTGATCCAGGTGCAATGATCAAAAAGCACGAGGTACATTCGTTGCACTGAGAAACATATGAAAATCCCCGCCAAAAAATAGGTTAAATATAAAAATAAAAAATGTAAACTCCAATGTTAGGTCAGTCCTATTATGTGACTGTGAAACATGGAGAACAAAAAGAACAACAATTATGAAAACACATATCTTCATTAATGGATGCTTGCGCAGAATAAAAGGATGGAAATTGCAGGACAAAATCACTACCATAGAATTATGGAAAAGTACTTGTCAAATACCAGTGGATAAAGAGATACAGCGAAAATGATGGCGCTGGATAGGACACAAACTGCAGAAGCCAAGAGAGAGTATTACACAACAGGACCTTTTTGGAATCCCAAAGGCAAAAGACATAATAATAATAATAACAATAACAATAACAATAACAATAATAATATTAACAGAAAGTAAAAATTTATACAGGAAACGACATTGCTGATATAGACAATACTTCGGGCGAACGAAAGATAGATAGATAATAATACAGTAACAATAATAATAACAATAACAATAATAACAATAATAATAATAATACATGAATACTAATATAAATGGAAACTTTGGAGGAGCCAGATCAGCAAATAAGTTTAGAGAGACAGTTATGTTTACAATAATTGGCTAAGTTAACAAACAAGGGAAAACAGAAAGCACAAAATGTATTCGACTGCACGAAATATGACTGAACAATTACTCCTCGAAACAGCGCCTTGCCACTAGAAACCTCCATATCAGAACACTGGTAGCTGAATAACTTAATTAGAAAGTTACTATTAATTGCACTTGTCTTTCACATATGTAGCATCTAATTGCTATCAATTGCACTCATTTTTCACATATGTAGCATCAAGCTGCTACTAATTGCACTTGTCTTTCACATATGTAGCATCTAATTGCTATCAATTGCACTCATGTTTCACATATGTAGCATCAAGCTGCTACTAATTGCACTTGTCTTTCACATATGTAGCATCTAATTGCTATCAATTGCACTCATTTTTCACATATGTAGCATCAAGCTGCTACTAATTGCACTTGTCTTTCACATATGTAGCATCAAGCTGCTATCAATTGCACTCATGTTTCACATATGTAGCATCAAGCTGCTATCAATTGCAGTTGTCTTTCACATATGTAGCATCTAATTTCTATCAATTGCACTCATGTTTCACATATGTAGCATCAAATTGCTATCAATTGCACTTGTCTTTCACATAATTAGCATCAAATTGCTATCAATTGCACTTGTCTTTCACATATGTAGCATCAAATTGCTATCAATTGCACTTGTCTTTCACATATGTAGCATCAAATTGCTATCAATTGCACTTGTCTTTCACATATGTAGCATCAAATTGCTATCAATTGCACTTGTCTTTCACATATGTAGCATCAAATTGCTATCAATTGCATTTGCCTATCCCATATGTAACATCAAGCTGCTATCAAATGCACTCATTTTTCACATATGTAGCATCAAATTGCTATCAATTGCATTTGCCTATCACATATGTACTATCAAGCTGCTATCAAATGCACTTGTCTTTCACATATGTAGCATCAAATTGCTATCAATTGCATTTGCCTATCACATATGTACTATCAAGCTGCTATCAATTGCACTTGTCTTTCACATATGTAGCATCTAATTGCTATCAATTGCACTCATTTTTCACATATGTAGCATCAAGCTGCTACTAATTGCACTTGTCTTTCACATATGTAGCATCTAATTGCTATCAATTGCACTCATGTTTCACATATGTAGCATCAAGCTGCTACTAATTGCACTTGTCTTTCACATATGTAGCATCTAATTGCTATCAATTGCACTCATTTTTCACATATGTAGCATCAAGCTGCTACTAATTGCACTTGTCTTTCACATATGTAGCATCTAATTGCTATCAATTGCACTCATGTTTCACATATGTAGCATCAAGCTGCTACTAATTGCACTTGTCTTTCACATATGTAGCATCTAATTGCTATCAATTGCACTCATTTTTCACATATGTAGCATCAAGCTGCTACTAATTGCACTTGTCTTTCACATATGTAGCATCAAGCTGCTATCAATTGCACTCATGTTTCACATATGTAGCATCAAGCTGCTATCAAATGCACTCATTTTTCACATATGTAGCATCTAATTGCTATCAATTGCACTCATGTTTCACATATGTAGCATCAAGCTGCTATCAATTGCAGTTGTCTTTCACATATGTAGCATCTAATTTCTATCAATTGCACTCATGTTTCACATATGTAGCATCAAATTGCTATCAATTGCACTTGTCTTTCACATAATTAGCATCAAATTGCTATCAATTGCACTTGTCTTTCACATATGTAGCATCAAATTGCTATCTATTGCACTTGTCTTTCACATATGTAGCATCAAATTGCTATCAATTGCACTTGTCTTTCACATATGTAGCATCAAATTGCTATCAATTGCACTTGTCTTTCACATATGTAGCATCAAATTGCTATCAATTGCATTTGCCTATCCCATATGTAACATCAAGCTGCTATCAAATGCACTCATTTTTCATATATGTAGCATCAAATTGCTATCAATTGCATTTGCCTATCACATATGTACTATCAAGCTGCTATCAAATGCACTTGTCTTTCACATATGTAGCATCAAATTGCTATCAATTGCATTTGCCTATCACATATGTACTATCAAGCTGCTATCAATTGCACTTGTCTTTCACATATGTAGCATCTAATTGCTATCAATTGCACTCATTTTTCACATATGTAGCATCAAGCTGCTACTAATTGCACTTGTCTTTCACATATGTAGCATCTAATTGCTATCAATTGCACTCATGTTTCACATATGTAGCATCAAGCTGCTACTAATTGCACTTGTCTTTCACATATGTAGCATCTAATTGCTATCAATTGCACTCATTTTTCACATATGTAGCATCAAGCTGCTACTAATTGCACTTGTCTTTCACATATGTAGCATCAAGCTGCTATCAATTGCACTCATGTTTCACATATGTAGCATCAAGCTGCTATCAAATGCACTCATTTTTCACATATGTAGCATCTAATTGCTATCAATTGCACTCATGTTTCACATATGTAGCATCAAGCTGCTATCAATTGCAGTTGTCTTTCCCATATGTAGCATCTAATTTCTATCAATTGCACTCATGTTTCACATATGTAGCTTCAAGTTGCTATCAATTGCATTTGTCTTTCACATATGTAACATCAAATTGCTATCAATTGCACTTGTCTTTCACATATGTAGCATCAAATTGCTATCAATTGCACTTGTCTTTCACATATGTAGCATCAAATTGCTATCAATTGCACTTGTCTTTCACATATGTAGCATCAAATTGCTATCAATTGCATTTGCCTATCCCATATGTAACATCAAGCTGCTATCAAATGCACTCATTTTTCACATATGTAGCATCAAATTGCTATCAATTGCATTTGCCTATCACATATGTACTATCAAGCTGCTATCAAATGCACTTGTCTTTCACATATGTAGCATCAAATTGCTATCAATTGCATTTGCCTATCACATATGTACTATCAAGCTGCTATCAATTGCACTTGTCTTTCACATATGTAGCATCAAATTGCTATCAATTGCATTTGCCTATCACATATGTACTATCAAGCTGCTATCAAATGCAGTTGTCTTTCACATATGTAGCATCTCGTGACTGTAGCATGAGATTACAACAACAAACTCGGGAATGCAGACCCGCATCATGAGTTACGATGCTTGAAGCGACACTATCCAGAAGTGTTCGGAGGGGGCCGAGCACATATGGGTGAAAACTCGCCTGCTAAGACGCTGATTCAAGTCTCGTACTTTACCTTTACCTTTACTGTCTAGTGTCTATTTGTAACCGTGAATGATGAAACATACATATTTAAATCATAATTAAGTGAGGACAAAACAGGATAAGACAAAATTAGCATAGGAATGACTAAGTAAACCGCACTGACTGACCACTGGTTGTAAACTTATCGTAGACTTCGGTAAGGAATGTAGAACTCATAAACTAAAGGTGCCAGATGGCTGGGGAATGACCTTAGCTGTTGGTGGGGAACGTAGAACTCATAAACTAAAGGTGCCAGATGGCTGGGGAATGACCTTAGCTGTTGGTGGGGAACGTAGAACTCATAAACTAAAGGTGTCAGATGGCTGGGGAATGACCATAGCTGTTGGTGGGGAACGTAGAACTCATAAACTAAAGGTGCAGGATGGCTGGGGAATGACCTTAGCTCTTGGTGGGGAACGTAGAACTCATAAACTAAAGGTGCCAGATGGCTGGGGAATGACCTTAGCTGTTGGTGGGGAACGTAGAACTCATAAACTAAAGGTGTCAGATGGCTGGGGAATGACCTTAGCTGTTGGTGAGGAGCGTAGAACTCATAAACTAAAGGTGTCAGATGGCTGGGGAATGACCTTAGCTGTTGGTGGGGAACGTAGAACTCATAAACTAAAGGTGTCAGATGGCTGGGGAATGACCTTAGCTGTTGATGGGGAACGTAGAACTCATAAACAAAAATAAGGCTAGTCACACGGTGTCAGATGATTAGGGAGGGTCACTTGAGTGTAGAGATGAGTGGAGCAGGTCAGATGTCAGTTTTATCTGGAGAAAGAATAGTTGGCAGGAGAAAAAGGTTCACTGTCGGTCAAAGGACAGGAGTATAAAAGTTAGAGGGCAGACTTGAGAAGGGGACTTCCACACTTAGACTTAAAGATAGGAACACACAGAGATAGCCACGCACTAGCGACCGATAGGAACTGAGATAGTCATAGAAGAACTTCAACTTAGAGAAGAGACTAGAAATAGAGAAGCAGAACTACAGGAAAGCAGAATTATAATTATAGATCAGAATTAGAAGTCACTAGCCAGAACTAGAGGACGAGAACTAGAACGAGAGACGTAGAACTAGAGATAGGCACCGAGATAGCCATTGGTGAACGTTAGAAACAGAAGACACAGACGAAAGAGAGCTAGATAGAGAGACAGCTAGAATAGCCACTATAGGAATAGTTGAGGTACAACACTGACGGTAGTCGAAATACTTCAGCGACCAAGACTGTTGATAGATCGAACAAGTATCTACAGACACGCTAGGAAGGATATCATGATAGTATCTATATAGATCTGTATGTAATATAATAAATGAGGACTTATTTAGAACACACCAAGTTTGTTCATTCTTGAATGTGTGATGTCGTGTCTTATACGAAAAACAATTAGAACACGGCTATATATTAAGACAAGCAACGCCATAGACAGAGTAGGGCTTCAAAACTTGTGTTGTAGTCGCACAGTGATATCACGAAGCCTCATGATAGTAGTTCCCAGCGGTTTAGGATGATGATCAAAAATAATATTAATAAATGAACGCTATTACGAATCTTTACGAATTATTACGAATTTTGTGACATGAGACTGGGGTCTTGGGCTATAATGATCAACACACACTCAATTTGTTGTGAAAAAATTAAATCCATATCATGTGCTAAAACAAACATCGTTCAAAGAATGATTGAGCTATTGAGTTATTTGTGGGTAACTTGTAAGGTTGCTTAGCTGACGTTGTGCTGAAATGCAGATATCTTGTTGCAAGGC
The DNA here is from genome assembly GCA_032433765.1 of Megaustenia siamemsis. NCBI lineage: Eukaryota > Metazoa > Mollusca > Gastropoda > Stylommatophora > Ariophantidae > Megaustenia > Megaustenia siamemsis. The sequence goes on from JAVIAB010000088.1 coordinate 15,051,865, forward strand.
ACTGTGTCGAGCAGTACCTGGTTCGATCCTCCTTCTGTCTGTTCATTGTTTTCTGTGTTTTTGTTGTTTATTTGTTGCTTTTCCACATGTTTTAAACATATTTATCCTAAAAGACATATTTTTATTTCCCGGGATACACGTCCAATGTCAAAATCAATTATGCATAACAGAACTCTTAATTCCATTTTTAAAACTGGGTTGGCAATAATGATACAGCTTTATCAAAATAAAAGTGGGTTGGCAATAATGAAACAGCTTTATCAAAATAAAAGTGGGTTGGCAATAATGATACAGCTTTATCAAAATAAAACTGGGTTGGCAATAATGATACAGCTTTATCAAAATAAAACTGGGTTGGCAATAATGATACAGCTTTATCAAAATAAAACTGGGATGGCAATAATGATACAGCTTTATCAAAATAAAACTGGGTTGGGAATTATGATACAGCTTTAACAAAATAAAACTGGGTTGGCAATAATGATACAGCTTTATCAAAATAAAAGTGGGTTGGCAATAATGATACAGCTTTATCAAAATAAAACTGGGTTGGCAATAATGATACAGCTTTAACAAAATAAAGAGCTTCCTGTTAAACTATCAGTGAGAATGTAGACCTTAAGGGATTACTGAGATCATTATTATCTGGGTCTAGGTATACTCGCAGACCCGAGAACTTGGATAATGTTGATAGCAATGTTATATATATTTACAAGGGAGATAAGTCAAACAACGGATAAATTGACAATATTATAGACAGTTGGCTCCCTTTACAATAATGTTTTCAGAGTAATTGTAAACTCTTTATACAGAGTATCGCAGCGGGAGATAATCTAATCATCAGCAATGGAATACGTCGATCAAGTGTTTCGATCTTGTTGACATATTGACACTCTAGGCGGGTAAAGGGTGGGGCCTTGGGTACCCCCAGGCCTGTCGGTCTCCTGCTGCATTAAGCTTGAAGGCTCACGTTATATTGGCAAATAATAACAAAACATATTCTGCGCAACACTACTGATTTAATCTACTGTCATCACGAGGCCGCACATGATTGTCATAGCTTTTACCTAGCAGATAACATAAACAGTTGGCTCCCTTCATAATAATGTCACTACAAGTGCGATTCAAATTTTCAATCACACCTTCATGCCCTTTCAGGGTTGGATATCTGAATTTTTATGCATTCATTTGCATTTCTTTGCCTTAACCCCTTACAAGAACAATACCGCTGCTTCTTAATGTTTGTATTTCGTCCTTAGTGTTTACTCTAGTACATATATATTAGTTTAGACCGTTTATGTTTCGTTACTTGTTAGCTATGTAGGATTAGTTTTATTTACTTACATATCTGTGTGTGCGTGTTGTTTGTTTGTTCCTGCTGAAGGCTTATAGAGGTGCGCGTGGCCGTGCGACTAAAACCACTGTTCCGCTGGCTGAAAAGCTGACGTACGGTGTTCGAAACTAACGGTAGACAGAAAGGATTTTTTCTATCGAGGGTGAAATAAGAATCCTGAGTCTCGCACTTCGTGGCGACTGCTTGACCAAGCGACCTTTATCCCTCGGGTTCTATCGTTGCCCCCGGACATACACCAGCAATGGTACTATGTGTCGTAAAGAAAGATAGAAGGCATATTGAGCCGAAACGTCGTTCAAATCTGTGTCGTCTACCAATCACGTAAAGCTTTTCCATACCATTTTTTTCCCTTCAATTCTCCCTTGCAATTCTGTAGGAAGATCACGCTCTTCTCAGGGAAAGCAAAGACAACAATTATTTTTAAAATGTTTTAATTTTTTTAGACAAAAGAAAAAAAAATAATGTTACCACAATGTTAGTGAAGGTACTTCAGTGAAGGTGTCATCCCACACCGTTGGTAGTCACAATTGTGATGAATTTATTTCTAAACAAAACGAAACGATACTTGGCAATTACTGCTGATTATCATCTTTGAGTATCATCTTTGAGTATCATCTTTGACTATCATCTCCGCCTCGAAGGTTGGCTACTACGGGCAACCATCACGGTCTATCTTTTGCTTTGATATTACAGGTTGTCATTGGCTGACTTGTCCATCATTTGGTGTTACTCTTCCATGTTAGTCTTGGTCTGCCTATGCCTCTTTTACCCTGTGTTTCCAAGATTATTTTTGGTAGGCTGTTTTGTCTTTTTGACAAGCCCCGAAAATCTCATTTCTCTAGTTTAAGTTGTTTAGTAATTTTCTTTTCACTTTAGTTTTAAGACTTCACCATTTCTTTTCTTTTCTTTCCACCCAAATTCTTCCTATTCTTCTATAAATCCACATTTCAAAGGCTCCAATTTTCTGTTCTGTTGTCTTTTTTTAATGTCCATGTTTCTGCAACATACAGGAATATTGAGAAGATTTAACATTTTGCTATTCTTAGTTTTAGCCCTCGTGTTATTCATCATTATTTATCAGCCATCATCAAAATATCAGCCATCTTGGATTGTTAATAATTGTATGCAATCTTTGTTAACCTGCACCATCAAAGCAAGAGACAGAACAGAATGGCGCTCCATGGTAGCCTACATTCGTTGCGGAGATGGCACTCGATCATGATGATGATGATGATGATATGCAGTCTTTGTTAACCTGCACCATCAAAGCAAGAGACAGTGCAGAATGGCGCTCCATGGTAGCCTACATTCGTTGCGGAGATGGCACTCGATCATGATGATGATGATGATATGCAGTCTTTGTTAACCTGCACCATCAAAGCAAGAGACAGTGCAGAATGGCGCTCCATGGTAGCCTACATTTGTTGCGGAGATGGCACTCGATCATGATGATGATGGTGATATGCAGTCTTTATTAACCTGCACCATCAAAGCAAGAGACAGAACAGAATGGCGCTCCATGGTAGCCTACATTCGTTGCGGAGATGGCACTCGATCATGATGATGATGATGATGATATGCAGTCTTTGTTAACCTGCACCATCAAAGCAAGAGACAGAACAGAATGGCGCTCCATGGTAGCCTACATTCGTTGCGGAGATGACACTGATCATGATGATGATGATGATATGCAGTCTTTGTTAACCTGCACCATCAAAGCAAGAGACAGTGCAGAATGGCGCTCCATGGTAGCCTACATTCGTTGCGGAGATGGCACTCGATCATGATGATGATGATGATATGCAGTCTTTGTTAACCTGCACCATCAAAGCAAGAGACAGTGCAGAATGGCGCTCCATGGTAGCCTACATTTGTTGCGGAGATGGCACTCGATCATGATGATGATGATGATATGCAGTCTTTATTAACCTGCACCATCAAAGCAAGAGACAGAACAGAATGGCGCTCCATGGTAGCCTACATTCGTTGCGGAGATGGCACTCGATCATGATGATGATGATGATGATATGCAGTCTTTGTTAACCTGCACCATCAAAGCAAGAGACAGAACAGAATGGCGCTCTATGGTAGCCTACATTTGTTGCGGAGATGACACTGATCATGATGATGATGATGATACGCAGTCTTAAAATGAATAAAATTACAATAATTACGGAAGAGATTGTTTATTTTTCTATTTAGTTGAAGAACGTGTGTGTACAAAATGTGGACAACTGGTTACTTGTACTAGTTTTGTGACATGAGACTGGGGTCTTGGGCTATAATTATCAACACACCCTCAATTTGTTGTGAACAAATTAAATCCATATCATTTGCTAAAACAAACATCGTTCAAAGAATGATTGAGTTATTGAGTTATTTGAGTTATTTGCGGGTCATCATCATTGCACTCCGAACATGTCCGTGCTCAGATACCCTCATCTGCGGGTCTAGCAGTGTCCAGCGACTGACGACTTCAGTTCTGTGTTGGTTGATAAGTCTTCTTAGACGCCCACTAAATGTCTCGTTTCTGGCTGGGCCTGTCTTAATTAATGAGGAGGAGGTGAAAATGAAATAGAATGAGGACGGGAGGGAATGAGGAAAGAAGAATGAGGTGGAGGAAGAGAACAAGAATGTGGTGGAGGAGGAGAACAAGAAGCATGAGAAGTAGAAGAAGTAGATGAAGGAAAAAAAGAAGAATGACGAGGAGGAGGAGAAAACGAAGAAGAAAAATGAGGAGGAGGAGGAGGAGGAGAATAGAAATGAGAAGGAGGAGAAGAGAAATGAGAAGGAAGAGAAGAGAAATGAGAAGGAGGAGAAGAAGAATGAGAAGGAGGAGAAGAGAAATGAGGAGGAGAAGAGAAATGAGAAGGAGGAGAAGAAGAATGAGAAGGAGGAGAAGAAGAATGAGAAGGAGGAGAAGAGAAATGAGGAGGAGAAGAAGAATGAGAAGGAGGAGAAGAGAAATGAGGAGGAGAAGAGAAATGAGAAGGAGGAGAAGAAGAATGAGAAGGAGGAGAAGAGAAATGAGAAGGAGGAGAAGAGAAATGAGAAGGAGGAGAAGAGAAATGAGAAGGAGGAGAAGAAGAATGAGAAGGAGGAGAAGAGAAATGAGGAGGAGAAGAAGAATGAGAAGGAGGAGAAGAAGAATGAGAAGGAGGAGAAGAGAAATGAGAAGGAGGAGAAGAGAAATGAGAAGGAGGAGAAGAAGAATGAGAAGGAGGAGAAGAGAAATGAGGAGGAGAAGAGAAATGAGAAGGAGGAGAAGAGAAATGAGAAGGAGGAGAAGAAGAATGAGAAGGAGGAGAAGAGAAATGAGAAGGAGGAGAAGAGAAATGAGAAGGAGGAGAAAAAGAATGAGAAGGAGGAGAAGAGAAATGAGAAGGAAGAGAAGAAGAATGAGAAGGAGGAGAAGAAGAATGAGGAGGAGGAGAAGAGAAATGAGAAGGAGGAGAAGAAGAATGAGAAGGAGGAGAAGAGAAATGAGAAGGAGGAGAAGAGAAATGAGAAGGAAGAGAAGAGAAATGAGGAGGAGAAGAGAAATGAGAAGGAGGAGAAGAAGAATGAGAAGGAGGAGAAGAGAAATGAGAAGGAGGAGAAGAAGAATGAGAAGGAGGAGAAGAGAAATGAGAAGGAGGAGAAGAGAAATGAGAAGGAGGAGAAAAAGAATGAGAAGGAGGAGAAGAGAAATGAGAAGGAAGAGAAGAAGAATGAGAAGGAGGAGAAGAAGAATGAGGAGGAGGAAGAGGATGTGGAGAAGAAGTGGCTCAGTGCTTACTATATTCGCTAGAGATCAGAAGATCTAGGATTCAATCCAGAGATGAGATAATTGTTACTGAGGTGGCTACCTGGTTAAATACATCTACAAGAATGAGTAGCAGACATTGTTTTATTTTGTAAAGCAGTGCGGCTTGGTGTTGTTTCTAATTTCTGTGTTGTAAAGCCGTAAACTAATGTCAATCATCAGATCTAATTTCCATCTCGTAAAGCGGCACACTGTGACAAACGTGAGACTTAATTTCCATGTTGTAAAGCTAACAAATATGTAAAACATGTGATGTTTGCGTCTCAACAATGGTTTTTTTTTTAAATTTTGTTACTATTCTGTCTTTCCATCTCTTTCATCCCACATTGTATTTCTCTGCTTTATTCTCTTTCTCTGTCTCTAAATTTAAAGTATGGGGGGGGGGGGGGGTATGGGTATGTATTTTCCTCTTCATCCTCAGCATCTATCTCTCTTTCTCTCTCTTTCTCTCTCTCTCACTCTCTCACTCTCTTATGTGTATTGTTGTTCTCATTCTCCTCCCCCTCTCCCTATCTCTCTCTCTCTTTCTAATTGTCCATGTTTTATTCTTAGTCCTCTTCTCTTTCCACTAATATGCTACTTCTCTCTTATCTTCATTCTTATTTTCTCACTCTTTCTCTAATTATCTATTTTTATTCATCTTAACCATACTTCTCTTTCCACTAATATGCTACTTCTCGCTTATCTTCATTCTTATTTCCACTCTCTCTCTCTCTCGCTCTCTCTCTCTTGCCTTTTTATGACTTTCGTTCCATAATCGGTTCTCCTCTTTCTCTCCTTACCGTTTATTTGCTCTTCTCTCACTACTCACTATCTCATTTATCTTTTCTCTTACGCTCTCTCTATCTCTCTCTCTATCTCTTGTTTTCGCCTCTCTCTGTTATTCTTCTCTATCCCAATATATCTCTCCAATCATAACAATCTGACTTTATTGCTAGCATATCCTGTACCCTGTGACTGCGTGAATATAAACATACATTAATTCACTACAAAATAACCAACACAATATATTGTTAATCCTCTTGTAACTCCTCCCTTGCTTACTTTTGCCTCCTTCCCTTCTCATTCAGGAAAACATGAATTTCAATGGAAAGAGCCTCCGCAAACATGTCCGAATACAGAAAATCAATCAGATTCATTTACTGGACATTCTTTTTCAGATGAAAGCCAATGTGGACTACACCACTCGGCAATTACTCGACCATTGTCTCGGTGTTTGACCAAATGGGTTGTGAATGGATATATTACGACGTTGGGACTCGTGGAATTTATTAATAGTTGCTGTTTATTTCATAATCGGCTAATTGATTTTATGTTTATGCGGTGTTCGGGTAAATTTTCTCACCCGGTGTAATATTCCGACGCGCCGTAGACTCAGTACGTTTACAGCTCTCGTGTGACCTTTGAAGTGGTTCATGCCTGCATGCAGAGTTAAACGTGAGAAATATACTGAAATGTTACTAAAATATGTACACTACTATAGCACATACTATAGTACTAGAATATGTACACTACTATAGCACATACTATAGTACTAGAATATGTACACTACTATAGCACATACTATAGTATTAGAAAATGTACACTACTATAGCACATACTATAGTACTAGAATATGTACACTACTATAGCACACACTATAGTACTAAAATATGTACACTACTATAGCACATACTATAGTACTAAAATATGTACACTACTATAGCACATACTATAGTACTAGAATATGTACACTACTATAGCACATACTATAGTACTAGAATATGTACACTACTATAGCACATACTATAGTATTAGAATATGTACACAACTATTACACATACTATAGTACTAAAATATGTACACTACTATAGTATATGCTATAGTACTAAAATATGTACACTACTATAGCATAGTACTAGTATATGTACACTACTATAGCATATAATATAGTACTAAATATATACACTACTATAGCATATACTATAGTAGTAAAATGTGTACACTACTATAGCATATACTATACGACTAAAATGTGTACACTACTATAGCATATAATATTGTACTAAAATATGTACACTACTATAGTATATACTATAGGACTAAAATATGTACACTACTATAGTATATACTTTGTACTAAAATATGTACACTACTATAGCATATACTATTGTACTAAAATATGTACACTACTATAGTATATACTATTGTACTAAAATATGTACACTACTATAGCATAGTACAAGGTAAAAGAGGCAGACCAAGACTAACATGGACGAGTAACATCAAAAGATGGACAAGTCAGCCTATGACAACCTGCACCATCAAGGCAAGAGAAAGGGCAGAATGGCGCTCCATGGTAGCCAAACTTCGTTGCGGAAATGGCACTCGATGATGATGAATCAAGTATTCCAACTTTCCTTAGCCATAACATTACCAGGTCTAAATTCGGCCCTGCCTTTGATATTTTTTTTTTATTTGATCAATTTTCCAAAATCTATAAGATCTTAAATCGAATGCCATCCTCATCCTCTCACATTATTTGACTCCTTCTCTCTTTCTATACTCCTCTGCATAATTCATTCCAACTATCTACCACACACGCAGCACTCAGATTAACCCGGATATACTTACATTATTTAAATCAGGCAATAAATTATTCAAATAACCCATCACACAACGTTCGGTGAAGGTTAAGCTAATGTTGCTAACCGGCAACCTCAGATACAGGCCAAAGGTGAAAGGTCCACCGTGATGCAGCATAAAACGACTAATTTAAAAATTATGTAAATCTAATAGTGTGAGCTATACCTTTTTCGGGTTGAAATATTTTTAACAACTTTTTATCTTACACAGTTCACTAGGCCAGATTTAGCTATAATAGATCTATCTATCTTTCGTTCGCCTGAAGTATTGTCTATATCTACAGCAATTGCTTAATGTGATAAACATAACAAGCAAAAAATATGGACTAGAAATGAATATCAAAAAGACTAAAACTATGATCATAAACAAAGAAAATTCTCAAGACCCACAATTAAATATCACAGTTGAGGGAACACATCTGGAGACAGTCCAGAGCTACAACTACCTGGGACATACTATAACCAATGATGGAAAATGTACAATTGAAATAAATAAAAGAATAAGTATGGCAAAAAGTAATTTTAATGTCATGAAGAACATACTAACAAAACAAATATCAACAGGGCTGAAACTAAGAATAGCAAAATGTTACATCTTCTCAATATTCCTGTATGGTGCAGAAACATGGACATTAGACAAGAAAACAGAACAGAAAATTGAAGCCTTTGAAATGTGGATTCATAGAAGAATAGGTAGAATTGGATGGAAACAAAAGATAACAAACGATGAAGTTTTAAAACAACTGAAAATAAAAAGAGAACTACTAAATACAATTAAGACAAGACAAATGAAAATTTTGGGGCATGTTAAAAGACACAACAGCCTACTAAAAGTAATATTGGAAGGGAAAATACAAGGTAAAAGAGGCAGAGGCAGACCAAGACTAACATGGACGAGTAACATCAAAAGATGGACAAGTCAATTTATGACAGCCTGCACCATCAAAGCAAGAAACTGAGTAGAATGGCGATCCATGGTAGCCAACCTTCGTTGCGGAGAAGGCACTCAATGATGATGATTGTCTATATATGCAATGTCGTTTCCTGTATAAATTTTACAATCTTTTGTAATTCTTGCAGTGGCCCATTTAGTTTTGTTTGTAGTGTTGTATCTATGTGCCAATGGATTTTCCTCAGTCTACTATATTCAGTGCAGTTTTGAAGTATGCGTTCAGCAGTCTGGGGCGCCTGTCCACATGTACAAGTAGTTGAGGTGCCGATCTTGAATTTTGTATACATATGACTATAGAGTCGATTGTGTCCTGTTCTGGACGTATAATGATAACTTGTTCATTTCTATTCATATTATGAAAGGCATCCTGATTTGGGGCTTGTGGTCCTCTGATTGATTTGATTATCTGTTTCTTATGATGGTATGTAACCGGTGTATCTGGTTGTGTGCCTGTTGAACCTTCCTTTTCCAACTGATCTGTTTTCTCATTTTCTGGTATTCCACAGTGAGATGGGATCCACTGCAGGGCAACCCTGTGGTGCTTGCAGAGTTCAATCAATAAGGTCTGCAAATGTGGTAATTTTCTGGATTTGTAGTGCCTGGAGTACTGATCTTGCATCTGTCAAAAACACTACAAGCTGTGGGCTAAGATTACTGTTCAGCAGTTTTTCTATTGCCAACTTTATTGCTTGTATTTCTGCATCATAATTGTGATACTATTTCCCTGTTGCTATTTTATTCATATCCCTAGTGTTATTTGGGTACTCTATATATGCACCTGCTCCCCCATTCTTTACTGCATTCTGTGCTGATCCATCTGTGTACACGCGAATCCATAGGTCTTGTGGGTATTCTTCATCCAGGAAACTGAGAGTTATTGTTTTTCGCTGCAGACTATTTTGTTCCTCTTTGTCAACTATTCCTTTCACTTCTGTCCGTATTTGAACTGATAATCTTGATTCCTCTTTCCAGGAAGTCTGTTCTGGTATGGATAGTTGGGGGTTAACGACTCTTGACATGTCTGGTGTTTGTCTACTAATACACTTGGCTTTGTGGATAAAACTGCTTCTCTTAAGTCGTCCCAATGCAAGATTTTGGAATCGGTCCTTCATTGGATGTCTCGTCATACAAGCACATTTGTTTGCCTGTATCAGCACCTTTGTGTCCCCCCCCCCCATTCTCTCAGTGCTGGTATCCTCCACAATTTCTCCATCTCCAATATTGGTGTTGATTTCATTGCTCCTGTGATGACCCTAAGTGCCTGGTTTTGTACTTTATCCAGCTCTTGCAGTGTGGTGTTTGATGCTGAGCACCATGCAGATGATCCATATTCTAATGTGGGCGTATACTCTGTTGGTAAACTTTACTGAGTATTTTCCCACTCGTACCCCATGTGGTTCCACACAACTTTCTTAGAATAGCCAATTTCCCCCTTGCTTTTTGGGTTGCCTTATTTATCTGCTGTTTCCAAGATAGTTTGTTATCAAATGTAACTCCGAGATACGTAGTTTGTATGTCTTCTTTCACAGGCTCATTGTTTATGTATATGGCTCATGCTTTTTGTTTTGGGGAGAGAGTGAAAAGTGTAGTGCTGCATTTGCCTGTATTAATACTGATACACCATCTATTTGTCCATGAATTCAGTGCATTCATAGCTCATTGTTGCAATTTGGATGCCACTGTTGCATACTCCTCTGTGCACCACATTACCAAGTCATCTGCATACATTGCCACTTTGATATCATGTGGTAGTTCAGTAACTAGGTCATTGATGTAGATCAGAAAAAGTGTTGGAGATAGTACCCCTCCTTGTGGAACGGCCTGGCGCAATAAGACCTTCTTACTCTTAAGACCATCCAGTTGCACTCTGGCTCTCCTGTTATGCAGGAATGCTTTGACCCATTTGTACATCCTGCCATTTACTTCATAATTTCTCAGTTTCTTCAAAAGCCCTTCCTTCCATACCTTATCAAATGCTTTCTTTAGGTCTATCCATGCTGCTAGTACCAGTTTCTTTTCTTGAAACGCATCCTCAATTTCCTGGGAAAGATAGGTTGCCTGATCTTCGGTAGAGTAACACTGTCTAAAGCCTGCTTGTTGTGGGACAAGGAGATTTTCACTTTCCAGGTACCACTGCAGTCTGAGATTGATTATACGTTCCATTGTTTTACACAAACAGCTTGTAAGGCTGATTGGTCTATAGCTGGATGTCATTGAACCATCTTTTCCTGGCTTTAGTAATGGTATCATAATTGCTTCTCTCCATACCAGTGGACCTGTGATCCAGCAAATGTTGTAGATCTGTAGTAGTTTTGCTTTAGCTGCAGTTCCCATGTTCTTAATCATTTCATTGGACACTCCATCACTGCCTGGTGACTTTTTCATTTTTAATTTGGATATTGCCACCTTTAACTCTCTTTGTGTAATGGATATTTCCATGACTTCATGTGTGGTCTCTTCTTGTCTTGCATGTAGTTGTTTTAAACGGGTCTCTTGTCGTTTCTCTAGGCTAATTTCAATACTATTGTCATTTGCAAAGAAGTCTGCAAAGTGATTTGTTGCATGCTTACCTGATATGATGTTTCCATCCTTCTTCAGTGTAATTTTGGTGTTCCTTTCTGTACCCTCATCATTCAGCTGTTTTACAAGCTTCCACACCTTTCGTGTGTCTCGTTCAAGATTCAAGGACTCTTGTTTTCTCTGTCCAGCTTCTCCGTCTGGCTTGTAGTTTAGCCCGTTGAAATTTGGCTTTAGCATGCTGGTAGTTGTTGTGGTGTTCTTGGCAAGGGTTATTTTCTGTTTGCTTTCGAGATGTTTCCATGTCATTGTGCAGTTGCTCTAGTTTACTGCTCCAGTATGGTTTGTAATGTTTCCGTGCCCCTCTAGGTTTTGTTTCACTGGCAGCTTGTTTTATTAGTCTACTGGATTCATCAACTATTTTGTTGATGTCTCTGTCCTCATCAAGGCCAGCTCCTTGTCGTGGGGATGGGGCTTAACAGTCACCAGAGACTGAAAACCAAGACTGGCCAGGCCTTCCTACACCTGAGCAGGACCACAGTCTGCTCTAGCAAGTTTAAGTGCTGAAGTCGGAGGCAACCAGCCAAAAGGCGCACTACGACAATCAGTATGCCACGCACTCACGCCAATAGGAAGTATGTCTATAACCGCTATAATAATTATAGTTTAATAAACATTGTTATACAACTAAAAAAAAAAAAAAAAAAGTAAAGTGCCCCCGTCACGCCAAGTGGCGTATAGGGAAAATGATGTTAGTGACCATAAATTTTATAGACCTTCGGCACATGATTTTTGGGGTAATGTGGTCGGTATTACGCCCGTGCCGCTTTACTTTCCCAGAAAAAATCCGGTACCCATAAAAGGCTGGGTGATCAAACCGTCGGTTGGGATCGAACCCTACCTCTTGTCCTTAGTAGTCCAGTTCACTAACCACTGAGCTATCGCGGTTCCCTGTTACACAACTGGCTAGGTAATACTTATTGTTTAATAAACATTGTTACACAACTGGCTAGGTAATAGTTATAGTTTAATAAACATTGTTACACAACTGGCTAGATAATAGTTATTGTTTAATAAACATTGTTACACAACTGGCTAGATAATAGTTATAGTTTAATAAACATTGCTACACAACTGGCTAGGTAATAGTTATAGTTTAATAAACATTGTTACACAACTAGCTAGATAATAGTTATTGTTTAATAAACATTGTTACACAACTGGCTAGATAATAGTTATAGTTTAATAAACATTGTTACATAACTGGCTAGGTAATAGTTATTGTTTAATAAACATTGTTACACAACTGGCTAGGTAATAGTTATAGTTTAATAAACATTGTTACACAACTGGCTAGATAATAGTTATTGTTTAATAAACATTGTTACACAACTGGCTAGATAATAGTTATAGTTTAATAAACATTGTTACACAACTAGCTAGATAATAGTTATAGTTTAATAAACATTGTTACACAACTGGCTAGGTAATAGTTATAGTTTAATAAACATTGTTACACAACTGGCCAGGTAATAGTTATAGTTTAATAAACATTGTTACACAACTAGCTAGATAATAGTTATTGTTTAATAAACATTGTTACACAACTAGCTAGATAATAGTTATAGTTCAATAAACATTGTTACACAACTGACTAGATAATAGTCATAGTTTAATAAACATTGTTACACAACTGGCTAGGTAATAGTTATAGTTTAATAAACATTGTTACACAACTGGCTAAGTGATAGTTATAGTTTAATAAACATTGTTACACAACTGGCTAGGTAATAGTTATTGTTTAATAAACATTGTCACACAACTAGCTAGATAATAGTTATTGTTTAATACACATTGTTACACAACTGGCTAGGTAATAGTTATTGTTTAATAAACATTGTTACACAACTAGCTAGATAATAGTTATTGTTTAATAAACATTGTTACACAACTAGCTAGATAATAATTATAGTTTAATAAACATTGTTACACAACTGGCTAGATAATAGTTATAGTTCAAAAAACATTGTTACACAACTGGCTAGGTAATAGTTATAGTTTAATAAGCATTGTTACACAACTGGCTAGATAATAGTTATAAATTAATAAACATTGCTACACAAGTGGCTAGATAATAGTTATTGTTTAATAAACATTGTTACAGAAATAGCCAGATAATAATTATAGTTTAATAAACATTGTTACACAACTGGCTAGATAATAGTTATAGTTCAAAAAACATTGTTACACAACTGGCTAGGTAATAGTTATAGTTTAATAAGCATTGTTACACAACTAGCTAGATAATAGTTATAGTTCAATAAACATTGTTATACAACTGGCTAGATAATAGTTATAAATTAATAAACATTGCTACACAAGTGGCTAGATAATAGTTATTGTTTAATAAACATTGTTACAGAAATAGCCAGATAATAATATAGTTTTAAAAAGTCATAAGTGGCTTGTCTAGTAATGATGAATATGTAACTTCTGAATTGGGTTAGACGGTGGAAGGGAACCCATACGCCTGTACTTTGTATATCTACCATCGGTGGCCTAGAGGTAAGACTTCAGCCTCTGAACAGGAATGTCCCATGTTCAATTCTATCAGTAAGAATAGTTATCAGAAAAAAAAATAAAAACCTGTATATTCGTGGTTTCTTCATCGCTTCCCTGGTCTATGGGTAAATGAAATTTGATGTCTAGCCCTCTCGGATAACGGCAACAAAAAGCAGTAGGTCCCGTGTTTACTCGCGCATGTTAGAAGACCCTTGGCAGTTAAACATGTAAACGGGTTGGCCAAAATACATGGCTTCTCCCCTGGTAAAACTATTAGCAAAAATATGCCCACACCGATGGTACCCAGACCGTGCGACGGAGTTCGTGCACGAGGGTTCGGTTCTCCTCGAAGATTATCGACATTTCAAGGGGAAAATTGCAGCACCTATGGGTTAGTCCGGTATGCAGTGATGATGAGCCTAACATAACATATCATAGATTACCTAATAAGGATAATACGTAAAGCTGTAACATACACTTGTATGTGGTCTACTCTCCCACATTTATCGTGGCCTCGCATAAAAAAAGAAAAAAGTAAAGTACCCCCGTCACGTCAAGTGACGTATAGGGAATATGGTGTTAGTGACCATACATTTTACAGACCTTTAGCACATGAATTTTGGGGTAATGTGGTCGGTATTACGTCCGGCCGCTTTAATTTCCCAGAAAAATATCCGGTAACCATTTAAGACTTGGTGAACCAGGAAGCCGTCGGTTGGGATCGAACTCTACCTCTTGTCCTTTGTAGTCCAGTTCACTAATCACTGCGCTATTGCGTCCTCGTATGATTCTGTATATTTCTGCCTTTTTTTTCTATTCCTGAAATAAACAAACTGAAAATAACAGACAATATGCGTAGAGGTAATATAAATTATGATTTCTGAAGTCTACAGCGCTTATTCACCGCAAGACCGCGATTATAAAGAGCGCTGCTTGCCCTCCATCACTGATAACCTCGTAGATCCTTGACAGGATTATGGTATAACTTCCGTGCAAGAGCCGAGCCATTTCACTCAAACACCAGCACCGATAACAGCAATCGCGATAACATTCTGAGTGCTCCAGTTCTCAAACTCCAAGCCTGTTTACTCTCGCGGGCTTGATCAAACAGCGACCACTCCCAGAGCTCGTTAGAAGTAAAGGCGACTAAAAAGCAGGGGCTTAACACCAAGTGGTTGTCTGGGTCGGGACAGCTCCCATAGTCGTTGTGTGGCGATGTTACATGTGTGGAGGGTGTGGCGACAGACTAGTGGGGTTTACGCTGTTCTTCCAAAACATAGCACCTCTGGCAGACTGCATATTTAAATCTCAAAGTACCATTTTATTAAATTAATTTGGATTGTGATTTTTATTTATGATTTCTCTCTGCGGCAACCACACCTGGTCTCAGCAGCGAGGCCTGGCTTGAAACGTCAGTTACTCATCGACGAAAAAAAAAAACATGAGTACCTCCGAAGTCGGAGTTATCTGCCTGTTCGGCGAAGGACCCCTGTGCACACGGAAAAATGGATTAACACGCAAAATTCAGTTCCTAGTCTCTACGGACTTCGTCAGTGTTGAAAGCTGGCGAACGCAACAACAACAACAACAACAACAACGACAACAACAACGACAACAACAACGACAACAACAACAACAACAACAAATTAATTTTTTTTTTAAGTATCGGGCCCCGTCACGCCAAGTGGCGTATAGAGAAAATGGTGTTAGTGACCATAATTTTTACAGACTTGCAGTTCATTATCTTCGGGGTAATGTGGTCAATATTACGCCAGTGCCTCTTCACTTTCTCAGAAAAAAATCCCGTACCCATTTAAGACCGGGTGATCCTGGAAGCTGTCGATCAGGGTCTAACCCGATCTCTTGTCCTTTGTAGCCCCGTTAAATAAGAATTGAGCTATCGCTCCATATTTGAGATATAACCTGACTAATTGTTCAGTTTTGATGAATAATGAGTCTACTACATTGTACTCGTCTTGTTAGTTAATTTGTTTGTTGGTTGGTTAGTTTGTTAGTTGGTAGGTTTGTTTGTTTGGTAGGTGTGTTTGTTGGTTGGTTTGTTTGTTTGTTGGTTGGTTGGTTGGTTTGTTAGTTGGTAGGTTTGTTTGTTGGTTGATTTGTTTGTTGGTAGGTTTGTTTGTTGGTTGGCTGGTTGGTTTGTTTGTTTGTTTGTTTGTTGGTTTGTTGGTTGGTTGGTTTGTTGGTTGGTTGATTGGTTTGTTGGTAGGTGTGTTTGTTTGTTGGTTGGTTTGTTGGTTGATTGGTTGGTTTGTCGGTAGGTGTGTTTGTTTGTTTGTTGGTTGGTTGATTTGTTTGTTTGTTTGTTTGTTTGTGTGTTGGTTGATTGGTTGGTTTGTTGGTTGGTTTGTTGGATGGTTGGTTGGTTGGTTGGATGGTTTGTTTGTTTGTTTGTTGGTAGATGTGTTTGTTTGTTTGTTTGTTGGTAGATGTGTTTGTTTGTTTGTTTGATCAATTGTTTGCTTTCACCAACTTGACATCTGTAGCGAAGTCACAAGAAACCAAATTTTGCGTAAATATCACTTTTTTTATTTAAGAAAACTGGAGGGAGGACGTCACTGTGTAGTCTTTTTTCGATGGAGTTTTAGAATCGTCTACTATGCAGCTCATTAAGGCATGTGAGCAGAATGTGCCAACTATACCACCCAGGACGCAGTGACATGAAGTGTAGCGGATATTGGAAATTCGCGACTGCAATGAAACTGATAGAACAGACAATCCCAGTCTTTTCTTTCTAATTACATGGTCAAAAAATATTGCTTACCTTGTGCGTAAATTATATGTTATGACAAAAATGTATTTGTGAGTTTGTAATATAGTGTGAATTAGTCGTTTATTTCTCTGTTATATTTTCATCAGGAATCTGTGGAGAGTAAACTCAACTATTGATCTCGATAGGCGGGATAGAAAGGTTATAACGTGAATAATTAGATTTGATTTACCATCTTTATACACGTATATGTGTGGTCGCTTGTATGTGTCCTCACCACGTCGTGGTAGAAAAGTTTCCTCATAACTACCAGAGCGATGCGGGTGGTAGCGATGTAGATGGTAGTGATGCAGATGGTAGCGATGTAGATGGTAGCGATGTGGATGGTAGCGATGCAGATGGTAGCGATGCGGATGGTAGCGATGCGGATGGTAGCGATGCAGATGGTAGCGATGTAGATGGTAGCGATGTGGATGGTAGCGATGCAGATGGTAGCGATGTAGATGGTAGCGATGTAGATGGTAGTGATGCAGATGGTAGCGATGTAGATGGTAGCGATGCAGATGGTAGTGATGCAGATGGTAGCGATGTGGATGATAGTGATGCAGATGGTAGCGATGTAGATGGTAGCGATGTAGATGGTAGCGATGTGGATGGTAGCGATGCGGATGGTAGCGATTCTGCCAGAATGATCCCCAAAAATTGGACCAGGAGGAGTGTGGACATATAAATTAATGGAACACAGACGTAGTAGTAGTAGTAGTTGTAGTTGTAGTTGTAGTTGTTGTTGTTGTTGCAGTAGTAGTAGTAGTAGATGTAGTAGTAGTAGTAGAATAGTTTTTGTAGTAAAATTAGTTTTTGTAGTAGTAGTTGTTGTTGTAGTAGTGGTTGTAGTAGTAGTAAAGTAGTAATGTAAGTAGTAGCAGTAGCATCAGTAGAAGTAGCAGTAAAAGTAGTATCATTAGTAGTAGCAGTAGCAGCAGTAGCATCAATAGCATCAGTGGAAGTAACAGTAGAAGTAGTATCAGTAGTAGCAGTGGTATCAGTAGTAGTAGTAGTAGCAATAACTTTAGTAGTAGTAGTAGTGGTACAAACAGTAATAGTAGTAGCAGCAGTTGTAGTAGTAGCAGCAGCAGTAGAAGTAGTAGAAGAAACAGCAACAGTAGTAGTAGCAGTAGTATCAGTAGTAGTAGTAATGCATCAGCAGTAGTAGTTGTATAAGCAGTAGTAGTAGTAGCAGCAGCAATTGTATAAGTAGCAGTAGTGGTGGTAGTAGTAGTAGTAGTAATGGTAGCAGCAGCAGGCGAAGTAGATGCGGAAACTTTGTGTGAAACTGAAGAAAACTTTGTATGTAACTAAAAAATACTGTGTATGTGTAACTGAAAGAAAAATGTGTATGTAAATAAAGAAAACTTTATGTGTAACTGTAGAAAACTGTGTGTAACTGAATTAAATTTTACGTGTAACTGAAAGAACTTGGTGTGTAACTAAATAAATCTGTGTAACTGAAGAAAACATTGTGTGTAACTGAATTAACTGTGTAACTGAAGAAAACTATGTGTGTAACTGAATTAAAATTTCAATGTAACTGAAGGAAACTTTCAATGAAACTGAAACAAACTTTGTGTGTAACTGAAGAAAACTATTTGTGCAACTCAAGAAAACTGTATGTTTAAATGAAATAACTTTATGTGTAATTGAAGAAAACTGTGTGTTGAACTGAAGAAAACTGTATACAACTGAAGAAAACTGTGTATAACTTAAGAAAACTGTGTTAACGAATAAGACTGTATGTGTAAATGAAGAAAACTGTATGTGTAAATGAAGATAAAATGTTATAAGTAACTGAAGTTCGTTCGCTTTCGTCAGCTTTGACCTCTGCGAAGTCCCACCCACTCAATTTTGTGGGACTGAATTTTGCGTGTAAAGTCTGTTTTATCCCATTAGAGGAAAAATTGAAAAAAAAAAATAAAAAATGGTATGTTAGAAGCTTTACGTGATTAATAGACGACACAGATTCGAACGACGTTTCGGCTCAATAGGCCTTCAGCAGGAACAAACAAACAACATACACACACAGATATGTGAATAAATAAAACTAATCCTACATAGCTAACTAGTAATGAAACATCAAAAAGAAAATAATCGAAATATGTTGACTTCCCTGTGTGTCGTGGACAGTGGTCAGGCTATGAAAGGAATTTCTCACGGGTGTAGCTGTAATTTATACCCTGTGGTCAGAGGTGAAGGGTTCTAAAAATACACGAGTGGGGGGAACGCTATCTAGGTACGTCGACTACAAAGGCACAGGCAATATCTGAAAGTATCTAAGGGCCCATAAATACATGTATACACACACACAGATGCGTGTATGCATATGTACACGTGCAAGAAGAAGTGCACATACTAATACATATCAACATACACATACATATACACACACATACATGTGTATGCATACAAGCAAGAGCACATATACATGCATGTATATGCGTATACACATATATACCAATACCCGTGCCTATGGACACATACATGCATGTGCACGTCCATACGGGGACAATCGTATGTGTGGAAGGGTTCAAACCGGGGTCAGTGTGCAAACTCGAAGGAGAAAGAATAGAACAGTGGAATGACAGGTATTCAAAAGGCGGAAAGAGTGAGATGTATGAGGGTGTGGTGCAATAAAAACATATGAGGGCTAAGTAGCGCAGAAAAAAAGGTATATAGGAGAACACCGAAGTGCCTCAACGGGGACCAGTGGAGAAGAACTAAGAATAGCGTGGCATAGTAGATAGACTAAAGAGCCACCACATGGGTGGTAGAGAGGGCTATGCAAGAGGGAAGGAGCAGCCGAAAGGAAACTATGTGTATGAGTGTGATACATTCATGCCTCGTGGGGTCAGCGAACCATACTGGACTATGAGGCGATTTTCCAAAGTATAGCGGCTGCGGTCGCCAGAGTGACAGAGGACAATACCAGTGACACGGATGTCGTCTTTGCCCTTGTGATCTGGGGTGTTGAAATGGGGCTTTACTGCAGCTTCGCATTTTTATGCATTCATTTGCATTTCTTTGCCTTAACCCCTTTTATCCCATTACAAGGATGCCCCTCGCCATGCAGGCAGATTTACTCCGACTTCAGAGGTACTAATTTTTAGGGAATTAGTAAAACCCAGGTGTCCTCGCCAGGGTACGAACCCCGGCTGTTGCCGTGGTAAGCCAACCGTCTATCGATTGCGCTAACCGGACACCCCAGTAACTGAAGTAAAATGCATATGTGACTGAATCAAATATTATGTGCAACTGAAGAAAACTTTATTTGTAACTGAAGAAAATGCTATAATTAACAGAAGAAAACTTTGTGTGAATTTTACCCTTATGCCCTTGATCATCTGACAGATAAAACAACCAACCAAATGACTTCCTCTCTCCAAACCCTTCTCTCGCTCTTCCATTTTTTCTTATTTTTCTGTTATTAAATGCGTCATCCAAACATTGGGACTTTGTGATCAGTTGTTGTGGACAATTAGCACTCACGGCAACAATATCGACATTAACAGCTCTGATCAATAATTGTTTATTGATTTTATTGAACATAATCAATCGAAATGTCATTTAAATTCGAAAGACACGCTGAAGTCACCCATTGATCTCGATTTAAATTAACTTAACACAACAGTAAATGAACCGACACATGAAGCCGTGGGGGTACAATTATTTTGAACCCAGCGATGCAAGACGCATATGCTCAAATAAATAACGTCCCTTTATGCATGTTCTGGGACAATTTATTGAAGTAAAAAAAACATTCGCTGGATCAGTATCAATAACAAATAAAGTTGGATGTAAATCTATTCCAGGGAACAGTTCTCGGCTTTAAAGAAAAAGTAAAGGTTCCCTTCATACCATGTATGGGGAATATGGTGTTAGTGACCATATTTTTCTATGCTTGCTCGCGATCGTCCGATGACTAAAGTATTCTAGAGTATTCGTAGACTGTAGAATTCCTCTTCGTCATCCGCCCTTAAAAGGATGTTAAGTGGGCGTGTCTGCGCTGTGTTGTGGTTTGCAGTGCAACACTGTTATATTTGCGCCTTTCGGCCCAACACATCCGACTTCAACACGACATTTTTGAGTACCGGGTTCTCTTCCCTCTTCGATCCCTGCTTGCTTGGCCAGACTAGACAGGTTAGTCTGTTACTAGAGGCACTGCGGAGAGGTGGAGCAGTGTCTGGATGGTTCTGGTTCACCGATCCTGGCGCAAGCCATCAGCTATGGGCCGCTGACAACTTCCAGCTCTGGTGCTGGGAGGCGCGCATTCGCCTCCATATTTTTCTATAACCACGGCACATGCTTGGGTGATGTGGTCGGTATCACGCCAGGCCGCCTTTACTCCCCATAAAAATCTCTGGTACCCATTTTTAAAGGTTGGGTGGACCACGGAGCCTTGTCAGTCCGAGAAAAAAAATTCGCCACTGCTGGGGATTGAACATAGCTCAAAAACTGAGATATGATGTCTGTCTCCATGGAGATAACACGTAAACAAGATTACTAGAGATAAAACCAACACTTAACTACCGGACATTAGATGTGACTGAATAGCAGTAGAAAGTTAGTAGTTCAATTATTTAGTTGGAGGGTTAGTTAGTTAGTGGGTTAAGTATTAGATTACTTAATTAGGTTAATAGGTTAGTTAGTTAGTAGGTTAGTTAGTTAGTTATAGGTTAGTTAGTTATTAGGTTAGTTAGTTGGTGGTTAAGTTTGTTAGTGCGTAGGTTAATTGTAGGTTACTTAGTAGTTTCTTTAGTTAGTTAATGGATTACTTGATTTGTTGGGTGGATATAGGTTAGTTAGTTAGTTTCTTTGTTAATTAGCTAGCAGTTTAGTTAATTAGTTCATTAATTCATCATCATTGAGTGCCGTCTCCCCAAAACGAAGGTTGGCTACCATGGAGCGCCATTTTGCTCTATCTCTTGCTTTGATGGTGCAGGTTGTCATCGGTTGATTTGTCCATCTTTTGATGTTACTCGTCCATGTTAATCTTGGTCTGCCTCTGCCTCTTTTACCTTGTATTTTCCCCTCCAGGATCACTTTCAGTAGGCTGTTGTGTCTTTTAACATGGCCTAAGAATCGCATTTGTCTTGTTCTAATTGTGTTCAGAAGCTCTCTTTTCATTTTTAGTTGTTTTAAGACTTTGTCATTTGTTTTCTTTTCCTTCCATCCAATTCTACCTATTCTTCTATATATCCACATTTCAAAGGCTTCAATTCTCTGTTCTGTTTTCTTGTCTAATGTCCATGTTTCAGCACCATATAGGAATATTGAGAAGATGTAACATTTTGCTATTCTTAGTTTTAGCTCTGGTGTTATTTGTTTTGATGTTAGTATGTCCTTCATGACATTAAAATTACTTTTTGCCATTCCTATTCTTTTGTTTATTTCAGATGTACATTTTCCATCACTGGTTATAGTATGTCCAAGGTAGTTGTAGTTCTGAACTGTCTCCAGGTCTATTCCTTCAACTTTGATATCCACTTGTGGGTTTTGAGTATTTTCTTTGTTTATGATCATAGTTTTAGTCTTTTTGATATTCATATCTAGTCCATATTTTTTGCTTGTCGTGTTTATTACATTAAGTAATTGTTGTAGGTCTTTAGGATTTTCTGCTAGTAGTACAGTATCGTCAGCATATCTTAGGTTATTGATTATCTTTCCATTAATTTGTAGGCCTGGCATCTCTATGATGTTTTTAAAGATTTGCTCAGTGTATAGATTGAACAAGCTTGGTGATAGGATGCATCCTTGTCTTACTCCTCTTTTTATATCAATGGGTGTAGAGAACTCTTTGTTATATTTTATTATTGCTGTTTGCTCCCAGTATAGATTGCATATTAGTCGTATATCCATGTCATCTAGATGTATCTCTTTTAGGCATTCTATAAGTTGTTTGTGGTGTACTCTATCAAAAGCTTTGGTGTAGTCTATGAAGCAGGCATATATTGGTTTGTTTACTTCTGTGTATTTTTCGATTAATGTTCTCATGCAGAATATGGCTTCTTTTGTCCCGCTATTTTTCCTAAATCCAAATTGCTGCTCATCTAATTCAGTATTGATTTTATTCTGAATCCTTCCTTGTAAAACTTTTAGCAAGATTTTTGTAACATGGCTCATTAGGCTTATTGTTCTAAAGTCACTGCATTCAACTGCACCATTCTTTTTAGGCAATGCAATGAAAGTTGATGTTTTTAGTTCATTTGGTATGTATCCTGTGTGGTATATGTCGTTGCATATGTCTGTAATCACTTCAATGCCAAAATCTTCAAGTGCCTGTATCATCTCTATCTGTATGCTTTCAGGTCCTGCTGCTTTTCCCCTTTTCATTGTTTTTATAGCTTTTTCCACCTCAGAATTTAAGATTTTATAGCCTGATGTACATTTTATAACTGGTTTCTTGTCCCTTTGATCATGAAATAGTTCTGTTATATATTCCTGCCATCTATCTATGATATCCTTATTGTCTGTTAGCATTTTTCCTTTTTTGTCTGCAATGCATCCACCTTCTGTGGCTTTTTTATTTTTATTAGTCATTCTCTTTATTTCTGTGTGCATTCCTCTTAGGTCTTGTTTGCTTTCCATAGTTTCTATTTCTCTACATTTTTGGCTGAGCCAGTCTTCTTTTGCCTTTTTGCACATTTTGCGTATCTCATTATCTATTTTATTGTATTGGGCAGTGTTCTTCGCTTGTCTCCTTTCTTCCATTTTTTCTAAGATGGTGTTAGTTATCCATTTTTGTTTTTTGTTCTTTTCTCTTTTGGGTAAGGTGTCGCAGGCTTTTTGTATGCTTTTCTTTATGCATTGCCATTTGGTTGTTACTTTTTCATCAGGATTTTCTCTTCTGTATTGTTCAATTCCTTCCTCTAGCAGCTTCTGGTATGTGTTCTTTACTTGTATTGTATAGGTATCTTTAATATCTTTTTGATTTAAAGCTGTTATGTCGAGTGGGTTTGTTGATGAATCAGATTTTTGCTTGTTTCTCTTTAGTTTGATTTTCATTTTAATCATTACAGGATTGTGATCAGAATTAATATCTGCTCCTGGGTAGGTTTTGGCTTTCTTTACGCTGTTACGGAACCTTTCTTTTATCATTATGTAATCTATTTGATTCCTCTTCCTATCTCCAGGGCTTTTCCATGTGTATAGTTTCCTTTTCTCTTGCTCAAAGTAGGTGTTACATATTATCAGCCTGTTTTCTTCACAGAATTGTATTAATCTTTCTCCTCTGTCATTTCTTTTTCCTAAACCATGATTTCCTATAATTTCCTATAAGTTCATTAATTAATTAACTAAATAGTTAGTGGTTTCCTTGGTTAGCTGGTTAGTTAGTCATCATCATCATGTGCCGTATCGGTTGGCGTTGGCGATCATGTCCTTCCACAAACTTCTATCCACAGTGCATCGTATCAGTTCTGTTGTTGACTGTTTTCCATGCCTTGACACCAAGCTATCCAGTATTTTCTCTCTTTGTCGTCCGCGATCTCTCTTTCCTTTTATTTTGCCAGTTGTAACCAAGTATTCCAACTTTCCTCTTCTCATGATGTGCCCAATAATTGTTGATTGCTTCTTTCTGATGTTTTTTAGGAGCTCCCTTTTTGTGTTGACCTCTTTGAGAACTTCCTCATTGGTCTTTTTAGCTGTCCAGGGAACTTTGAACATTCTTCTGAGAAATCCCATCTCTGTGGCCTCTAATCGTCTTTTCATTTGTTTGTCTATTGTCCATGATTCGCTTCCATAGGTCAGAATTGGTTCTATATAGCATCGATGAACTCTCTTTCTCATTTCTATTGATGTAGATTTGTTGCATAAGATATTTTTCATTTTCTAAATTGCTATTCTGGCCTAAGCTATTCTGCTTTTTATTTCCGTGGTGCATCTTCCATCCGATGTTATTATTGTGCCCAAGTATTTGACGCGTTGCACTTGTTTCAGATTTGTCTTGTTTATTTTTATGCTGCATGCTGGTGATGATTATTTCTTCGATATAACCATTACTTCTGTTTTCTTACTATTCAGACTGAGACCTTTCTTGTTGCTTTCTTTTACTATTATATCCATCATTTCTTGTAGCTCATTCTCTGTCTCTGCTATTAAGACAGTGTCATCCGCATATCGTAAATTATTCATGTTGTGACCGTTAACTTCAATTCCTTTTTTGTCTACTATTGATCTCATAATATGGTTTGTTAGTAGGTTAGTTATTTAGTAGGTTAGTAAGTTAGTAACTTTGTAGCTTAGTTAGTGAATTAGATAGTAGATTAGTTAGTAGTTTAGTTAGTTACATAGTGGGTTAGTTGATTAGAAGATTAATTAGCAGGTTAGTTAGTAGTTTAGTAGTTTAGAAAGTTAGTTTAGTAGTTAATTAATTAGTTAGTTGGTTAGATGGTTAGTAGGTTAGATAGTAGAGTACTTAATTGATTAGTTAGCAGGTTAGATAGTTTGTAGGTTAGTTAATTTGTAGGTAGGTTAGTAGGTTAGTTTGTTAGTTAATTAGTTATTTAGTAATTAATTTGCAGGTTAATTAGTTAGTACGTTAGTTACGATTTTTGGTTAGTAAGTCAATTTGTTAGTTAGTTAGTAAGTTAGTTAGTTAGTTAGTTAGTTAGTTAGTTAGTTAGTAAGTTAGTAAGTTAATTAGTTAGTAAGTTAGTAAGTTAGTTAGTTAGTTATTTAGTTAGTTAGTAAGTTAGTAAGTTAGTTAGTTGACTTGACTTGACTTAATCCCCTTGTTAGCCGTGAGCTATGAGCTCTTTACAGCTTAATGCCTCTCGCATGAAGGCGCAGGTCCTTCTCAGTTGTACAGCAGTAGAGTACAGTGTGCTATTGATGGATGGAAGTGGTGGGAGTAACATGCTCCGTCGATTTTGTAAATGGGGACAGTGTAGTAGCAGGTGATCTACTGTCTCAGATTGTTGGCGGCAGTGTCTGCACATTGGGTCATGTTGTGTTTTTATTCTGCTCAGGTGTTGATTGGTAGGAGCATGGCCTGTTCTCAGCTGGAATATCAGGCTTTGATCCCTTCGCCTCAGCTCCCGCACAGGGTCGAGGGGGTCTGGTTTTGTTTGATATCTGTAGAGTAGGCGTCCAGTCTTAGCTGAAGCCCACATATTTAACCATTCCTCGTGGTAGTTGTTTCTCAAAATTTGCTTGCATGTTTTAAGGCTAACTTGAACAGGAAGCTGTGGTAGAGATGCTCCCAGTTTAGCTAACCTATTAGAAAACCTCCAGGTTTTCACATTTCTTGATCCATGTGACCTTCTTTGCTTTAGCGCTTAGTAGTTTAACCTTCGCAGTCAATCTGTTGTAATTTGTTTTGTTGGCGGGGGTTGGATGTTTCTCGACTAATCTTCTTGCTTTTTTTCTTTCTTTGACAATGCTCTCTAGCTCTTCATTCCAGAACGGTTTAAATTAAGTTAGTTAGTAAGTTAGTAAGTTAGTAAGTTAGTTAGTTAGTAAGTTTGTTAGTTAGTTAGTTAGTTAGTTAGTTAGATAGTTAGTTAGGTAGTTAGTTAGTTACTTAGTAATTAAGTTAGTTAGTTAGTTAGTAAGTTGGTAAGTTAGTTAGTTAGTTAGTTAGTTAATTAGTTAGTTATATAGTTAGTTAGTTACTTAGTAATTACGTTAGTTAGTTAGATAGTTAGTAAGTTGGTTACTTAGTTAGTTAGTTAGTTAGATAGTTAGTTAGTTAGTTAGTTACTTAGTAATTAAGTTAGTTAGTTAGTTAGTTAGTTAGTTAGTTAGTTAGTTAGTTAGTAAGTTAGTAAGTTAGTAAGTTAGTAAGTTAGTAAATTAGTAAGTTAGTAAGTTAGTAAGTTAGTAAGTTAGTAAGTTAGTAAGTTAGTACGTTAGTTAGTTAGTTAGTTAGTTAGTTAGTTAGTTAGTTAGATAGTTAGTTAGATAGTTAGTTAGTTAGTTACTTAGTAATTAAGTTTCTTAGTTAGTTAGTTAGTTAGTTTGTTTGTTTGTAAGTTAGTACGTTAGTAAGTTAGTAAGTTAGTAAGTTAGTTAGTTAGTTAGTTAATATATTAGTTAGTTAGTTAGTAAGTTAGTAAGTTAGTAAGTTAGTAAGTTAGTTAGTTAGTAAGTAAGTTGGTTAGTAAGTTAGTTAGTTAGTTAGTTAGTTAGTTAGTAAGTTAGTTAGTTAGTTAGTTAGTAAGTTAGTTAGTTAGTTAGTTAGTTAGTCCGTTAGTCAGTTAGTCAGTCAGTTAGTTAGTTAGTTAGTTAGTTAGTTAGTTATTTAGTTAATTAGTTAGTTAGTTAGTTACTGAGTTAGTTAATTAGTTAGTTAGTTAGTTAGTTAGTTTGTAAGTTAATTAGTTAGTTAGTTAGTTAGTTAGTTAGTTAGTTAGTTAGTTAGTTAGTTAGTTAGTTAGTTAGTTAGTTAGTTAGTTAGTTAGTTAGTTAGTTAGTTAGTTAGTTAGTTTGTTTGTTTGTTTGTTTGTTAGTTAGTTAGTTAGTTAGTTAGTTAGTTTGTAAGTTAGTTAGTTTGTTTGTTAGTTAGTTAGTTTGTTTGTTTGTTAGTTAGTTAGTTAGTTAGTTTGTAAGTTATTAAGTTAGGTAGTTAGTAAGTTAGTTAGTTAGTAAGTTAGTAAGTTAGTAAGTTAGTAAGTTAGTAAGTTAGTAAGTTAGTAAGTTAGTTAGTTAGTTAGTTAGTCAGTTAGTCAGTTTGTCAGTTAGTTAGTTAGTTAGTTAGTTATTTGGTTAGTTAGTTAGTTAGTTATTTAGTTAGTTAGTTAGTTAGTTAGTTAGTTAGTTAGTTAGTTAGTTAGTTAGTTA
The DNA here is from genome assembly GCA_032433765.1 of Megaustenia siamemsis. Classification (NCBI taxonomy): domain Eukaryota; kingdom Metazoa; phylum Mollusca; class Gastropoda; order Stylommatophora; family Ariophantidae; genus Megaustenia; species Megaustenia siamemsis. The sequence continues at coordinate 15,079,240 of JAVIAB010000088.1, forward strand.
GTTAGTTAGTTAGTTAGTTAGTTAGTTAGTTATTTAATTAGTAGGTCGATTAGTGGATAGTTAGTAAGTATCGATACATGACAGAGAAGTGGCGATATTGACAGAGAAATGGTGATACATGACAGAGAAGTGGTGATACATGACAGAGAAGTATCGATAAAAACGCGTAATTTAAAAATAACTTTGCATTTTGGACATGAAGCTAACGCTCTTTATAGACAACACTTACCTGCAGATAGATCTACAATTTAAACAAAAAATGTAGAATTATGCCCCTACTTTGTGACAAGTAATTACCCTCACAGCAAGGACAGAACTTCTCAAATCTCTTAACAGCTGCAGACTGACACCTTTACAAAATTATATTTAAAAAAAAATAATTGTTTTGGAAACATTATATTCATATTGGTAACGTGTCAGTCATATTTATAACTCGGGATCAGCATTTAAAGCTCTTCTCAGTGTTGTATTTAGCTCTGTGGTCATAAACTCTTATTTCCAGTTCATGTTAAAATCCTGGTATATTTGGTTCCTGTGGAGTTGCTTCAATGGCGCCACAGAAATAACTTCTCTTTCCTTCCTCATTTGCCTTTCAGCGTCGAGGGAGATATAATTTGCGGCCTTCTGCTCTTCTGTTCGCCACTGCTGCTGTTGTGTTTCCTAGTGCTTCTAATATTCCATCCATCTATCTTTTTCCTGGTCGACCCTTGGGTCTGGTGTTCTCGCAAAGTTTACTTTGGGCTCATTGTATTGTGTTTTGATCGCTCTGTCTTGTCACGGGGCCAAACCATTTTATCTGTTGTTTCTTTATATATCCTATGGTGGGAGCTATTCCTAGCTTTTTTTCTCAGTTCTTCATTTTTCATCTTGTCTCTCAGGCTGTTTCCTGTCATTCGTCTAACACATTTCATCTCAGTAGAGATTATTTTTTCTTATTGTTCTTGCATCTAGGGTCTAGGACTGGCATTGATAGCACAACGTTGGGATGAAGATTGTATTGTACAGTGCCCGCATTGCCTCCAGAGTTATTTCCTTGTTGGACAATAGTGGGGATAGCTGTCCAATGATATAATACTGAAATAACGACAATGGTAAAAGCACTGAAACGATCTTGCTAATAATATTACTACTTTCCCAGACCTTGAGACAGATTAGCTAGTTCGTCCTGGGTTATTGTCTTTTATATTCATTAATATCAAAAGAAAGTTGTCTAGTTCCTATGACATTGCATATACCTTGCAATAGATTCTTGGATATTTTGAGATCGCACGCGATAAGAAAGAGAAGCTAACAAGGAATAACAATAGCACAGACATAAACACACAGTGCTTCCAGCACACTCAAACAGGTTAAAAGAGGCAACTCAAACAGGTTAAAAGAGGCAACTCAAACAGGTTAAAAGAGGCAACTCAAACAGGTTAAAAGAGGCAACTCAAACAGGTTAAAAGAGGCAACTCAAACAGGTTAAAAGAGGCAACTCAAACAGGTTAAAAGATGCAACTCATACAGGTTAAAAGAGGCAACTCAAACAGGTTAAAAGAGGCAACTCATACAGGAAAATGGCTAAGTTCTTCTTCAGCGTAGCCCCGCGGATATCAAAGCTTTGTGCCTTTAGTTTACGGCGAACCGAGACATTTGAATATTTCGGCAGAACGCCGAAGAAGAAGAGGAAGAAGACGAAGAAGGAAAAGAGGAAGAAGACGGAGAAGACGAAGAAGGAAAAGAGGAAGAAGACGGAGAAGACGGAGAAGACGAAGGAAAAGAATTGAACAATTTTTGTGTATGAGATGTTCCTTTTAACCTGTTTAAATGTGTTGATTTCTCTATTAGATGTACAATCTTACATATATCTGGGCAGTAATATAGATAAAGAGGGAGGAACAGAAAATGATACCAAAATAAGGATATCAAAAGCAAGAGAAGCTCTCATTGCACTGGGAAACATATGGAAATCCAAAGAAATTAGGTTAAATACAAAAATAAAAATTTTCAACTCAAATGTTATGTCGGTCCTATTATATGGCTGTGAAACATGGAGAACAACAAAATTGACAATCATGAAGATACAGACTTTCATTAATGGATGCTTACGCAGAATAAAAGGATGGATATGGCAGGACAAAATCACTAACATAGAATTATGGAAATGTACCAGTCAAATACCAGTGGATAAAGAGATACAGCGAAGACGATGGTGCTGGATAAGACACACACTACGGAAGCCAACTGAGAGTATTACACAACAGGCCCTTTTTTGGAATCCCCAGGGAAAAGACACAGAAGAAGACCAAGGAATTCTTGGAGTGACAGATAGAAGCAGAGATGAAGATGATGGGGAAGACATGGAATGATCTTAAAAGAATGGCAAAAAACAGAACGACTTGGAAAGTGTTTATGGAAGACCTATGCTCCACTGGGAGCCAAAAAGGTAGAAGAAGAAGAAATGTGTTTAAAGTAATGCCTGTTTATGTCTTTGGGTTTTTGGTTTGGTCTTTGTTAACTTTTCTTTCTTAAAGCGTGCGACTTCAAAATATCCAAGAATCTATTGCAAGGTATCCACATTGTCATAGGAAGTAAACAATCTTCTTGGATAGTTGGATATTAATGATCAGATAACAATTCACGATGCAAGGCATGTTAATCTGATTTGGGATCTCAGAAATATTGATGTTATTAGTATTATGGTACAGTTTTTTAAAATGTAGACGTTTTCTTCAAAGTGGTTTTACACAGAGACCAGGGACGAGTAAAACCACGAAGAAGCCACGGTTTTAGATTTTAAAATTCCACCCGCCAATTGCGTAATTCGGAACCAGGGACCTGCTTATTCGGAATTCGAGTTCATACCTCTAGACCAGCCAGTCTCTCCCCCCTCCTCCCTCCCCCCCCCTCTCTCTCTCTCTCTCCACCCACTCCAAAGATTGACTCAATCAGTTGGAAGCATTCAAAACTTGACGCTCACTGTTCAAAAATCAGGCAACGCCACTTGAATATCACGCAATCGCACGCACAGACATTCACACACACATATATATATATTTTTTTTTAAGAGAGGGGTTAGGGTTAGGGTTAGATTAACTCTTTCAGTACGGAAGCTTTTTAACGATGCAACGGAAGAGACTTCAGAAACAACATTTCATAGTTTTAAGAATCAGTCCATATCATATCACACATCAATCATATTTATATTTATCTAACACATAACATATTATATATGAACTTTAGATAAATGAACAAGGAATTAGATTCCACCAATACAAAGATGATACAAAACATGTAAAAAAAAAATATGGTTTGGTGATAGTAAAAAAGTAAATTACCCCTGTCACGCCAAGTGGCGTATAGGGAAATATGGTGTTAGTGACCCTATATTTTACAGACCTTCAGCACATGATTTTTGCGCCCGTGCTGCTTTACTTTCCCAGAAAAAAATCCGGTACCCATTTAAGGCTGGGAAAACCCGGAAGCCGTCGGTTGGGATCGAACCCTACCCCTTGTCCGTGGTAGTCCAGTTCACTAACCACTGAGCTATCGCGGCTCCCTATGGTTTGGTGATGGTTCACAATAATCAAATTGAAAGTGACGTACTATGCGACGAAACGTAAGTGGCCGAAATCGGGGTGACGCACAGTGGGATGAAACGTATGGAAAGCGTTAAAAGAAATGTGTCCAGGAACAGGACATGTATGGACCTATTCAATGACCATCTCAAAAGACAAAGACGTCTGAGCGAACCAAACTACAGGGCCGCAGTTAACACGTGTTCTGCAACGCCAGTATTTTACAACACAATCGAGGGCCTAGACACCCATCAGTAAATCAATTCAGAGGAAGAGGTATGTTTACAGCACTCGGAAAAAATGACAAATAATCAACAACAGAAAAAAATATGGACCTAGACAGGATCGAACCCGTACTCAGTGGCACAGCGCCTTGCCACGAAAAGCCAAACGCTAGGGAACACTGCCACTCAGCTAACTCAAAAATTAGCTTCGTAGGCAAGGTCCTTTCGCGAAGGCTTTCCCATGACTATAGCATAAGGCTGCGATCACAGCTCGGAATTATTTTTCCTTTTAAGACAAGTATCTCCCGGATAGGGTAGGGCTGAATACTTGCGTTGCAGACAAACGTTTAGGACGAAACAGCACGAATAGTAGTTTCCAGTGGTTAAGACTGGAGACAAATAATAATAAATGAATATTATTATAGAGGGAAACTTCCGAGGCGATAATCAGTAAATCAATTCAGAGGAAGAGGTATGTTTACAGCACTCGGAAAAAATGACAAATAATCAACAACAGAAAAAAAATATGGACCAAGGCAGGATCGAACCCGTACTCAGTAGCACAGCGCCTTGCCACGAAAAGCCAAACACTAGGGAACACTGCCACTCAGCTAACTAAAATATTAGCTATCGTGGACAATGTCTTTTCGCGAAGGCGTTCTCATGACTATAGCTGCGATCACAGTTCGGAAATATTTTTCGCTGATGATTCGTTGATTATCGCCTCGGAAGTTTCCCTCTATAATAATATTCATTTATTATCATTTGTCTCACAGCAGCAAAGCTGGAAGCTGTTAGCGACCCACAGCTGATGGTTTGCGCCAGAATCAGTTAACGAGAACCATCCAGACCATGCTCCATCTCCTAACGGTGCCTCCAGAAACAGACTAACCTATCTAGTCTGGCAAAGCGAGTAGGGATCAAAGAGGGAAGATTCCCAGGTACACAAAAGTAACATGATGAAATCGAAAGGCGCAAATATAACAAGTCTACTGCAATCAACAACACAACAAATCTACAACACAACAAATCTACAACACAACAAATCTACAACACAACAAATCTACAACACAACAAATCTACAACACAACAAATCTACAACACAACAAATCTACGCTCACTTAATGTCCTCCTAAGGACGGATGACGAAGAATACAATTAATTCCTGTAGTAGTCATTGGTTGAACGACAGGAATGAAGGAAGGAACATCAAGTCCCTAATTCACCTTCCAATGATGCTTTGGGAATCATATTAATCATTTAGGCTTAGTAAGAGTAGAACTTTTTTCTATTTATCTATATTTATATTATTTTATATATTATATTATATTATTTTATATTATATTACTTTATAGGGAGCCGCGATAGCTCAGCGGTTAGTGAACTGGACTACAAGGGGTAGGGTTCGATCCCAACCGACGGCTTCCGGGTTAACCCAGCCTTAAATTGTGATTTTTTTTCTGGGAAAGTAAAGCAGCACGGGCGTAATACCGACCACATTACCCCAAAAAATCAGGTGCTGAAGGTCTGTAAAATATATGGTCACTAACACCATATTTCCCTATACGCTACTTGGCGTGACGGGGGTACTTTACTTTATTATATTATTTTATATTATTTTATATTATTTTATATTATTTTATCTATTTTTATATCTATTAATATTAAGAATATCAGGATAAAACAATCATCATTTTTTTGGCCATGTAATGAGAAGAAAACAACTAGAATATATTGTAACAACTGGGAAAATTGAGGGACGAAGAGACAGAGGTAAGCAAAAAGAAAAAATACCAGACAGCTTAAGAGAATGGCTTGGCAGAAGGTCAACAACAGAAACGATAAATAATTCTCGAGATCGAAAATTGTGGAGAGACATGATCACCTACGCCAGCAGGCAATCATTTAGGCTCAGTTAGAGCAGAACTTATATCTTTTACTACTTGTAATACTATTACTTGATGATGAAGAGCAGATCGGAAAGGGCAGGCAACCTGATACAGCAAAAATGAAATGCTGAAGTCGAATGTTATTGAGTTATTTGCGGGTCATCATCATTGCACTCCGAACATGTCCATAGGTGCTCAGATCCCCTCCTCAGCAATTCCCTCAGTGTCCAGCGACTGACGACTCCAGTTCTATGTTGGTTGATAAGTCTTCTTACACGGCCACCAAGTTTCTCATTTCTGGCCGTGCCCATCTTAACTCCCATTTCCATCATCCGAAGAAGTGACGTTGATCTGTGTTTGTGGAAGTCCTGTGCTCTTCCAACATCTCGAAGGGCATTGATGATGTCCGCCCGATCCATCGGTTGCCCGTCCTCAATGACAGCGCAGTTAGCCAACCTGTCCGCTCTCTCATTTCCCCGTACTCCCGCATGTCCAGGGACATAGACAAAGGTGACCTTACGTATTTTGGATTTCTGCAACTACTCTACCGATTGCATGCGTACATAGCCCGCCTCCACTTTTTTTATCATGCTCATCGAATCACTCAGTATACATGCGTGGATGTAGTCTTGTGACTCTAACCATTTGAATGCCTTGGTCACTGCCATCACCTCCATTGTCATGCTACTCGTGGTCATGGCGTATGCGCCACTGTCTTCCTTGGCTATTCTGCCTGCTGAGCGTGCTGTAAATGCCCATGCACTTCTTTCGTGTCGTCTTACAGATCCGTCTGTATAGATGACTGCATCTTTCTCATCGGTATTATCGCAGATGAGACCGTTGACCTCAGCATTAACCACGACCGGGTTCTGTTCCCTACTTTTCCTGTCGAGTGTGACAATACATGAGAAAGTTCCCTTGAATGACGTAGGCACCGGTATCCACTCCTCACCAACGCTGATATTGGTAAGCCCACAGACCTGTTTGATGACATCTTCTGCCCGGCCCACCCATGATTTGCCTCTTTTTAGCCTGGTACCTTTCTCTGTGTTGAGCACGTGGTGCAATGGATGCTCTGTATCTGTACTAATCTTCAGGTATGCTCGTGCTCTCCAGATCTTAATTCTGTCATCCATGGTTGGAAAGTCAAGAAGATACCTCATTGCTACACAGGGAGTGTCCCTCGAATGTGTTGGGCCGCAAGGTGCAAATCTCACATGTTATGCTGCAAAACAACAACACAAATCATCTAAGCCCATTAAACGTCATTCTAAGGGCGGACGATGACGAGAAGTAGTCGCAAGTGCAAGGCTTGAATAAAAGAAGTCAACAAACCCAAATAATTATAACATACTTCTCGCTACTAAAGAGGGTTAAATAGTAAGAAAACAGAAGTAATGGTCATATCGAATAATCATCACCACCAAGCGACATAAAAATAAATGGGACAAATTTTGAAACAAGTGCAGAGTGTCTAATACGTGGGCACAATAATATCATACGGAAGATGCACACAGAAAAAAAAAAACGTCGCATACCGCAGGCCAAAATAATATTTCAGAAAATGAAAAACATCTTGTGCAACAAGTCCGTGTCAATAGAAGTGAGAAAGAGAGCTTGTCATTGCTATATAGAGCCGTGTCTGACCTATGGAAGTGAATCATGGACAGTAGACAAAGAAATCAAAAGACGGTTAGAAGCCACAGAGATGGGATTTCTCCGAAAAAAAATATTAAGTTTCCTGCATATCTAAAAAGACCAATGAGGAAATTCTTTGAGACCAACACAAAAAGGGAGCTCATAAGAAACATCACAAAGAAACAATTAACATTTTTTCGGGCACAGCATAAGATGAGGAAAGTTGGAATACTTGACTACAACTGGCAAAATATAGGGAAAGAGAGATCACGGATGACATAGAGAGAAGTTATTGAATTACTTGATGTCGTTGCACGGAAAACAGTCAGCGACTGAACTGATACGATGTACTGAGGACAGACAATTCTGGAAGGACATGACCACCTACGTCCACCGATAGGGCACATGATGATGATAGAGAAGGGTAGGTGTCCCCAGCTCACAGAACGTGATTAAACAAGTTATTTAATCATTTTCTCGTGTGGGCGTGTGCCCTAATTTTCCCCGCGTACTGTGTAGAATGTCAAGGCCGAAACACTTTGTCTTCCGCTAGCCCCAGGGTTCCCGTCTCAGAACGTAGCCCTTAAAAGGGCGTTAAGTGGGCGTTGATGCGTTCTGCTGCTGTTTGCAGCATAAAATGTGAGATTTCCACCTTTTGGCCCATAAATTCGACTTCAGCATTTTATTTTTGTTGTATCAGGTTGCCATCCCTCTCAGATCCGCGCTTGCTGAGTCTGAATGATAAATCTGTTTCCCGGAGCATCACTGGAAGGTAGAGTAGGGCCTTGTTGTTCCTTCCTTCCTTCCTGTCGTTCACCTGATGACTACTTAAGGAATTGATTGCCCTATTCTTCATCCGTCCTTTGAAGGACGTTAAGTGGCGTAAGTACGTTGAATTGCAGTTTAGATTAGAACTGTGATAATTGGGCCTTTCGGCCCAACACATCCGATTTCAGTATGTTATTTTTGAGTATCGGGTTATTTTTCCTCTTTGATCCTTACTCATTTGGCCAGACTAGAAAGGTTAGTCTGCTTCTGGAGGCACCGCGAAAAGGTGGAGTAGGGTCTGGAAGGAGTAAAGGCATCAAGACACAAAGAAATGCGAAGCCGCTGTAAAGCTGATGATAATGACAATTTAAAAAAATAAAGAAGAAGAAAATGGTATGGTAACAGCTTTACGTGGTAATTAACAAAACAAAAATCGGCATTTCGGTTAAGTAGCTGGAACAATAAACAACAACACACAAATATATATAGGGTCTGGATATTTCTCGTCAATTGACTCTGGTACAAGCCAATAGCTGTGGGTAGCTGACAGCTTCCAGTTCTGCTGCTGTGAGGCGCTTTTTGCCTTCGCTGGATGTTCGCCGATCCTGACGTAACCGGTCAGCTATGGGTCACTGAGAGCTCTCAACCCAGATATTGATAGGGGTTCAGGCGCTCGAGTGGGTTGTAAAATACCGGCATCACAGAACAGGTGGTCCACTGTTTGCACGTGGTGACTGCGACCATGTAGTTTGGTTCGCTCAAACGTCTTTGTCTGTTGTGATAGTCATTGACTAGGGTGTGTCCTGTTCCTAGATACATTTCCGTTAAACCCCGCCCTCTTCCTTTTTCACAAAGTGTGTTTGTATGTGTGTACGTGTGTGTGATATTCGAACAGCGGGCATCAAGTTGTGAAAGATTCCCACTGATTCAGCCATTTAAAAAAAAAATGGATTTGGGAAGGGGGTGATGGACTGGGTAGTCTAGATAGAAGACGTCGAGCTCCGATATAAGAAGGTCCCAGTTTCAAATATTGCGCCATAGTCGGTTGGATCGCCATCCTGATCATTATCAGTATATGCCATACCGGTTGGCGTAGGCGATCATGTCCTTCCACATTCTTCTACTTCTGTCCACAGTAAAAAAAAAAAAAAAAAAGTAAAGTAAAGTACCCCCGTCATGCCAAGTGGCGTAGAGGGAATATGGTGTTAGTGACCATACATTTTACAGACCTTCGGCCCATGATTTTTGGGGTAATGTGGTCGGTATTACGCCCGTGCCGCTTTACTTTCCCAGAAAACAATCCAGTTCCCATAAAAGGCTGGGTGAACCCGGAAGCCGTCGGTTGGGATCGAATCCTACCTCTTGTCCTTTGTAGTCCAGTTCACTAACCACTGAGCTATCGCTGCTCCAAAGGCTCTGACATTGTTTCTATTCCAATCTGTGTTTTCTTGGTGGTTTCATCGTGGTTTCTTGGTGGTTTAATCGTGGTTTCTTTGTGGTTTCATTGTGGTTTCTTGGTGGTTTCATCGTGGTTTCTTGGTGGTTTCACCCTCCTCTGGTCTCTGAGTAGCAAAGTTCGATTTCTAGCCCTCTCGGAAAAAAACAGCGAACTGCTCTCGTGTTTGCTCGCGTGCGTTAAAGAATCCTTGGCAATTAAAAGTGAAAATAGCAATTCAAAATTGGTCACTACCAGGGCGACAATTGAATTGATTATAAATTGATAAATCTAACTCACCTATTAGTAAACTAATCAATTCAATAGCGAACTAATCAATTCTGTAGGAAACTAATAACATTTTTAGTGAACTAATCATCTCATTTGTGAATTTATCAATTTTTTGTGAACTGATCAATTCATTAGCGAACTAAGCAACTCATTAGTGAACTAATCTACTCATTTGTGAACTTATCAATTCATTAGCGAACTAAGCAACTCATTAGTGAACTAATCTACTCATTTGTGAACTTATCAATTCATTAGCGAACTAAGCAACTTATTAGTGAATTAATCTACTCATTTGTGTACTAATCAATTAAAAAGCAAACTGATCAACTCATAAGTGAACTAATCAAATCATTAGCGAATTAGTCAACCCATTAGGGAACTAATAAACTCATTAGTAAACTAATACACTAAATAGCTACCCGATCAAACGATTAACAAACTAGCATAATTTAAATAAAAAATCCTGACATCTTAGAAGCCCAAACCAAGACAGTAAAAAATCTAGCAGTTAAACATGAACCTTTCATTACAGTTATCTTCCCTTTACGTTATTCAAGAACTTTGTCCCTGCGATAATCATAGGATTTGTGGCTGATTATATGGATTCGACGTATAAGCTATAGTTAATCAACACGGGATATCGCTTGACGTGAAGTTGCATTATTGAAGAACGTTATGAATATCATGAACCATTAAACAAGTTAATGATAAAGTTATAGTGGAATTCAGAGCACACTCAACGAGATTTTCTGTTAATCACGCTTTGAAAACAATTTTCTATTCGTCAGTTCATTCTACTCTTCGAGTAGACGACAAATGAAGTTACAATGTCATTTTGTTCTGAAGAAAACCGTGTATAGGCCGAAACGTCATTATTTTGTATTGTTCTTTTTTGTAAAGCGGTCTCGATACTTTGTAGTAATGTTTGTTATCGCCCCCTGCTACCAGCTTTACCGCAGCACTGTGGGTGAGCAGAAGCGCCTGCGACCTGCGGTCGCAATAGCAGGGTCGGCGCACCATCAGCTGACTAAGACCTAGCAGTTCTACCTCCTCGTGGTCTCCCCTGGTAACAGTCTGCGTCAAAACAGACTGGCTAACAGAAGCTAGGATCGCCGTGTTCCCTGTAGTGGTGGCTGATACTGATATAGAGGACCCGGTATTGCAGTACCTCTGGGCTGGACTATAGTCCGTTCAGAAATTCATAATCACACCTGAATTAGTATTGCGTGATAACCCTTGTTATTTTGGTTTCAAAATTTGCATGCAATCTCAGAATATTGATGACGTTATAGAAATATTTTTTGCTCTGAGAAATGTATCTAGTTTAAAAGTTTTCTTCTTTAGCCTATATTAAATTCACCCTGTTCGAATTTGACACCATTTTAGGATATATACATTAATTTAGTGCGGTCGTTCACGTAAAATAGTTTGGCTATTGCAGAAACACTAACTTCAGGAAAATCCCGTGCACAAAACTGAATTGTTATTGAACGACATGACGCACCACGGCCTTGGCATTATTACCGAAGAGAAGGCGTATCTTTATTAATTTTGTGAAGACTCAGTAGACAATTTGTTGACTTTAAATGCCAACATTTATATCTAAATTACAATGACTTTGAAATGCAAATTTATAAATATGCAAAAGGTTACTTTTTTACTATATCAGCAATTGTAACCAATTGAATTCATGTTTGCAAATACACATAACGAACCAACACCCACAATAAAGCACTATGTAGATACGCCTCTGACAAGAATTGCCGTAAACTGGAACATTGAACACGATTACTGTAAACTCTAAAATTTGAATCAACTTGTGTGATATCGTCATAAAAGATCAAATGAATTCGCTGATGTGCAAAATCTGTTGTGTTTGTGGAATAAAAAATAACAAAATCTTTGCGTCATCAATATTCTAAGATTGCATGCCAATTTTGAAACCAAAATAACAAGCGGTTATCACAAAATACTAATTCAGGTGTGATTATGAATTTCTGAACGGACTATAGTAGTTTCCCAGCCCAGTAAGAGCCGGGAATGTCAAGAAAGTCATTACGACCTGCCACATCTTATGAGTCAAAGGGCAACCTGCCCGCATCAACTCGTGGCAATCCGTCAACAACAACAACCACAGCACTGTAATTACTCCCCCACTTCCCTAGAGAAATACAAATCCTGAGTTTCACACGTCGTGGCGACTGCTTGACCAAGTGGCCTTTATCCCTCGGGTTCTATCGTTGTCCCCGACATACACCAGCAATGGTTCTATGTGTCGTTTTTTCCCTAGATGTGCTAGCTTTGGAGAAGGGTGTCTGTAAGAGGTGCCAATTCTGCTGTTTCTTCACAGGAATTCTTAAGAAAGAAATTAACATACATCGACATACAAGAGTGATATGCAATGATGCCAAATCACAAAGTGAAGTTTCAAATGATTCACTGACGCGCAGGTCCTGATAGCTTTTGAAGAAACAGAACTCCAACAACATATGTTGTTCTTGAATAAATAATGCAAAATGGATAACGTGAAAATAAGCACTGAAAAAAACAGAAGTTATTATCAACAGAAAAACAAAAGAATACATAAAACATGGCTATAGAACATTAGGTTATAAAACAAGTAACAAACTTTCAATAACTGGGAACAACATTCTCTGAAGATTGTAAAATCGATAGATAAATAAATAGACATCCGATGCAACAAGGTAACCCCCAATAGAAACAGCTATCCCCTATACTGTAACACAAATCAATATCTATTACCACCACTATACATCTTCTTTTACCTTTCAGCTCCCTGTGGAGCATAGGTCTTCAACAAACACTTTCCAAGTCGATTTGTTTTTTGCCATTCTTTTAAGATCATTCCGGAGGCGAAGGCGCGCCTCCCAGCACCAGAGCTGGAAGTTGTCAGCGATTTACAGCTGATGGCTTGCGCCAGGATGGGTGAACGAGAACCATCCAGACCCTGCTCCACCTCTCAGCGGTGCCTCTAGTAACAGACTAACCTGTCTAGTCTGGCCAAGCGAATAGGGATCGAAGAGGGAAGGCAACTCGGTACTAAAAAATGCCATGCTGAAGTCGGATGTGTTGGGCCGAAAGGTTCAAATATCACAGTTATACTGTAAACCACAACACAACGCAGACATGCCTACTTAACGTCCTTTTAAGGGCGAATGATGACGAGGTACACTCCACATAGTCATCGGGCGAACGCAAGCAAGCAAGATCATTCTTTGTCTTCCCCATCCATCATCTTCATCTCTACTTCTATCTGTCTTCTCCAAGAATTCCTTGGCCTTCCTCTTTGTCTTTTCCCCTGGGGATTCCAAAAAAGGGTCTGTTGTGTAATACTCTCAGTTGGTTTCCGTAGTGTGTGTCCTATCCAGCGCCATCGTCTGCACTGTATCTGGTATTTGACTGGTACATTTCCATAATTCTATGTTAGTGATTTTATCCTGCCATATCCATCCTTTTATTCTGTGTAAGCATCCATTAATTAAAGTCTGTATCTTCAAGATTGTCAGTTTTGTTGTTCTCCATGTTTTACAGCCATATAATAGGACTGACTTAACATTCGTCTTCTTCTTTCCTTCCTCATCTGCCTTTCAGCGTCTAGTGAATATATAATTTGCGGTCTTTTGCTCTTTTGCTCGCCTCTGCAGCTGTTATGTTTCCTAGTGTTTCTAATATTCCTTCGACCCATCTTTTTCGTGGTCAACACTTGCTGGGGGGGGGGGGGGGGGTTGTTTCAGTGAGCACTCGCGCCGTTAAAGCGCTCTTGACAATCTAATGTTGCATAGAGCAGGCCTAAAATTATCGTTGTCGGGACAAAAATTGATAAGGAAATCTACATATAACGAATCAATTCAAAGGAAGAGGCATATTTACAGCACAGCACAGTTAAAAGCTCTTGGCACAGCTCCTTGCAACGAAAAGCAAAGGTAAAGTACGAGACTTGAACCGGCGTCACCCATATGTGCTCGGCCACCTATCCAGAAATGTTCGGAGATTTCTGTATAGTGTCGCCTCAAGCATCGAAACTCAGATGCGAGGCAACATTCCTGACCTTCCCAGGGTAATACCCTGGTACCCATTTCTGCCAACGGCTGGGTCGGCCGTGGGGGTATTTTTTTTTTTTTTTTTTTTTTTCCAACCAGGAGTACAATTCACACTGCTCCCAGCGGGAATCGAACACGGGTTGTCCGAACGTCGTTAGTCCAGTCGGGTGGTTTTCCCAACTCGGCTACCGAGGCCCCCACGAAAAGTCAAACGCTAGGGAAGCGCAAGGCGCTGTGCCAAGGAGTACGTGTTCGATCCTGCTTCGGACCATATATTGTTCTTTGTTTTTTTTTTTTTCTGTTGATTATTTGTCATTTTTTCCGAGTGCTGTAAACATACCTCTTCCTCTGAATTGATTCGCTGATTATCGCCTCGGAAGTTTCCCTCTATAATAATGTTCATTTATTATTATTTGTCTCTACATATAATAAAGACGGGTGTGTCGTGCCAACAGGCGCAGATATCGCTGATTTGCCGTAAATTAGCGACACAGCACAACCCCAGCCACTTAAACGGTAAGAGAAGGAAGACTACGAAACGTGAAGCGTAAACGCGGGGGCGGAGATAGTGGCACATTGAGTGATAAAGTAGTTGGGCTTATCGTCATGGCTCGGCACGAGCGGAAATGTTGCTGCAATCTTGGGCTGAAGCATAGCGACTTTATAGAACACATGATGACGATGGAATAATAATAAAAGAAAACTCTGATGCATAATTTTCGCAGCAGGAGAGAATCTGATCGTCGGAAATGGACACGCCGAGCAAGTGATCATCATCATCAAGTGTCATGCCTGCTGGCATAGGTGATCATGTCTCTCCACAACTTTCGATCTCGACAGTTATTTATCATTTCTGCTGTTGACCATTTGCCAAGGCATTCTCTTAAACTGTCTGGTATCTTTTTCTTTGATTTCCTCTAACTCTTCGTCCTTCAATTTTCCCAGTTGTTACAATATATTATTCCAGCGTTCCCTTCTCATTGCATGGCCAAAATACTTGCTCCCAATGGTGCAAGTGATAAGAGTCTTGGTAATGGCTGCCAGGCGTCAACCTGGAGGCATATAACATTAAGACGAGATCCAAGGTTAGTATAAGCCCACGTTGTATAACGTCCCGATCAACGGACCTCTTGTGTGTGTGTGAATGGTGTGTGTGAATGGTGTGTGAATGTTGAGAACGTTTTGAAACAGAAACGAGCCTAACAATGCACATTGTCAACGCCCCTGTTACAACCACCCATGACCGTGTCACCGGACGGACACTTTTTACGGGAGGGAACTCTCACTTTACGACACCGCCACCATTTCGAGGATTGTTAAGTAGCTTTCATCCAGTATGGTTGCTCTGAATATAAGTAAAGTGCTTGGAGTAACCAGAAAAGACAAGATCAGGTATGACATTATAACAGAAAGAGTAGGCATGAACCAATCCTAAACTACATACAGAAACAACAAATAAACCAGTTTGTCTATCTAGAAAGAACGTCATGTTATTCCTTACCATAAAAGAAGTAAAGAGCCCCCGGTCACGCCAAGTGGCGTATAGGGAATATGGTGTTAGTGACCATACATTTTACAGACCTTCGGCACATGATTTTTGGGGTAATGTGGTCGGTATTACGTCCGTGCCGCTTTATTTTCCCAGAAAAAAATCTGGTACCCATTTAAGGAAAGACGAATATGGCAGACTGCCATGAAAGAGATTGGAGCCTCCTCACGTAACATTCCAAAGAAAACCATGGAGAGAAATTCTAACTATTGTTTTAGGAACGAACTAAAAATAGCTACATGGCATGTTAGGACCTTGTACCAACAAGGAAAATTAGCAATTTGAACCATCAAAGCAAGAGACAGAGTGGAATGGCGCTGCATGGTAGCCAACCTTCGTTGTGGAGACGGTACTCAATGATGATGATGATGACCCATTTAAGGCTGGGTGACCCCGGAAGCCGTCGGTTGGGATCGAACCCTACCTCTTCTCCTTTGTAGTCCAGTTCAATAACCACTGAGCTATCGTGGCTCCCTTATTCCTTACCATACAAAGCATATATTAAAAAGAAAGGAGAAATGCAAGAGGCAGACCCAGAGTAAGATGGACAAAGTCAAAGAAACGGTACAACAACATCAAATGAGAATGAATGAAGCAGTCAAAGGAGCGAGAAGCGGAACTTTGTATCCCCCTCGACACCCGAATGGGCACAAGAGGAAGTGAAGAAGAGGAATATAAATATATATATAAATAAAGTAAAGGCGTAAAGGTTCCCTGCACGTCTTGCTCGGCGAATGGGAAATAAGATGTTCATCCTCATGGAGTGCCATCTCCGCAACGAAGGTTGGCTACCATGGAGCACCATTCCGCTCTGTCTCTTGCTTTGATGGTGCAGGTTGTCATAGGCTGATTTGCCCATCTTTTGATGTTACTCGTCCATGTAAGTCTTGGAATGCCTCTTTTACCTTGTATTTTCCCCACCAAGATTACTTTTACTAGGTTGTTGTGTCTTTTAACATGGCCCAAAAATCGCATTTCTCTTGTTTCAATTGTGTTTAGTAGTTCTCTTTCAATTGTTTTAAGACTTCATCGTTTGTTTTCTTTTATTTCCATCCAATTCTACCTACTCTTCTATATCCACATTTCAAAAGCTTCAATTTTCTGTCCTGTTTTCATGTCTAATGTCTAATCTATAAGATGTTAGTGACCATATTGCCCATGACCACGACTCATTTCTCTTATACACATTATTTACCTCTTGTCTTTGGTAATCCTAAGTCCAGTTCACTAACCTCAGAACGACCACTGCTCTTGAGATGTACTCAAAGTTTAACATAAAACGTTGTTCTATTCTAACACCTCACAGATACACACAAGGGCGACATTACATCTATCATCATCATCATGTGCCATACCGTTTGGCGTAGGCGATCATGTCCTTCCACAATCTTCTATCTACAGTGCATCATATCAGTTCTGTTGTTGACTATTTGCCATACCATGACACATAGTATTTTCTCTCTTTGTCCGCGATCTCTCTTTCCTTGTATTTTTCCAGTTGTAACCAAGTATTCCAACTTTACTCGTCTCATGATGTGCCTGAAAAATGCTGATTGTTTCTTTCTGATACAACATTTATCAAGGAACGTAATTAAAATATCTCCAGATATTATCCTATTGTATACATTCCTCCTTTCTCATGCGACTCTTCAAGACAAAAGATAAAATCCAGGATTGTTCCCCTTGGAAGCAAGACACATTTAAGAGGTTCGTTGACAATATAAAAGACAGTTTGAAAAATCTACAGTAAGTAATACAGTGTCTTAATAGGAAATTACAGAAACACAATTTATTCCCGAGTTGTGATCGTAACCCTATGCTATAGTCATGCGTACACATGCGTGATAGACATCACCAATGATTCCTATTTTTTGGAATAGCTGATTTGGCGTGTGCTCTAGCGTTTGGTTACTCGTGGCAAGTCGCCGTGCCAGGGAGTGCGGGTTCGATCCTGCTTCGGGCCATATATTGTTCTCTGTTGTTTTTGTTGTTGATTATTTGTGATTTTTTTTCCCCGAGTGCTGTAAACATACTCCCTTCTGTGAAATGATTCAATGATCTATAGGCTTGGATGATTACCTATATAATAATATTCAATTACTATTATTTGTCAACAGTGATTAAAGCTGAATCTTGGCTATATCAGATTTACATTAAGACTTCTTAGTCTTGGGACATCAAGAAATGTCTCTTGTTTGTTATTTACAAGTGTACCTCATTGTTGCGATACTTTGAGTTTGTATTTTTGATATTTCACAAAACACTGACCCCTGGGTCAAATTGTTCATAGCAAACTACAGTACTGTATTATCAACGCTGACCTTTGTGTTCTAGGTTACAATGTTGTAACTATTATCAATAACCTGTGTGTTCTAGGTTACAATGTTGTAACTATTATCAATAATCTGTATGTTCTAGGTTACAATGTTGTAACTATTATCAATAACCTGCGTGTTCTAGGTTACAATGTTGTAACTATTAACAAAAACCTGTGTGTTCTAGGATACAATGTTGTAACTATTAAAAATAACCTGCGTGTTCTAGGTTACAATGTTGTAACTATTAACAATAACCTTTGTGTTCTAGGTTACAATGTTGTAACTATTAACAATAACCTTTGTGTTCTAGGTTACAATGTTGTAACTATTATCAATAACCTGTTTGTTCTAGGTTACAATATTGTAACTATTATCAATAACCTGTGTGTTCTAGGTTACAATATTGTAACTATTATCAATAACCAGTGTGTTCTAGGTTACAATATTGTAACTATTATCAATAACCAGTGTGTTCTAGGTTACAATATTGTAACTATTATCAATAACCAGTGTGTTCTAGGTTGCAATGTTGTAACTATTATCAATAACCTTTGTGTTCAAGGTTACAATGTTGTAACTATTAACAATAACCTGTGTGTTCTAGGTTACAATGTTGTAACTATTATCAATAACCTGTGTGTTCTAGGTTACAATGTTATAACTATTACCAATAACCTGTGTGTTCTAGGTTACAATGTTGTAGCTATTATCAATAACCTTTGTGTTCAAGGTTACAATGTTATAACTATTACCAATAACCAGTGTGTTCTAGGTTACAATGTTGTAACTATTATCAATAACCTGTGTGTTCTAGGTTACAATGTTATAACTATTACCAATAACCTGTGTGTTCTAGGTTACAATGTTGTAACTATTATCAATAACCTGTGTGTTCTAGGTTACAATGTTATAACTATTATCAATAACCAGTGTGTTCTAGGTTACAATGTTGTAACTATTATCAATAACCTTTGTGTTCAAGGTTACAATGTTGTAACTATTAACAATAAGCTGTGTGTTCTAGGTTACAATGTTGTAACTATTATCAATAACCTGTGTGTTCTAGGTTACAATGTTATAACTATTACCAATAACCTGTGTGTTCTAGGTTACAATGTTGTAGCTATTATCAATAACCTTTGTGTTCAAGGTTACAATGTTATAACTATTACTAATAACCAGTGTGTTCTAGGTTACAATGTTGTAACTATTATCAATAACCTGTGTGTTCTAGGTTACAATGTTATAGCTATTACCAATAACCTGTGTGTTCTAGGTTACAATGTTGTAACTATTATCAATAACCTGTGTGTTCTAGGTTACAATGTTATAACTATTACCAATAACCAGTGTGTTCTAGGTTACAATGTTGTAACTATTATCAATAACCTTTGTGTTCAAGGTTACAATGTTGTAACTATTAACAATAACCTGTGTGTTCTAGGTTACAATGTTGTAACTATTATCAATAACCTGTGTGTTCTAGGTTACAATGTTATAACTATTACCAATAACCTGTGTGTTCTAGGTTACAATGTTGTAGCTATTAACAATAACCTTTGTGTTCTAGGTTACAATGTTGTAACTATTAACAACGACCGTTGTGTTCTAGCTCCCAACATTGTAACTACTAGCAATGACCTTTGTATTCTAGGTCCCAACATTGTAACTACAAGCAATGATCTTTGTGTTCTAGGTCCCAACATTGTACCTACTAGCAATGACCGTTGTGTTCTAGGTCCCAACATTGTTACTACTAGCAATGACCGTTGTGTTCTAGGTTACTATAGTGAAACTCCGCCGTATTTTTTTCTAACGAAATAGCAACAGAGATTGAACAAATAAATAATCGGATAAAAGCAATGCGTGAATTAAATTAAAAGTAGCGCTTTTCATGAAGAACAGATTTTAAGTCATTTGAAATAAGAACATAGTGAGGCAGGAAAGCCTGTTGCATACATATCTCTTTCTGGAGGCCATAGTTTGGGTTCAGCTAACAACAGAGAGCATTGGGAATGGAATCCAGTGGTCACTGACCAAAACAGATTAATGACCCAGATTTTGCTGAAGACATAACTCTCCTCTCCAATAATCGTAAACAAGTTAAAGATACAGTGAGCATACTTGACGAGAGGTCACAAGGTTTAAGGAAAACAGAGATAAGACCAAAAATCGTAAAAATTAAGGCAATTAAAAATAACCAGATATCACTAGAAGAAATAGGGAGCCGCGATAGCTCAGTGGTTAGTGAACTGGACTACAAAGGACATGGGGTAGGGTTCGATCCCAACCGACGGCTTCCGGGTTCACCCAGCCTTTAATGGGTACCGGATTTTTTTTCTGGAAAGTAAAGCGGCACGGGCGTAATACCGACCACATTACACCAAAAATCATGTGCCGAAGGTCTGTAAAATGTTTGGTCACTAACACCATATTCCCTATACGCAACTTGGCGTGACGGGGGCACTTTACTTTTTTAAAATTTATAATTCTCGACTCCAATGTTAAATCTGTCCTAGTATATGGCTGTGAAACATGGAAAACAACCAAAGCCGCAGTCTGGAAGATGCAGGCTTTAATTGTTGGATGTTTTGTATAGAAATAAAGGTTGAAACTACCAGGACACATTTATTAACATAGAAGGCACCAGACAAACACCAGTGAACAAAGCGATGCGGCTAAGACGATCGCTCTGGATATACACTTAAGAAGCCCGCTGAGAATATTGCACGGAAGTCCCTATTGTGGAATCCTCAGGGGTGGGGACAAAGGGAAGGTCAAAATTTTTTTGAGAACAATAAGTAGAAGCAGAGTTGAGGAAGATAAGAAAGATACGAGGTGATCTTAAGAGAATGGCACCAAAGATAACGGTTTGGACAGTGTTTGTTGGGTGAAGACATGTGCTCCATAGAGAGTTGAAAGAAAGTAAGAAAGAAAGAAAACATTAAATCTCCACCCCACCGTTGTGCTACCAATGCCATTCCTAGACCACAGATGCAATAAGAAAAATAACCTTTACTGTGATTAAATGTGTTAGACGAATGATAGAAACAGTCTGAGAGATAAGATCAGAAATGAAGAACTGAAAAAAAGCTAGAAATAACCCCCGCCATAGAATATATAAAGACACAACAGATAAAATGATTTGGCCGCATGACAAAGCAGAAAGATCAAGACACAACGCAACGAGCCTTCAATAAACGTTGTGAGAACACCATACCCAAGGGCCGACAATAAAAAAAGATGGATTGACTGAATATTAGAAACACTAGGGAACATAACAGCAGCAGAGGCCAACAGAAGAGAAAAAGACCGGAAATTATATCTCCCCTCCACGCTGAAAGGCAGATTAGGAAGGAAAGTAAAAGAGGAAGAAGAGAGGAAGAATTAACTTTGATAACATAACTATTAAGTTTTTTTTTTTTTTGGGGGGGGGTGGGGGTAGATTGTATTTTAAAAATAAAGAAAAGAAAATGTAACAGAAATAAACAAAACAACAAAAATGAAATTGTTTTTCAAATTGTACTTTCCAAAATTAGTCAGAGATTAAATGCTCCCTCAACGGTTTATTATCCATGTTATCAAGAATACAGAGTTAACGGCAACATTGTCCAGCAAAATAAGAAAGCCACCTAAATCTTCAATCAGAGCCTTGGCTCGACTCGTCTCACCGACCGCGAAGGGGGCAAACGAAAATTTGGAGTTTTGCGTGGAGGACTCCAGATATCGGGGCCAACTGTCGTTAGTAATGTCTTTAGAGTCAATGGACGCAGTACTACTTCAATACTTTTAGCTTGCAGTGAGCAATAGTAAAGTTTTGGCAATTCAAACATCAGTAAGGATATATTCTCTTGCAAGTTAAAATTTGTCCTTATTTGTGTTAATATTAGAATAGTTGTGATAAATTTATGATAAATTTCAAGTGTTTATGGAATGTTGCAATTGACAGGTGAACGTTTCTGCAACGTTTGGCAGCCACAGTTAAGTAAATAAATAGGAATAAATGATACAAGAGGGCAAGGGACAACTACATATATAGGTCACAGAAAAGCGTGTAGAACATAACTTTTATTCCATCATTTGCTCAAGTTTTCTTTTGTTCACCTTTTATTATTCGTTTGATTGGTGTTAAAATTAAATTATTTATTTATGATTTATTTAGCAGTAAATATACTTTATGGTAATTAAATTACCTGAGTAATTTATTGTGTTATTTTAAAAAACTGTTATTGTTTCACTGATTGATATAATCATTCATTATATTATAGACTTGATCTAGAGGAACTTATTTATTATTAATTTCATTTGTTTTTTTCTGAAGTCAGTTTGAATAAGTTGTAAAATATATTCAACTTTTATGAACGGTAGTCCTGGCAATTATTACACTTTTCATTAGCAAAATCAAGTGCCATGCCTGCTGGCGTAAGTGACCATGTCACTCCACAACTTTTGATCTCGACAGTTATTTATCATTTCTGTTTTTGACCTTCTGCCAAGCCATTCTCTTAAGCTGCCTGGAATCTTTTCTCTTTGCTTCCCTCTCTTATCTCTTCGTCCAGTTGTCACAATATATTCCAGCTGTTCCCTTCTCATTGCATGGCAAAAAATGATGATTTTTTCTTCCTAATTTTGAAAACTAGCTCTCTTTTTGCTTTGACCTCTTTCAGAACGTTTTCATTACTCTTCTTAGCTGTCCATGGTATTCTCAACATTCTTCTGTAAAATATCAAATGTCCACAGTTTTCAGTGATTTTCTTTTCTGTTGTCCTATTATCCATGATTCACATTCATATGTTAAGACTGGCTGTACATAACATTTAAGAACTCTTTATGAGGATTAAAAGTTAACTATTTATATGTCCTTTGTCGTCTTGACAGACGGTTGGTAGCAAGCAATCATGATAAGGCAGTAGTTTGGTAAAGCATTAGTGTCTCATACTGGGTGCTGCTTTACTGAACATCTTTTCTCGTGGCTGAATTTGCCAATCCTGGACAGACAGATCCATCCACAGAACGAGCAAGATGCACCGCGGTACCCGGCCTTGTCTCCTTTCTCTTGCGCCTTTTGTCTTCTGAATTTGACATCATCAGTGTCTCGAAAGTTTCTGTGCCAATTTGTATGTTTGCTCTCCATGTGCTATGATCCGCAGCCACATTTTCCCAGTTCCTTTCACTTATAGAAAATTCCCCCAAGGCAGCCTTGCAAACATTCTTATATCTCAGCACTGGTCTGCCCTTTGGTCTCTTTCCGTCCTTAAGTTCGCCATGCAATATTTTTTTTGGGAATACAATTGTTTGCCATTCTTCTTACATGACCCAGCCAACTTAGTCTATGAATCCTAAGTGTTGCCAAGATCGAAGGGAGTTTGGCTCGTTGTAAGACATTAGAGTTAGTTACTTTGTCCTGCCATTTGATGTTCATATTCTTGCGAAGGCAACGCACATGAAAGCTGTTTAACCTTTTCTCCTGCCCTGCATGGGTAGTCAAAGTTTCTGATCCGTATAGAAGTATACTAAGTACACAACTTTGGTCAATTTGAATCTTAGTCCGGAGTGTTAAATTGGTGTTGGTCCATGCTCTATCTTTAAGTTTGCCAAATGTGGAAGCTGCCTTTCCGATTCGATAATTTATTTCTTCTTCAAGAGAGACAATGGTTGTGACGATAGAACCAAGATAGATGAACTTTCTCACAGTTAATAAATATATATATATATATATATATATATATATATATATATATATATATATATATATATATATATATATATATATATTTAACTAAAAATAGTTTAATTTTAGCTTCATTGCCTTCTATATCGAATGGATGTTCTAATAATTATCTGATGTTCCCTCACATTGTCGGAATGTTTTCTCCTTTTATAATTTGCTCTCACTATTTGACTTTTTTTCTATTTATATCTCACATTTTACCCTTTCTCTCTCTCTCTCTCTCTCTATCCTAATATTTTACTATCATACTAACTTTATCGCAGTGTTTTACTCTTGCTTTGTCAGTCAAATGAGATTTGCTATACTCTATCCATGTTTCCGACAGTAGATGCCGTATTGTTTTTTTGCGTTTGCCAGCTTACATCTCTGACGGGGGGTCCCTAGAGTCTAGTAACTGAATTTTGCGTGTTAATCCGTTTTTCCCTGGGAGCCGTGTACACAGGCCACCTCGCCGCACAGGCAGATTACTCCGTCTTCGGAGGTACTCAAATTTGTTTTTCTGTCGATGAGTTGATGATGATAACTGCCATTTCAAGCGGGGAATCGTTGCTGAGATCAGAGGTGGTTACCGCAGAGAGAAATCACAAATAAAGGTACATCAGCTGTGCAGTCGGGATTTGAACTGACAACCTCGTCTCGAGACCGGCGTCTTGCCTCGAGACCTACCAGACCCCCAAGGATGTATTCAGTTCTGCTTTATCTCCTCCCCCCCCCATCTCTCTCTCTCTCTCTCTCTCTCTCTCACACACACACACACACACACACAAACACACAATTTACCCTTTCCAAATATATTTCTATTTCCATTATTTTCGATTTATCTTTGCTATCATTGCCATGTGTTTGCCCTTATGCATTCTAACATCATTCGTGTATACCCGACAATGCATGATACCTCAGATCTGTGGCAGCTAATCTAACATTTGTATAGAAAGGTTAGCCCTTCCATCAACAAAGTTTATTAACGACTCTACCGGTTATTGATTTAAATCACATAGTAGGGCTCGTTGTTACGTCAGTGTAATGGTTACGGGGTTTAGTCTCTTATTAACAAAATATTTCTAACATTGCGGCGAATAATTAACGTTGCTCCTTCAGGTATCCCAAAATCCTGGGGAGCAGAAGTGCCTGCGACCTGTCACAATAGCAGGGTCTGCGCACCATCAGCTGACCAAGACCTAGCAGTTCTACCTCCTCGTGGTCTCTCCTGATAACAGTCTGCGTCAAAACAGGCTGGCTAACAGAAGCTAGGATCGCCGTGTTCCCTGTAGTGGTGACTGTTGCTGATATAGAAGACCTAGTATTGTAGCACCTCTGGGCTGGGCTAGTAGTTTCCCAGCATAGCCTGGGATAGACGAGCTCCAACTTCTATAATAAGAGCAGGGAATGTCAAGAAAGCATTTACCACCCACCACATCAATGAGTAAAATGGCACCATGCCCAACACACAATACAATAACAATAGAATGGAAAATGTTAAACAGAAGCAAACAAAAGAATATAAATGGCAGAAAATTATTTTAATGCCCTGAAAAATATACTAAAACCAAAGCAAATAACACCAGGGCTAAAACAAAATAGCAAAATGTTACATCTTCTCAATATAACCACTGTGTGGTGCAGAAACATGGACGTTAGACATTAGACATGAAAACAGAACAGAAAATTAGAGATTTTGAAATGTAGATTTATAGAAAAATAAGAAGAATTGGATGGAAAGAAAAGAAAACAAATTATGAAGTCTTAAAACAACTAAAAATGGAAGGAGAACTACTAAACACAATTCAAACCAGACAAACACGATTCTTGGGGCATGTTAACAGACACAGCAGCCTACTAAAAGTAATCTTGGAAGAGAAAAGTTCAAGGTAAAACAGGCAGAGGCCGATCAAGACCAAAATGGATGAGTAACATCAAAAAATGGAAAAGTCACCCTATGACAACCTGCACCATTAAAGCAAGAGACAGAGCCGAATGGCGCTCCGTGGTAGCCAATCTTCGGTGCGGAGACGGCATTCAATGAATGAATATGTATTGAGGATAAGCCGTCGACTTACCAACTAATCAGAATGGAGCAGAATGGCGCTCCATGGTAGCCAAACTTCGTTACAGAGAAGACACTCGATGATGTTAATGATGAACTAATCGTCGTTTCTCTTTTCTGTTTCAGCACTATGGCGGTTGCCCGTTTGGTAGTGAAAAAAAAAAAAAGTTAATTTCTGGTAAATAAACAAAAATCAGGTCGCATGCCCTTTTTAGAACGTTGCATTCACCACCGCCCGTCTCAAAGAATCTCTGAATCTAGTCAGATCTCCCACAGAACGTTGCATTCACCACCGCCCGTCTCAAAGAATCTCTGTATCTAATCTGATCTCCCACAGAACGTTGCATTCGCCACCGCCCGTCTCAAAGAATCTCTGTATCTAATCTGATCTCCCACAGAACGTTGCATTCATCACAGCCCGTCTACAAAAATCTCTGTCTCTAGCCAGATTTCCCACAGAACGTTTCATTAGTCACATCCCGTCTCAGAGAATTTCTGTCTCTAGACAGATCTCCCATAGAACGTTGCATTAGTCACAGCCTATCTCCAAGACTCTCTGTCCCTAGCCAGATCTCCCACAGAACGTTGCATTAGTCACAGCCCGTCTCAGAGAATCTCTATCCCTAGCCAGATCTCCCACTGAACGTTGCATTAGTCACAGCCCGTCTCAGAGAATCTCTATCCCTAGCCAGATCTCCCACAAAACGTGGCTTAGTCACATCCCGTCTCAGAGAATCTCTATCCCTAGCCAGATGTCCCACAGAACGTTGCATTAGTCACAGCCCGTCTCAGAGAATCTCTGTCCCTAGCCAGATCCCCCACAGAATGTTGCATTAGTCGCAGCCCGTCTCAGAGAATCTCTGTCCCTAGCTATATCTCCCTCTACTTCTGTGTTAAATTAATAATTTTGACAATAATTCCCTAGTTCAATGTATAGCGTCAAGAAAATCTGATTAGACAGAAAAGTAAGAACAATCCACAGTTATATAGGGCGTGGCTGTAGTGAGTTGAAATACGTTCAGTAGTTCGCTGCTTCAGCGATGGAAAAAATATGGTCTTATCGTATTTATCCCCAGTCTTATAGATTCATCGTATTTATCCCCAGTCTTATAGATTCATCGTATTTATGCCCAGTCTTATAGATTCATCGTATTTATCACCAGTCTTATAGATTCATCGTATTTATCTCCAGTCTTATAGATTCATCGTATTTATCCCGTCTTTTAGATTCATCGTATTTATCCCGTCTTTTAGATTCATCGTATTTATCCCGTCTTTTAGATTCATCGCATTTATCCTCCGTGTAGCCAATCTTCGATGCGAAGACGGCACTCAATGATGATGATTTGTCATCTTTCTCCTTGATTCATCGTATTTATCTAGTCTCACTGATTTATCGTATTATTCTCATTCTCCTTGATTCATCGTATTTATCAGTCTCCTTGATTCATCGTTTTATTCCCATTCTCCTTGATTCATCGTATTTATTTTCAGTCTCATTGATTCGTCGTATACATCCTCAGTCTCTTTGATTCATAGTATTTGTCCAGTCTCCTTGATTCATCGTATTTATCCTTAGCCTCTGTGATTTATCATATTTATCCTCAGTCTCCTTGATTCATCATATTTATCCTTAGCCTCTTTGATTCATCGTATTTATCCTCAGTCTCCTTGACTCAGCGTATTTATCCTCAGTCTCCTTGATTCATCATATTTATCCTTAGTCTCTTTGATTCATCGTATTTATCCTCAGTCTCCTTGATTCATCATATTTATCCTTAGCCTCTTTGATTCATCGTATTTATCCTCAGTCTCCTTGACTCAGCGTATTTATCCTCAGTCTCCTTGATTCGTCATATTTATCCTTAGCCTCTTTGATTCATCGTATTTATCCCCAGTCTCCTTGATTCATCATATTTATCCTTAGCCTCTTTGATTCATCGTATTTATCCTCAGTCTCCTTGACTCAGCGTATTTATCCTCAGTCTCCTTG
Source organism: Megaustenia siamemsis (assembly GCA_032433765.1). Classification (NCBI taxonomy): domain Eukaryota; kingdom Metazoa; phylum Mollusca; class Gastropoda; order Stylommatophora; family Ariophantidae; genus Megaustenia; species Megaustenia siamemsis. Next base: position 15,106,741 of record JAVIAB010000088.1, read on the forward strand.
ATTCATCATATTTATCCTTAGCCTCTTTGATTCATCGTATTTATCCTCAGTTTGATAGTTCACCAGATTTCAGTTGAAGAACTAACCTTCATGGATAGAGTTAAATAATAATAGATGAAACTTGAGGGAAACTTGCGAGGCGATAGATCAACGAACCATTTCAGGGGAAGAAGAATGTTTACAGCTCTCGGGGAAAAAAACCCCCCACAAATAATCAACAAAGAACAATACATGGCCCAAAGCAGGATCGAACCCGTACTCCTTGGCACAGCTTCCTTGCCACTAGAAACCAAACGCTAGGGCACACGGCCAACTCAGCTATCTAAAAAGATAGCTATCGTTGGCGATGTCTTTCACGCAGGTCTAATCATGACTATAGCATAGGGTTACGATCACAACTCGGGAACAAATTATAAAAACGTATCCGAACACTTCTTGTTAGGCGGCCCAGCACAAACTCTGTGTGAAAACTCTTCGTGCTAGGACGCCGATTCAAGTCTCGTACTTTACTTGTACATTTACCTTTACGAGTCAGAACTGCTACATTTCACTTAATTGTGCTCAGTAATTTATATTTCCCCATTTCGTTTTCGGATATTGTTTTAATGTGTAATTTATGTTGCGGGTATAAAGACAAGAAGCCGCGATAGCTCAGTGGTTAGTGAACTGGACTACAAAGGACAAGAAGCTTCCGGGTTCTATCTATCTATTGACCTTTCGAGCCGTAGCGGTCCCATAGGGCGTAGACCAAGATACTCCTTCTCTTATATGAATTTTTATTCTAGCAGTTTTCAATTCTTTTAAAGATATATTATCAAATCTCGCCATTTGTCTCTGTTCTGTGCAAGCAGCTCTATCGCATTGAGGGAGCCGATTCCTGCTGCTTTTGCCTCTCTCAAGAATGTTCTTCTCAGTGTCTCTCTGGGTCTTCCTCTTTTTCTCTTACCTGTTGTTTCCCACATGAGGGCTTGTTTTGCTATTCGGTTATTATCTCTTCTCATCACATGTCCAACATATGACCATCGTCTTTTCTTTATTACTGAAGATATTAGTGGTTGATTGGCGATTTCTCTAATTTCCTCGTTTGTTTTGAATTCGTTCCACGTTATACCAAGTATTTTCCTTAGACATTTATTTTCGAATGCGTTCAACTTTGTTTCTATATCTCTTGTTGTTTTCCAGCTTTCACACGCATACGTAAGAGTTGACAGTACATTTGATTTGAATATCCTAAGTTTTGTGTTTGTGCTGATGAGTTTTGGTTTCCACAACTTTTCAAGGCTTCTAAAAGACATTCCGTGTTCACCCAGCCTTAAATGGGTACCGGGTTTTTTTCTGGGAAAGTAAAGTTGCACAAACGTTATTCCGACCACATTACCCCATAAATCATATTCCGAAGGTCTGTAACATTTATGGTCACTAACACCATATTCCCTATACGCCGCTTGGCGTTATGCGGCTCTTTAAGTTTAGTATAAGAAAGACAAATATAATATTTTCTTTTAAATTACGAAACTAGAATCTTATTATTATTTATTTAAAAAAAGCTCATTCAGTGCATATATCCAAAAAGAAAGGTAGCAAAAGAGACTGCAATCAATATAGATGTATATCTCTTCTCAGCCATGTAGGAAAGCTATACGCCAAAATCTTGGAAAAAAGACTGAGACCAATAATAGAACTACAGTTAAGCGATCGGGGTTCCGAAAAAAGCAGAGGATGCACTGACGCACTATTCACACTAAAACAGCTTGCAGAAAAATCGACAGAACACACAATCAAAACTTATACATAGCCTTCATTGACCAGGAAAAAGCATTCGACAGAGTAAACAGAGAGCAAATGTGGGAGATACTAACAACATACGGAGTAAGCCAACATCTAACCTACCTTATTAAAAGTCTCAACGTCAACAGCAGCTGCAGGGTCAGAACAGCAGCAGGCTACACAGACCACTTCGAAGTTAGATCAGGTGTAAGACAAGGGTGCGTACTGTCCCCCTTACTGTTTATTATATACATGGACCATATATGCAAGCTAGCCAACCCATCAGAGACAGAGGAGATCAACGAGCTTTTATTTGCAGACGACCAGGCACTAATACATGAAACAATAGAAGACCTACAAGAACACTTAACAAACTCAACAGCTCAGGCACAAAATACAACAAGAAAATCAACATCAACAAAACAGAAGTCATGAACGTCGCCAAAAATAAACAGAGAATCAACATAACTATAGAAAGGAGACAACTAAAACAAGTAGAGGAATTCAAATACCTAGGAAGTCTAATGACAAACAATAATTCTCAACAGCAGAGATAGAATCAAGATGCAACAAAGCTTGTCAAACCATTGGACAGTTATCACCACTATTGTCCAACAAGGAAATAACTCTGGAGGCAAAACGAGCATTATACAATACAATCTTCATCCCAACGTTGTGCTACCAAGGCCAGACCTGGACCCTAGATGTAAGAACAATAAGAAAAATAACCTCTATAGAGATTAACTGTGTTAGACGAATGACAGGAAACAGTCTGTGAGATAAGATCAGAAATGAAGAATTGAGAAAAAAGCTAGGAATAGCCCCCGCCATATAATATATAAGGAAACAACAGATAAAATGGTTTGGCCACGTGACAAGGCAGAAAAAACACAACACAACGAGCCTTCAACAAATGTTGTGAGAACACCAGACCCAAGGGTCGACCACGAAAAAGATGGGTCCATGGAATATTAGAAGCACTAGGAAACACAACAGCAGCAGAGGTGAACAGTAGAGCAAAAGACCGCAAATTATATCTCCCCTCGACGCTGAAAGGCAGATGAGGAGGGAAAGAAGAAGAAGAAAAGAAGATTCAGTGCATTCAGATAGTTCCTAAAATAGTTTTGAACTAGTTTTCTCTTAATGTTTGTTCGCCACCACTACAAGTTATTACAATTATCGCATTACTAGAAGTTGTGTTGTAGATAATTGTAAAGTGTTTTCATAAATCATGATCACAATCGGTAATTCCCGAACCTCAATTCAATACGAGTAGTTGGAAATCCCCAGGAAGTACTTCTTTTCGCACCGGCATGTTAGCATGTCTCAAGTACTGCGTCACTGTAATCTACAACATAATAGATGACTTCATAACTGCCGGCTGTGGTGTTAGCTAGAAAGACCTGCTAATCCATGAAGCTTAGTAGACTGAATATAGGGTCTGGAGATATATATGCCTATTTACAAGCTGGAAATACTTGAATAGTATTGATTGTATATGAAGCGAACATATTTGTGTTTGCAATGGAATTCATGACCATGTGAAAGTATGGCTATAAAGATGACAAAAGCCTTCCTTCCTTCCTTCCTTCCTTCCTTCCTTCCTTCCTTCCTTCCTTCCTTCCTTCCTTCCTTCCTTCCTTCCTTCCTTCCTTCCTTCCTTCCTTCCTTCCTTCCTTCCTTCCTTCCTTCCTTCCTTCCTTCCTTCCTTCCTTCCTTCCTTCCTTCCTTCCTTCCTTCCTTCCTTCCTTCCTTCCTTCCTTCCTTCCTTCCTTCCTTCCTTCCTTCCTTCCTTCCTTCCTTCCTTCCTTCCTTCCTTCCTTCCTTCCTTCCTTCCTTCCTCCCTCCCTCCCTACCTCCCTCCCTCCCTCCCTCCCTCCCTTCCTTCCTTCCTTCCTTCCTTCCTGTCTGCCTGCCTGTCTTCACTCCCTCCCTTTCCTCCCTCCCTTTCCTCCCTCCCTCCCCTCCCTCCCTCCTCCCTTTCCACCTTACGTCCCTTCCATTTCTCCCGTCCCTCCTCTTCTTCCCTCCTTCCCTCCCGTTCAACCGATTCCCACTGAAGACATTTGTTACTCCTCTTCTTCATTCGTCCTTAGAAAGACGTTAATTGGTCGTATATGCGGTATATTATAATTTATTTGCGCCTATTAACCCAACACATCCGACTTTATCTTGGCGTTTTTTGAGTATCTGGTTGCCTTCCGTCTTCGATTTCTACTCGCTTGGTCAGAATTGATTGGTTAGTATGTTACTAGAGGCACCGCTCTAAGGTGGAGTACGATTTGAACTGTTCTGTTTCACCAATCCTGGTTCAAGCGAAGCGACTACGAGACGCTGGCAGCTTCCAGCTCAGATAATGTCAGGCATCTTGTCGTCCAAAGAACAAACCAATAAACGGTTTAATGTAATCAGAGATAAACAATAACAATATTTGTTTTCTCTCGTCCGCCAGCTTTTACCTCTGACGAAGTCCCTAGAGACTAGGAACTGAATTTTGCGTGTTAATCCATTTTTCGCTGGCAGCCGTGTGCACAGGGATCCCTCGCCGCACAGACAGATAACTCCAGCTTTGGAGGTGCTCATATTTTTTTCCGTCGATGAGTAATTGACGTTTCAAGCCGGGCTACGCTGCTGAGACCAGGTGTGGTTGTCGCAGAGAAATATTATAAATAAAAATCCCAACCGGTGCAGCCGGGATTTGAACCCACAACCTCCCTGTCTCGATGCCGGCGTCTTGCTTCGAGACCAACCAGTCCGCCCCCTACACCCCCCTCCCCCTCCCCCACCCCCATAACAGGTTTAATGTTGTATTAGGTGAGATCTGTGGACCTAAATTTTTCTGGGAAAGTAAAGCGGCGGGCGTTATGCCGACAACAGCACCCCAAAAGTCATGTGTCCAAGGTCTATACAAATTATGGTGACTAACGCTATATTTCAATTACGACACTCAGCGTGACGAGGCTCTTTACGTTTTTACTTACTTTCGACCTAACGTTTTCTTACTGGTTTTATGCCGAGCTCGTCATTTTGACACATCCATGATGAGAGAGTTACTCAAAGAAATAGTTTCTGGCAGTTATTATCAGAGATCGACACGTTTTTAAATATCGACACAACTTTTTTAAAACATCGACACAAGTTTTTAAATATCGACACAAGTTTTTAAATATCGACACAACTTTTTTTAAAACATCGACACAACTTTTTAAATATCTACACACGTTTTTAAATATCGACACAACTTTTTTTAAAACATCGACACAAGTCTTTAAATGTCGACACAAGTCTTTAATTAAATATCGACAGAAGTTTTCACGCTATGTTTAGCACACAGGTTTTAGATGATCTTCAGTAGAAAGCGTGACTGCTATAGACCTGCCCTGTCAGTCCTAGGCCGAGGGAAAGAAGAAATTGTTCATGGCAAATCGGACTCAGCATGTCTTTACAAATGTGATCTGTCATCGCTGCGTACTCTCACGATGAGAGACTGTCACAATGAGAGACTGTCACAATGAGAGACTGCTGAGGCAGAAACAGTAGCGGGCGTCAACAAATTACAGTTTTTACATTTTTACATGTACAGCAGAGGTGAGTTGTGGAATAGCTGTGGTGGAAGATGTACGACAGAGGTGAGTTGTGGAATAGCTGAGGTGGTAGATGTAGAACAGAGGTGAGTTGTGGAATAGCTGAGGTGGTAGATGTAGAACAGAGGTGAGTTGTGGAATAGCTGAGGTGGTAGATGAACAACAGAGGCGAGTTGTGGAATAGCTGAGGTGGTAGATGAATGACAGAGGTGAGTTGTGGAATAGCTGAGGTGGTAGATGTAGAACAGAGGTGAGTTGTGGAATAGCTGAGGTGGCAGATGTAGAACAGAGGTGAGTTGTGGAATAGCTGAGGTGGTAGATGTACAACCAAGGTGAGTTGTGGAATAGCTGAGGTGGTAGATGAACGACAGAGGTGAGTTGTGGAATAGCTGAGGTGGTAGATGTAGAACAGAGGTGAGTTGTGGAATAGCTGAGGTGGTAGATGTAGAACAGAGGTGAGTTGTGGAATAGCTGAGGTGGTAGATGTACAGCAGAGGTGAGTTGTGGAATAGCTGAGGTGGTAGATGTACAGCAGAGGTGAGTTGTGGAATAGCTGAGGTGGTAGATGTAGAACAGAGGTGAGTTGTGGAATAGCTGAGGTGGTAGATGTAGAACAGAGGTGAGTTGTGGAATAGCTGAGGTGGTAGATGAACAACAGAGGTGAGTTGTGGAATAGCTGAGGTGGTAGATGAACAACAGAGGTGAGTTGTGGAATAGCTGAGGTGGTAGATGTAGAACAGAGGTGAGTTGTGGAATAGCTGAGGTGGTAGATGTAGAACAGAGGTGAGTTGTGGAATAGCTGAGGTGGTAGATGTAGAACAGAGGTGAGTTGTGGAATAGCTGAGGTGGTAGATGTAGAACAGAGGTGAGTTGTGGAATAGCTGAGGTGGTAGATGTACAATAGAGGTGAGTTGTGGAATAGCTGAGGTGGTAGATGTAGAACAGAGGTGAGTTGTGGAATAGCTGAGGTGGTAGATGTAGAACAGAGGTGAGTTGTGGAATAGCTGAGGTGGTAGATGAACAACAGAGGTGAGTTGTGGAATAGCTGAGGTGGTAGATGAACAACCGAGTTGAGTTGTGGAATAGCCTGAGGTGGTAGATGTAGAACAGAGGTGAGTTGTGGAATAGCTGAGGTGGTAGATGTACGACAGAGGTGAGTTGTGGAATAGCTGAGGTGGTAGATGAACAACAGAGGTGAGTTGTGGAATAGCTGAGGTGGTAGATGAACAACAGAGGTGAGTTGTGGAATAGCTGAGGTGGTAGATGTAGAACAGAGGTGAGTTGTGGAATAGCTGAGGTGGTAGATGTAGAACATGTGAGTTGTGAAATAGCTGAGGTGGTAGATGTACGACAGAGGTGAGTTGTGGAATAGCTGAGGTGGTAGATGTACGACAGAGGTGAGTTGTGGAATAGCTGAGGTGGTAGATGTACGACAGAGGTGAGTTGTGGAATAGCTGAGGTGGTAGATGTAGAACAGAGGTGAGTTGTGGAATAGCTGAGGTGGTAGATGTAGAACAGAGGTGAGTTGTGGAATAGCTGAGGTGGTAGATGAACAACAGAGGTGAGTTGTGGAATAGCTGAGGTGGTAGATGTAGAACAGAGGCGAGTTGTGGAATAGCTGAGGTGGTAGATGAACAACAGAGGTGAGTTGTGGAATAGCTGAGGTGGTAGATGTAGAACAGAGGTGAGTTTTGGAATAGCTGAGGTGGTAGATGAACAACAGAGGTGAGTTGTGGAATAGCTGAGGTGGTAGATGTAGAACAGAGGTGAGTTGTTAAATAGCTGAGGTGGTAGATGTAGAACAGAGGTGAGTTGTGGAATAGCTGAGGTGGTAGATGTACAACAGAGGTGAGTTGTGGAATAGCTGAGGTGGTAGATGAACAACAGAGGCGAGTTGTGGAATAGCTGAGGTGGTCGATGAACAACCGAGGTGAGTTGTGGAATAGCTGAGGTGGTAGATGTAGAACAGAGGTGAGTTGTGGAATAGCTGAGGTGGTAGATGTAGAACAGAGGTGAATTGTGGAATAGCTGAGGTGGTAGATGTAGAACAGAGGTGAGTTGTGGAATAGCTGAGGTGGTAGATGTACAACAGAGGTGAATTGTGGAATAGCTGAGGTGGTAGATTTACGACAGAGGTGAGTTGTGGAATAGCTGAGGTGGTAGATGTAGAACAGAGGTGAGTTGTGGAATAGCTGAGGTGGTCGATGAACAACCGAGGTGAGTTGTGGAATAGCTGAGGTGGTAGATGTACAACAGAGGTGAATTGTGGAATAGCTGAGGTGGTAGATGAACAACAGAGGTGAGTTGTGGAATAGCTGAGGTCGTAGATGAACAACAGAGTTGAGTTGTTGAATAGCTGAGGTGGTAGATGTAGAACAGAGGTGAGTTGTGGAATAGCTGAGGTGGTAGATGTACGACAGAGGTGAGTTGTGGAATAGCTGAGGTGGTAGATGAACAACAGAGGTGAGTTGTGGAATAGCTGAGGTGGTAGATGAACAACAGAGGTGAGTTGTGGAATAGCTGAGGTGGTAGATGTAGAACAGAGGTGAGTTGTGGAATAGCTGAGGTGGTAGATGTAGAACAGGTGAGTTGTGAAATAGCTGAGGTGGTAGATGTACGACAGAGGTGAATTGTGGAATAGCTGAGGTGGTAGATGTACGACAGAGGTGAGTTGTGGAATAGCTGAGGTGGTAGATGTACGACAGAGGTGAGTTGTGGAATAGCTGAGGTGGTAGATGTAGAACAGAGGTGAGTTGTGGAATAGCTGAGGTGGTAGATGTACAACAGAGGTGAATTGTGGAATAGCTGAGGTGGTAGATTTACGACAGAGGTGAGTTGTGGAATAGCTGAGGTGGTAGATGTAGAACAGAGGTGAGTTGTGGAATAGCTGAGGTGGTCGATGAACAACCGAGGTGAGTTGTGGAATAGCTGAGGTGGTAGATGTACAACAGAGGTGAATTGTGGAATAGCTGAGGTGGTAGAGGAACAACAGAGGTGAGTTGTGGAATAGCTGAGGTGGTAGATGAACAACAGAGCTGAGTTGTTGAATAGCTGAGGTGGTAGATGTAGAACAGAGGTGAGTTGTGGAATAGCTGAGGTGGTAGATGTACGACAGAGGTGAGTTGTGGAATAGCTGAGGTGGTAGATGAACAACAGAGGTGAGTTGTGGAATAGCTGAGGTGGTAGATGAACAACAGAGGTGAGTTGTGGAATAGCTGAGGTGGTAGATGTAGAACAGAGGTGAGTTGTGGAATAGCTGAGGTGGTAGATGTAGAACAGGTGAGTTGTGAAATAGCTGAGGTAGTAGATGTACGACAGAGGTGAATTGTGGAATAGCTGAGGTGGTAGATGTACGACAGAGGTGAGTTGTGGAATAGCTGAGGTGGTAGATGTACGACAGAGGTCAGTTGTGGAATAGCTGAGGTGGTAGATGTAGAACAGAGGTGAGTTGTGGAATAGCTGAGGTGGTAGATGTAGAACAGAGGTGAGTTGTGGAATAGCTGAGGTGGTAGATGAACAACAGAGGTGAGTTGTGGAGTAGCTGAGGTGGTAGATGAACAACAGAGGTGAGTTGTGGAATAGCTGAGGTGGTAGATGTAGAACAGAGGTGAGTTGTGGAATACCTGAGGTGGTAGATGTACGACAGAGGTGAGTTGTGGAATAGCTGAGGTGGTAGATGAACAACAGAGGTGAGTTGTGGAATAGCTGAGGTGGTAGATGAACAACAGAGGTGAGTTGTGGAATAGCTGAGGTGGTAGATGTAGAACAGAGGTGAGTTGTAGAATAGCTGAGGTGGTAGATGTAGAACAGGTGAGTTGTGAAATAGCTGAGGTGGTAGATGTACGACAGAGATGAATTGTGGAATAGCTGAGGTGGTAGATGTACGACAGAGGTGAGTTGTGGAATAGCTGAGGTGGTAGATGTACGACAGAGGTGAGTTGTGGAATAGCTGAGGTGGTAGATGTAGAACAGAGGTGAATTGTGGAATAGCTGAGGTGGTAGATGTAGAACAGAGGTGAGTTGTGGAATAGCTGAGGTGGTAGATGTACGACAGAGGTGAATTGTGGAATAGCTGAGGTGGTAGATTTACGACAGAGGTGAGTTGTGGAATAGCTGAGGTGGTAGATGTAGAACAGAGGTGAGTTGTGGAATAGCTGAGGTGGTCGATGAACAAACGAGGTGAGTTGTGGAATAGCTGAGGTGGTAGATGTACAACAGAGGTGAATTGTGGAATAGCTGAGGTGGTAGATGTAGAACAGAGGTGAATTGTGGAATAGCTGAGGTGGTAGATGTAGAACAGAGGTGAGTTGCGGAATAGCTGAGGTGGTAGATGTAGAACAGAGGTGAGTTGTGGAATAGCTGAGGTGGTAGATGTAGAACAGAGGTGAGTTGTGGAATAGCTGAGGTGGTAGATGTAGAACAGAGGTGAGTTGTGGAATAGCTGAGGTGGTAGATGAACAACAGAGGTGAGTTGTGGAATAGCTGAGGTGGTAGATGAACAACAGAGGTGAGTTGTGGAATAGCTGAGATGGTAGATGTAGAACAGAGGTGAGTTGTGGAATAGCTGAGGTGGTAGATGTACGACAGAGGTGAGTTGTGGAATAGCTGAGGTGGTAGATGAACAACAGAGGTGAGTTGTAGAATAGCTGAGGTGGTAGATGAACAACAGAGGTGAGTTGTGGAATAGCTGAGGTGGTAGATGTAGAACAGATGTGAGTTGTGGAATAGCTGAGGTGGTAGATGTAGAACAGAGGTGAGTTGTGGAATAGCTGAGGTGGTAGATGTAGAACAGAGGTGAATTGTGGAATAGCTGAGGTGGTAGATGTAGAACAGAGGTGAGTTGTGGAATAGCTGAGGTGGTAGATGTACAACAGAGGTGAGTTGTGGAATAGCTGAGGTGGTAGATGTAGAACAGAGGTGAGTTGTGGAATAGCTAAGGTGGTAGATGTAGAACAGAGGTGAGTTGTGGAATAGCTGAGGTGGTAGATGTAGAACAGAGGTGAGTTGTGGAATAGCTGAGGTGGTAGATGAACAACAGAGGTGAGTTGTGGAATAGCTGAGGTGGTAGATGAACAACAGAGGTGAGTTGTGGAATAGCTGAGGTGGTAGATGTAGAACAGAGGTGAGTTGTGGAATAGCTGAGGTGGTAGATGTACGACAGAGGTGAGTTGTGGAATAGCTGAGGTTGTAGATGTACGACAGAGGTGAGTTGTGGAATAGCTGAGGTGGTAGATGAACAACAGAGGTCAGTTGTGGAATAGCTGAGGTGGTAGATGTAGAACAGAGGTGAGTTGTGGAATAGCTGAGGTGGTAGATGTAGAACAGGTGAGATGTGAAATAGCTGAGGTGGTAGATGTACGGCACAGGTGAATTGTGGAATAGCTGAGGTGGTAGATGTACGACAGAGGTGAGTTGTGGAATAGCTGAGGTGGTAGATGTACGACAGAGGTGAGTTGTGGAATAGCTGAGGTGGTAGATGTAGAACAGAGGTGAGTTGTGGAATAGCTGAGGTGGTAGATGTAGAACAGAGGTGAGTTGTGGAATAGCTGAGGTGGTAGATGAACAACAGAGGTGAGTTGTGGAATAGCTGAGGTGGTAGATGTAGAACAGAGGTGAGTTGTGGAATAGCTGAGGTGGTAGATGAACAACAGAGGTGAGTAGTGGAATAACTGAGGTGGTAGATGTAGAACAGAGGTGAGTTGTGGAATAGCTGAGGTGGTAGATGTAGAACAGAGGTGATTTGTGGAATAGCTGAGGTGGTAGATGTAGAACAGAGGTGAGTTGTGGAATAGATGAGGTGGTAGATGTAGAACAGAGGTGAGTTGTGGAATAGCTGAGGTGGTAGATGTACAACAGAGGTGAGTTGTGGAATAGCTGAGGTGGTAGATGAACAACAGAGGCGAGTTGTGGAATAGCTGAGGTGGTAGATGTAGAACAGAGGTGAGTTGTGGAATAGCTGAGGTGGTAGATGTAGAACAGAGGTGAGTTGTGGAATAGCTGAGGTGGTAGATGTACGACAGAGGTGAATTGTTGAATAGCTGAGGTGGTAGATGTACGACAGAGGTGAGTTGTGGAATAGCTGAGGTGGTAGATGTAGAACAGAGGTGAGTTGTGGAATAGCTGTGGTGGTAGATGAACAACCGAGGTGAGTTGTGGAATAGCTGAGGTGGTAGATGTACAACAGAGGTGAATTGTGGAATAGCTGAGGTGGTAGATGTACAACAGAGGTGAATTGTGGAATAGCTGAGGTGGTAGATGTATGACAGATGTGAGTTGTGGAACAGCTGAGGTGGTAGATGTACGACAGAGGCGAGTTGCGGAATAGCTGAGGTGGTAGATGTACGACAGAGGTGAGTTGTGGAATAGCTCAGGCAATTGCAGCTTTCCAGAAAATGAAGAAGACCATTGTAATTCATTTTTGACAATAGAGACAAGAAAAAGAGGTCTTAAATGTTATGTGGAACCAGTCTTAACATATGGATGTGAATCATGGACAATAGAACAACAGATAAGAACATCACTGGAGACGGTAGAATTGTGGTTTTACGGAAGAATGTTGAGAATACTATGGATAACAAACAAGAGTAATGAAAACGTTTTGAAAGAGGCCGTTGCAAAAAGAGAGCTAACTTCTAATATAAATAAATCTTCATAATATTGGCCATGTAATGAGAAGGGGACAGTTGGAACATTGTAACAACTGGAAAAATTGAGGGTCGTAGAGATGGAAGGAAGCAAAGAGAAAAGATACCAGACAGCTTAAGAGAATGGCATAGCAGAAGTTCAACAACGAAAATGATTTAAAAAACAGTCGAGATGGAGAGTTGTGGAGAGACATGATCACCTACGCCAGTAGGCTTGGCACTTGATGATGTTTCCGTACATAAACGCCGAAGAGTCTTTAACTTTACGGATCTCAACTTTAACTGGTTGTATTTTAAACATCATCAGCAAGTGCCATGTCGGTTTTCGTAGTCGATCATCTCTCGTCACACATTTCTCGCTCCTTCATGCTTGTCAATAATTTCAGCCGGTGATCTTTTATTATTCATTGATGCGAATAGAAAATTACTGTTTTTTATTTATTTTTTTATTAACGACAATGGTTTCTCTTTTTTTATTAACGACAATGGTTTCTCTTTTTTATTAACGACAATGGTTTCTCTTTTTTTATTAACGACAATGGTTTCTCTTTTTTTATTCTGTGGATTTGTATTTGACACATTCATTGTAAATCTATGACATCTCATTTTTCCACTGAAATATATCACAAGTGTCGACCTTCCTGTGACATCTATTTGTATAATTTATCTTCAAAGTTGACTGCAAAGTTAAAGACAAATGTATATATAAAAGCATAGATAAAGGTAAATATAATGATAAAGAGAATGAAAATGTAAAGACAAAGGTATGTAAAAGGGTAAAGACTGAGGTAAGCACGTATATCAAATATACAAAATATTAAATATTATGCCGGATTGCTATTTATATTTAATTTTATAAAAACAGAGGTAGAGATAAACAGAAATAGAAAGACAGAGAATGCAACATTTGTTATGTGTCACGTGGTTAGGATAGAATTGTGTCAATTGACCAATAATGGTCAGGTGATAAGTTTGACCTAATTTCAACTTCTAACAAATTTCTCTAGTGACTTATCATAGAGATAAACTAACTCAATTAGGACAGGTGAAACATCACTACTACAAGCCCAGAACATCCGAATTCGCACAGCACTTGTGAGTACCAGTTTGCCTTCTCTCTTCGATTCTTACTCCTCTCGCCAGACTGGTTAGTCTGTTTTCAGGAGCACTGCTGGAACGTGGAGATGGCCTTGATCAGTTGTTGTTCCCCGAATAAGCCTGAAACAGTCACAGTAGATCGCTGACAGCTGTCAGTTCAGTTGCTAGTCAGCATCTTGCTCCGCAGGTAGATTGTTAAATACTTATCAAGTTTGCCCGACAACGACCATTATTGGCAGACTTTTTTCATCGTTTAACTGCTAAAGTTTCTTTAGCGTGCGCATGCAACACATGACGCTCTGTTCTACGGTGTTATCTGACAGGACGCACTGTTCTACGGTGTTATTTGACAGGACGCTCTGTTCTACAGTGTTATTTGACAGGACGCTTTGTTCTTCGGTGTTATCTGACAGGACGCTCTGTTCTACGATGTTATTTGTCAGGACGCTTTGTTCTTCGGTGTTATCTGACAGGACGCTCTGTTCTACGATGTTATTTGTCAGGACGCTTTGTTCTTCGGTGTTATCTGACAGGACGCTCTGTTCTACGATGTTATTTGTCAGGACGCTTTGTTCTTCGGTGTTATCTGACAGGACGCTCTGTTTTTCAGTGTTATCTGACAGGACGCTTTGTTCTTCGGTGTTATCTGACAGGACGCTCTGTTCTTCGGTGTTATCTGACAGGACGCTCTGTTCTTCGGTGTTATCTGACAGGACGCTTTGTTCTTCGGTGTTACTTGGCAAAATACAGAGAAAGAAAGATAGCAGACGACAAAGAGAGAAAATACTGGATAGTTTGGTGTCATGTCAGGGAACATCGTCAACAACAAAACTGATACAAATGCACGGTAGATAGAACATTGTGGAAGGACATGATCGCCTACATCAATCAGTATGACACATGATGATGATATGCTACCAATGCCAGCCCTGGACCCTAGGCACAAGTACAATAAGAAAAATAACCTCTGGTGAGATGAAATATGTTAGACGAATGACAGGAAACAGTCTGAGAGACAAGATCAGAAATGAAGAACTGAGAAAAAGTTAGGAATAACCCCCGTTATAGAATATATAAAGAAACAACAGATAAAATTGTTTGGCAACGTGACAAGGTAGAGTGGTCAAAACATAACACAACGAACCTTCAATAAACGTTTGGAGAACACCAGACACAAAGGTCGATCACAAAAAAAGATGAATTGACGGAATATTAGAACCACTAGGAAACATAACAGCAGCAGAGGCGAACAGAAGAGCAAAATAACGCACCATGTTAGTCTTGTTCTACCCCAGCAGCATTTACATGTATTTTTCCCTTCCAAGATTACGTTTAGTTGGCTGCTGTCTCCTTTAACATGCCCCAAAACAAAACAAGAAAGTCAAAGAAAATTAATGCACAAATAAACAAATTTATATTATTTTCTTACCCGTCACAACGTCGCCATTTTACTATTTAGTATAGCATTATACTCTTCTTGCGTTTGAAGTTGCAAGTAAAATCTAGCGGTGCGTTTTTATATATTTTATTGTGTAAAGGTAAAGGTAAAGGTAAAGGTAAAGGTAAAGTACGAGACTTGAATCGGCGTCTTAGCACGCGAGTTTTCACCCATATGTGCTCGGCCACCTATCCAGAAGTGTTCGGAGACTTCTGGACAGTGTCGCTTCAAGCATCGAAACTCGCGATGCTAGGCGGCATTCCTCACCTTCCCAGGCTACTATTTTGGTACTCTTTTCTGCCAGTGGCTGGGTCGACCGCGGAGGTATTTTTTTTTTTTTACAACCACGAATACAACTCAAACTGCTTCTAGCGTGAATCGAACACGGGTTGTACGAATGTCGTTAGCCCAGTCGGGTGGTTTTTTCACAACTAGGCTATCGCGGCCCCCAATTTTATTGTGTTCGTTGTACAAGTCGGGTTTAGAAAGACACTCTTTTTACATTCAGATTTACAAATAGAGACTGGATGTGCCATTTTACAGATACTGGCCATTAGAAGGGAGTCTTATCTATCCTGCAGCAAAACGTGACGAATTAGATTTCATTCAAATATTTCCAATTTGTGTTTACATAACTTGATGACGCCAGTGCAACCACGGGTTTGATAGCATTATTGGTATGAAAAGGAATCTCTGTTGTAACAAAGCTTGAGAGGGCTGCGTTTTCTCTCTTTTCTACAGTTTGGTACCATATGAAATAGTCGTCTGTAACTATCAAACTTCGTCAATAGTCGAATCGGCCTTGTTGTATGGATCAGAAACATGGACAAAATAAATTCGTGTGTAGAAGAATTCAGAAGACATTTATTAATAACTTGAATGTGCATGGAAGAGATCTCAGATTGTCATTTTTTTAACCTTCTATTATTGCCTGGTCCCTCTGTTATTGTTTAGCGTGTTATTATTTTGTCCCCCTGTTATTGTTTTGTCCCTCTGTTATTGTTTTGTCCATCTGTTATTGTTTGACCTTTCTATTATTGCCCGGTCCCTCTGTCATTGTTTTGTTCCTCTGTTATTCTTTTGTTTCTATGTTATTGTTTTGTTTCCCTGTTATTGTTTTGTTCATCTATTATTGTCCGGTCTATCTGTTATTGTTTAGTCCTTCTGTTATTGTTTTTCCTCTATTATTGCCTGGTCCCTATGATATTGTAATTTGTTGATCTTTGTATATATTTTGTTGTGCAACTGATTACAATTTTTTTGTTGAAACGTCCTAGTTTGCCTCTTCTCTCTATTACCTTTAGCTGCTTAATATTATTACACGATTTTGTGTTTATTTTATTAATAGTAAAGTAAAAGTCAAGTACCCCCGTCACACCAAGAGGCGTATAGGAAATATGGTGTTAGTAACCATAAATTTTACAGACCTTCGGCACATGATTTTTGGGGTAATGTGGTCGGTATTACGCCCGTACCGCTTCACTTTCCCAGAAAAAAATCCGGTACCTATTAAAGGTTGGGTGAACCGGTGCCGTCGATTGGGATCGAACTCTACCTCTTGTCCTTTGGAGTCCAGTTGACTAACCACTGAGATATCGCGGCTATTTTATTAATAACGTGTCTAAAAAATCAGATCAGATCAGATCGAACGACTCTCATAAAAAAAGAAAAGAAGAGAAAACTGCGAAATGCTCTTGATGGCCTACACCTCAGTGAAAGGTTAAAGGGCAAGAGTAAAATAGAATAGACGTTTCATCGTTAATGTATTTTGTGCAGAAATTAAATCTAATTAGAGCGGTCTCGTGTTTTTTTTTTTAATCTTCGATTGACCTCGTGTTTTTTGACCTTCACTTTTAAAAGTAGCGAAAGTCTGTGTTCGGTCGAAACGGGTTTGGGGAATCAGCGAATCAATTCAGAGGAAGAGGTATGTTTACAGCACTCGGAAAAAGTGACAAATAATCAAAAACAGAAAAAAAAAACAAAGAACAATATATGGACCAAAGCAGGATCGAACCGGTACCCAGTGGCACAGCGCTTTCCAACGAAAAGCTAAACGCTAGGGAACACTACCACTCAGATAACATCTTTGGGGAATAACCCAACTTCTTAAAATGGCCACCAGGTGTATATTTTTTGTGGAGCAACAGAGCTGGAAACTGGTGGCGACTCTAGCTGTTGGCTTGCGTAAGGATCGGTGAACTAGAACCATCCGGACTCTACTCCACCTCTACGCGGTGCCTCTAGTAACTGAATAATCAATCTAGTCTGGCAGAGCGAGTAGGTATCGAAGAGGGAAATTCAATCTCGTACTCAAAAACGGCGTGCTGAAGTGCCGAAAGGCGCAAATAAAATAGCGCATCTATGCCCACTTAACGTGGATTTAAGGACGGATGACGAAGTGGGCTATCCAAACCTTTGGTATTCCTCGGGTGAACGGCAGAAATAAAGAGGGTATTTTTGTAAAAAAATTGTGACGTCTTGGCGTAAAACTGAACACATAATAAAAGATATATGAACACTAGTAACAGATCTTCATACTTCAGAACCCGTTATGTGTTTTACTTGTTTCGTTTAAATAAATGTTCTTGCCGTGAATTTGAACCAAATGAAGAACATTGGAATTTCAATAGCTTGAGCAGCGCAGTAAATATAACAGATCTTCATACTGAATTGTGCTGAAGGTCTGTAAAATATATTGTCACTAACACCATATTTCCCTATACGCGACGGGGGTACTTTACTTTTTTCATACTGAATATAAGGGAGCCGCGATAGCTCAGTGGTTAGTGAACTGGACTACCACGGACAAGGGGTAGGGTTCGATCCCAACCGACGGCTTCCGGGTTCACCCAGCCTTAAATGGGTACCGGATTTTTTTCTGGGAAAGTAAAGCAGCACGGGCGTAATACTGACCACAATACCCCAAAGTCATGTGCTGAAGGTCTGTAAAATATAGGATCACCAACACCATATTTCCCTATACGCCACTTGGGGGTACTTTACTTTTTTACTTTTTTTCATACTGAATATACATATACTTTGCATATTGACAGCTGTAAGACGAGAACTAAGAATTCGACGTTTCGCGCAAAAAAAAATAACCGAACAACACAAGCTACACGCGTGCAACACTAGAATCAAATAACATACTTGACACAATTTTGTTCGCATCAAAATTAGAGCACCCCACCAAACAACCGCTTGCAATATCTCTCGGTTTTAGCACCTTTACGATCGAACGTGAATGCCAAGTCGAGATACTACATCAGAGGTTCTCAGCATTTATTTGCAGTGTTCTCCTGACAACTCAGCAAACATAACTTGTATCCGTCATATTAGCACATAGATTGTTGTTAATATAATTGCTATTTCATCTTCGTACATTGTAACTGTAAATATAAAGAGCTCAATAATGGAATTGATTATTATTAGGTGCTGTTTCCATATCGAATGTTGGCTACCATGGAGCGTCACTTTACTGCCACTTGTCTTGATGGTGTGCGCTGTTATAGGTTCACCTGCCTACCTTTTGATGTTATCGGTTCAATTTGGATGTCATCGGTCCAATTTGGATGTTATCGGTCCAATTTTGATGTTTTCGGTCCAATTTGGATGTTTTGACCTCCCATATCGTGTACTTTCCCCTCTAAGATAATCTTTTGTAGGGTATTATGCCTCATCACATATCAAAGAAATTTCAGTTGTCTTTTTCTAATTATATTAAGTAGTTCCTTTTTCATTTTCAGTTGATTCAATACTTCCTTGTTTGTCTTCTTTTCCTACCACCCAATCCCTTGTTTCTATAGAGCAACATTTCAAAGACTTCAATTTTCTGCTATGAATTCTTATTTAATATAACTTATACAACTTTGCTCTCATCTTATCAGTAGCCAAGTAGTATTACCAAAGTAATGCAACATTTATCATGTGTCACGTGGTTAAGTAAAAAATAAAGTTACAGAAATTCATAATTCCTTTTGGCTTTTGAAGTTACATTGTTGACTCAGTTTTCAATGAGCTTGGGTACATTTGCAGGCAACTTGACCAGTATTACGCCAGGCCGTCTTCTTCTACAGAAGAAATCCCCATTTTACCTGGATACTTTCTGGACATCAAGGTGTTAACGGCGTGTCAATCAGAAAAAAAAATATAACCACTATTGGGAAATGAACCCGGACCCGTATCGCATGTAGACAAGCACGCTAGCCACTCTGTCATTGTGGCTACTGAAAGAATCAACAAGGAATGGGATAATAAAAACATGGGATAATAACAAAAATGGGATAATAAAAACATGGGATAATAAAAAAACAAATAAAGTACCCCCGTCACGCCAAGTGGCGTATAGGGAATATGGTGTTAGTGACCATGCATTTTACAGATCTTCAGCACATGATTTTTGGGGTAATGTGGTCGGTAATACGCCTGTGCCGCTTTACTTTCCCAGAAAAAAATCCGGTACCCATTAAAGGCTGGGTGAACCTGGAAGCCGTCGATTGGGCTCGAACCCTACCTCTTGTATGGGATAATACAGCGAACATATTTATTTTCAAAACTAAAATGTACACCCCTTTTTTGTATCCCCAAGGAAAAAGACAAAGAGAAAAACTAAAATATTCTAGGAGAATACGGATGGAAGCAGAGATGAAAATGATGGAGAATTCATGAATGATCTTAGAAGAATGACAAGAAACAGAACGGCTTGGAAAGTGTTTGTTGAAGACCTAAGCTCCACAGGGAGCTGAAAGTGTTTGTTGATGACCCAAGCTCCACAGGGAGCTGAAAGAGTTTGTTAAATATCTAAGCTCCACAGGGAGCTGAAAGTGTTTGTTGAAGACCTAAGCTCCACAGGGAGCTAATCGTGTTTGTTGAAGACCTGTGCTCCATAGGGAGCTGTAAGTGTTTGTTGAAGACCTAAGCTCCACAGGGAGCTGAAAGTGTTTGTTGAAGACCTAAGCTCCACAGGGAGTTGAAAGTATTTGTTGAAGATCTTTGCTCCACAGGGAGCTGAAAGTATTTGTTGAAGACCTAAGCTCCACAGGGAGCTGAAAGTGTTTGTTGAAGACCTAAGCTCCACAGGGAGTTGAAAGTATTTGTTGAAGATCTTTGCTCCACAGTGAGCTGAAAGTATTTGTTGAAGACCTATGCTCCACAAGGAGCTGAAATATAGAAGAAGAAGCTACACACATGAGCAACGTCTGTGAGTGCCAAGTGCAGTGATATATGTTATTTTATTAAAGATTACTCAGAGTATTTGTTTGTTTCGAACTTTCGATAAACCCTTACTATGAGGCAATATGTTTCAAATTATAAAACTTCAACTTATAAAACAAGGAGTCAGACAAGGCTGTGTTCTGTCGCTGGATTTGTTTTCACTTTACAGCAAACATATGAGATCAATAGTAGACAAAAACTGAATTGAAGTCAACGGTCACAACATAAATAAATTTGCGATATGCGGATGACACAGTCTTAATAGCAGAGCCAGAGAGTGAACTACAGGAAGTGATAGACATAATGGTAAAAGAAAGCAACAAGAAAGGTCTCAGTCTGAATAGTAAGAAAATAGAAGTAATGGTCATATCGAAGAAACAATCATCACCAGCATGCAGCATAAAAATAAACAGGACACATTTGAAACAAGTGCAACGCGTCAAATACATGGGCACAATAATAATATCGGATGGAAGATGCACCACAGAAATAAAAAGCAGAGTAGCTCAGGCCAAAATAGCATTTCAGAAAATGAAAAATATCTTATGCAACAAATCTATGTCAATAGAAATAAGAAAGAGAGTTCATCGGTGCTATATAGAACCAATTCTAACCTATGGAAGCGAATCATAGACAGTAGACAAACAAATGAAAAGACGATTAGAGGCCACAGAGATGGGATTTCTCAGAAGAATGTTGAAAGTTTCCTGGACAGCTAAATATACCAATGAGGAAGTTCTCAAAGAGGCCAACACAAAAAGGCAGCTCTTGAAAAACATCAGAGAAGAAACAATCAACAATTTCCGGGCACATCATGAGAAGAGGAAAGTTAGAATACTTGGTTACAACTGGCAAAATAAAAGGAAAGCGAGATCGCGGACGAAAAAGAGAGAAAATACTGGATAGCTTGTTGTCATGGCATGGGAAACAGTCAACAACATAACTGATACGATGCACTGTAGATAGAACATTGTGGAAAGACATGATCGCCTACTCCAACCGTTATGGCACATGATGATGAGGCAATATTATCAGCCGTTTACTGGACAGAATGTCCTTATTATGTTTTGTTTTAGGGCCAATTAGAAATCAAGCGACAAACTCTTTTATTTTTAAATAAACTGTTGCAGAACTAGTCTCTGAATTGGTTATCACGTCTCAAAAATTCAAAAGATTCAATCACTCAGCAATTTAAAAAAAAACATTTTAATCAACAAATAGGTTTAGCCATTTTACCAGACAAATAGATTTAGCCATTTTAACAGACAAATAGATTAACCCATTTTAATAGTCTAATAGATTTAGCCATTTTAGCAGACAAATAGATTTAGCCAATTTAACGAAGACATATATTTAGCAATTTAATTCACAAATACATTTAGCCATTTTAGCAGACAAATAGATTTAGCCATTTAACGAAGAAATAATTTTAGCCATTTTAACTCACAAATACATTTAGCCATTTTAGCAGACAAATAGATTTAGCCATTTTAGCGAAGAAATAATTTTAGCCATTTTAACTCACAAATACATTTAGCCATTTTAGCAGACAAATAGATTTAGCTATTTTAACTCACAAATAAATTTAGCCATTTTAGCAGACAAATAGATTTGGCCGTTGCAACAGACACATACATATAGCCATTGTAACAGCCAAATAAATTAAATCATTTTAAAATTCATAAAAAGATTAGATATTTTAACATTCAAAAAGATTAGATATTTTAACAGAAAGGACTACCTGGTTAATTTAGAAATTTTAGTAGAAAATAACAGTCACTTTATCTGACATGTCAGTAGATTGTCCTACAATAAGTTTCGTGGCATTCATAGACATCCAACAACGCTTGCTATTTAGGTTTTTTTAACGATATCTTACAACACTCGATATTTAGCGGTTTAAATAGACATCTAACAACACCCGCTTTTTAGCGGTTTTAGCAGACATCCAACAACACTCGCAATTTAACAACTTTAACAGATATTCAAGAAAGCCCGTAATTTTTAGCGGTTTTAAAAGACATCATTTAACACTCATAATTTAGCGGTTTTAACAGCCATCCTAGAACACTTGTAATTTAGCGGTTTCAACAGCCATCCTAGAACACTTGTAATTTAGCGGTTTTAACAGCCATACTAGAACACTTGTAATTTAAAGGTTTTAACAGCCATCCTAGAACACTTGTAATTTAGCGGTTTTAACAGCCGTCCTAGAACATTTGTAATTTAGCGGTTTTAACAGCCGTCCTAGAACACTTGTAATTTAGCGGTTTCAACAGCTATCCTAGAACACTTGTAATTTAGCTGTTTCAACAGCCATCCTAGAACACTTGTAATTTAGCGGTTTTAAAAGCCATCCTAGAACACTTGTAATTTAGCGGTTTCAACAGCCATCCTAGAACACTTGTAATTTAGCGGTTTTAACAGTCATCCTACAGCACCTGTAATTTAACGATTTAAAAGGACCATTACAAACATTCTAGCCATTTGATTAGAGGAACGCTTTCTGGAGCATATTTCACAGAAAAGGAAAGGAAGAATATGTTTTTGATGTTTTTTTTTTGTTTTTTTTTACATCAGTTGAGGTTTATGAGAAAGTGCGGAGGAATAGTAAGAAAAAAAAAGACCACACGCAAAATAGCTATTTAATGTTACTATCTTAGATAAGATATATGGGTCCACATACAATGAAAACCTTTCTGTTTCCTTCTATATCATATCTTTAATGCTTTAGTGCAGTGGTTCTCACACTGTGGTGGGTCCGCGAAGACTTGAAGAATGGCGCTATTGGGTTATTTACGGTTATCGTCATTTCATTCCGAATATGTCCATAGGTGCTCAGATCCCTTCGTCATCAAGTCCTACAGTGTCCAGCCACTGACGACTCCAGTTCTGTGTTGGTTGATAATTCCTCGCATACGCCCACTTAGTTTTTAGCTTCTGGCTGTGCCCGTCTTAATTACCATCTCTTTTATCCGAAGGAGTGACGTGGACTCATGGTTGTCGAAGTCCTGTGCTCTTCCTACATTTCAGAGGGCATTGATGACATCAATTGGTTGGCTGTCTTCAAAGACAGCGCAGCTAGCCAACCTGTCCACTCTTTCATTTAATTTTACTCCCGCATGTCCAAGGGCGTAGAGAAAGATTACTCTACGAATTTTTGACTTCTACAATGGCTCTACATATTGCTTGTGTACAGAGCTCACCTCCACTCTTCTTATCACGCCCATGGAATCACACAGTATGCAGGCGTGGGTGTAGTCTTGTGGCCCTAACCAGATGAATGCCATGATCACTGTCATCACCTCTATCGTCATGCTGCTTGTGGTCTTAACATATGCACCACTGTCTTCCTCGACTCTTTGCCTGCCGAGAGTGCTGTAAATGCCCATGAACTCCTTTGGTGTCGTATTACAGATTCGTCTGTATAGATGATTACATCTTTCGCATCGGTTTTATCCCAAATGAGACCTTTTAACTACGCATTAACACGAACTGAGTTCTGCTCCTAACATTTCCTGTGAAGTGTAACAAAACACGAGAATGTTCCCCTGAACGACTAGGCACCAATATCCACTTCTCGCCAGTGTTTATATTGGTAAGATCACAGGCCTATTTGATGACATCTGCTCGGCCCACCCATGATTTGCTTCTTTTTAGCCTGCCACCTTTCCCTGTCTTGAGCTCGTGGTGCAATGGATGCTCTTTACCTGCACTTATCTTCAAGTATGCTTGTGCCCTCCAGATCTTGATCCTGTCATCCATGGTTGGAAAGTCTAGAAGATATCTTATTGCTACAAAGGGAGTGTCCCTAGTACACCCCAAGATAATGCGCATGGCTTCATTTTGTATTTTCTCCAGCCTGTCAATTTACGTCGTACTGACAGTAAGAATTACCAGGGCATGCTCGATTGCTGCGAGGACCAGTCCTGGAACAGAAGAGTAAGTAGCCTCTGCTCGATGTTGGCAGCTTCCGTGACCTTCAAGCGGCTAATCCTCTGCGGAACTTTGTTATCACATGGTCGACTTGATCCCTAAAACACAGGCTGATGTCAAACTTAGCTCCTGGGTACGTCTTCAGCTTCTTCCTGGTCACCTCATCAGCTCCCATTCGTCCCACCGGTGTTTCAGTGTTAACGATGTGATTCTTCAGGGCGAACCATGCAACTGATGCTTTATTAGGATTAACCAACGCACTGGGGTCTGCACCCAACCTTGTGTACCTGCAAGTCTGCACTGTCCCACGCAGTCATATCAACCTCAACTGCCACCATGTTGAGGAATGGTGTAATATTTTGTAGCTAAATGGAAAGAGAAAATGAATGAATAATAGTAGAAGATAAAATAAATCCTGGGCGTCCACGACAACAATCGTATTTAATTGGGGGTCCAGAGTAAAGGAAAATTTGAGAACCGCTGCTTTAGCGTCTATCGCGGGAACCCCTCAGTTATAGATAATGTTAGCCCCTGCCCTTGACAACCCGAAGTAGTTACCGTTCTTTGTGAGATAAAACAAGTGGTGGACGTTATACGCGCCTTGAACGCCACAGCGACGCAGCGCTGCAGATTCGAACATCAAACACTTCACCTGAACGACTCAGAAGGTTATCATCTAACCTTATTGCAGAGCTTCCCCTTCTTCAACTTTCAAAGAGCTACTTTCAAAGTTCAGTTGTAACGTTACATTTCACCATCACATGCTCCAACTTTGTTGTGAGTACAAAGGCACGTCTTACCTTTGTAGAATTAATGCTAGTCCTTTCAAAACGTCTACATTTTCACATCTATTTTTATTGCTCTTAATGTTCTGCTTCTTATGTTGCAATAATAAAAATAAATACTACGTTAATCAGAATTGCTCTGTTTGTAGATTCTTTAACGGTCTTTTTTTTCAGCTCCCTGTGGAGCATGGGTCTTTAGCAAACATTTTTAGCTACCAGTAGAGCATAGGTCTTCAACAAATATTTTTGAGCTCCATGTGGAGCATAGGTCTTCAATAAACACATTCAGTTCTCTGTAGAGCATGGGTTTTCAACAAACACTTTCAGCTCTCTGTGGAGCATAGGTCTAAAACAAACACTTTCAGATCTCTGTGGAGCATAGGTCTAAAACAAACACTTTCAGATTTCTGTGGAGCATAGGTCTCAAACAAACACTTTCAGCTCTCTGTGGAGCATAGGTCTAAAACAAACACTTTCAGATTTCTGTGGAGCATAGGTCTAAAACAAACACTTTCAGATTTATGTGGAGCATAGGTCTAAAACAAACACTTTCAGATTTATGTGGAGCATAGGTCTAAAACAAACACTTTCAGATTTATGTGGAGCATAGGTCTAAAACAAACACTTTTAGCTCCCAGTTTTACACCATGTTAATATAGGGAAAAGAGTTCATTGCACATAGTGTTACACCATGTTAATATAGGGAAAAGAGTTTATTGGACATAGTGTTACACCATGTTAATATAGGGAAAAGAGCTTATTGGACATGTGTTACACCATGTTAATAAAGGGAAAAGAGCTTATTGGACATGTGTTACACCATGTTAATATAGGGAAAAGAGCTTATTGGACATAGTGTTACACCATGTTAATAAACAACAGACGAATAAGAACCGGGATCGAATCTTGTTAGGGTCAACATTTATTATCCCATCGGGGTTGAAATTAAAATTTTGTCCCGAACGCTTTCCAGTAACTGCAGTGGACAAACAGCCTTTATTCTTCGCTCCTGCAATTCCGCTGTAAATAAAATAATACGGCAGATTACTGTTAAGCTAGAACACACATTGGGAGCAGCGATAGCTCAGTGGTTAGTGAACTGGACTACAAAGGACAAGAGGTAGGGTTCGATCCAAACCAACGGCTTCCGGGTTCACCCAGCCTTAAATGGGTGTCGATTTTTTCTGGGAAAGTAAATCGGCACGGGCGTAATACCGACCACATTATCTAAAAAACTCATGTGCTGAAGATCTGTAAAATGTATGGTCACTATCATCATATTCCCTATACGCCACTTGGCATGACGGGGCTCTGCTTTTACTTTACTAGAACACACTTTGTATGAAAGCATTTTAGACGTTATATCATATCTTTGTGTGTGCATGTCTGTGTTAGTCACATCTCATATCTTTGTGTGTGCATGTCTGTGTTAGTCACATCTCATATCTATGTGTGTGCATGTCTATGTTAGTCACGTCTCATATCTTTGTGTGTGCATGTCTGTGTTAGTCACATCTCATATCTTTGTGTGTGCATGTCTGTGTTAGTCATATCTCATATCTTTGTGTGTGCATGGCTGTGTTAGTCACATCTCATATCTTTGTGTGTGCATGTCTGTGTTAGTCACATCTCATATCTATGTGTGTGCATGTCTATGTTAGTCACATCTCATATCTTTGTGTGTGCATGTCTGTGTTAGTCACATCTCATATCTTTGTGTGTGCATGTCTGTGTTAGTCACATCTCATATCTTTGTGTGTGCATGTCTGTGTTAGTCACATCTCGTATCTTTATGTGTGCATGTCTGTGTTAGTCACATCTCATATCTTTATGTGTGCATGTCTGTGTTAGTCACCTATAAGTGACTCGGGCAGATGGTGCTCGTAAACCTGGGAGGGTCGACCATCTAAGGGCAGAATCCCCCTACAGAAAATACAATCTGCTGCCTTGCAGGAAGGTTGGGGACAATCAAAGGCTAAGGGGAAAGCAAACCTGAATAAAATGCTGGCTGAAATCTGATGCACTGGGCCACTGGCGCAGAACACATTGCAACGTTTTAACAAGTATTCAATCAGAGTGGATTAACAGACTCTAATTATGATGTTCTGTCTGTGGGGTCGATCAATTCACTTAAACAGACAGCTGTCATCATGTGAGAGTCTGGAATCCTACTCTGATTGAGTCTTGATTGTAGAGAGAGAGAGAGAGAGAGAGAGAGAGAGAGAGAGAGAGAGAGAGAGAGACGTTTTATATAATTACCTTTAACCGAATTTCTTATTAAATGTATTATTATATGAATATTTACAAGTACTTCATATACCCATCATGATTATTTAACGAATGTTCATAACTGAATATTTAAAGGGAGGCAACATTGTTACAGATTTCAGTAATTTTCTGATAATGAACGAACAAAGTGATTCTCACTTATTACGCAGAAACCGGTTAATAGCAACACAGAAGCTCTGCTTAAAGGGCACATGTAGTTATAGAGGCGACTGTGGACTGAAGAGATCGTTTGGAATTGTTCGGACCATGGAGAGTTTATTTGTGTTCATCGTTTTATTGACTGTGGCTGGAGCGGAAACAGAGTTTCTGCCGGATACAAATGGCAGTAGCTTGCAGCCAGGACTGTGAGTACACGTTATGTTTCTGTTGTTGTTGTTGTTATTATTATTATTATTATTATTATGTTATTTACTTTTGTTGTGTGCATGTGTCTGTTTTCACATGCCTCCCAGTGGGTGTTTTTGCCGTTTAATTTTGTTTATTGTTCTTCGATGTTGATTATTTGTTTATTATTTCACCATCATTCATATCATGGTGGAAACTTGATATAGACAACCTAGTATTGCATCTCCTGTTAAAATGAATAAACTCAATTTCCTCTTCAGCGGGAAATATAGACCCTCACAAAATAACTATTAGAGTGGACTCAGTTTAATTTTGATTCTTTTATTTTGTACCTTACATCTCCCTCTGTGACCACGGGTCTACAACAAATGTTTTCAAAGCCAACCTGTTTTGTGTCATTCTCTTTAAACTTAATAATTTCTTTTCCCACCTTCTTCAATTCTGCTTCCAAGTATATTTGAACCTTCCTCTTTATCTCTTCCCCTGGGGATTACAAAATAGGGCCAGTCTAGTAGTAAGGACACTCCGATGGGTTCCGTAGTGTTTGTTCAGCACCATTTAATTATTTGAATTTTCAGATTTTGTTTAATTTCTCGAACGCTAAACAGGTTGCTGCAGTTGCTGTCATGAAGCATTGTGTGTTATTGTTGCTGTTTTCAGGATGGCGTCATAGCGTACCTCGAAAGCATTCAGAGATGCTACGATATACACCTTGTGAATATCGAGTAAACTGCACAACATGACGCAGTACACACACACACGTTTTCATCTGAAGTAAATATTTATGTGTCAGTGATTCTTTAGAAGTTAATAAAGTAAGTAAAAGGTCCCGTAAAGTAAATAATGGGTCCCGTAAAGTAAATAATGGGTCCCGTAAAGTAAATAATGGGTCCCATAAAGTAAATAAAAGGTCCCGTAAAGTAAATAATGGGTCCCGTAAAGTAAATAATGGGTCCCGTAAAGTAAATAATGGGTCCCATAAAGTAAATAAAAGGTCCCGTAAAGTAAATAATGGGTCCAATAAAGTAAATAAAAGGTCCCGTAAAGTAAATAATGGGTCCAATAAAGTAAATAAAAGGTCCCGTAAAGTAAATAATGGGTCCCGTAAAGTTATGTAAAAGGTCCCGTAAAGTAAATAATGGGTCCCGTAAAGTAAATAATGGGTCCCATAAAGTAAATAAAAGGTCCCGTAAAGTAAATAATGGGTCCCATAAAGTAAATAAAAGGTCCCGTAAAGTAAGTAAAAGGTCTCGTAAAGTAAATAATGGGTCCCATAAAGTAAATAAAAGGTCCCGTAAAGTAAATAATGGGTCCCATAAAGTAAATAAAAGTCCCGTAAAGTAAGTAAAAGGTCTCGTAAAGTAAATAATGGGTTCCGTAAAGTAAGTAAAAGGTCTCGTAAAGTAAATAATGGGTCCCGTAAAGTAAGTAAAGGGCCCTGGCAGGCCAAGTGGCGTATAGGGAATTTGATGTTAGTGATCATAATTTGTACACACGTCCAGCACATGATTTTTGGGGTAATGTTGCCGGTTTTAGTTGTTAATGCTTACTACAAAAAATATCACATTTTAGTAAATGTGAGAGTCATCTGTGTCTTTTATTCAATTGTTAAACTCAAGTCGTCCCCCCCCCCACACACACACACACATTTTAATGCACAGCTTGTTCTAATCACTTTGAATGTAAAATAGAAGAAAAATGCGTAATTTACATTCCCGGAAAGACAAAAACGAGTAGATAAACTAAAGCTTCAGTGACAAACAACTGTGACATATATATATAAAAAAAAAAAATTCATGCTAATCAAGTTTACTCGTATTATTTTTCTTGTTCTTTCCGTTCCTTTCTCATTTGCCTTTCAGCGTCGAGGAGAGATATAATTTGCGGCCTTGAACTCATCTTCTGGCCTCTTCTGTTTTGTTTTCTAGTGGTACTAATATTTCATCAATCCATATTTGTTCGTGGTCAGCCCTTGGGTCTGGTGTTCTCACAACGTGTATTGAAGGCTTGCTGTGTTGTCTTTTGATCTTTCTGTCATATCTCGTGGCCAAACAATTGTATCTGTTGTTTCTTTCTATGCTATGGCGAAAATATTCCTAGCTTTTTTCTCAGTTCTTCATTTCTGATATTATCTCTCAGACTGTTTGCTGTCATTCGTCTAACACATTTCATATCAGTAGAGGTTATTTTTCTTATTGTTCTTGCATCTAGGGTCCAGGTCTGGCATTGGTAGCACAACGTTGGGATGAAAATTCTTTTCTTACTGAGTTGATGTTTTCGTATCCTTTTTACTCTGCCCAATTCTGTGCAGCCACAAACGATGACTTCTGTAGAACATTAGGTCGAAGTGTCTGTGCAGCCACAAACGAAGACTTCTGTAGAACATTAGGTCGAAGTGTCTGTGCAGCCACAAACGAAGACTTCTGTAGAACATTAGGTCGAAGTGTTGCCACTACAAACATTAGGGTGAAACCTTTAACTACAGCGGTAATTCCATTATGGTGAAGAAGGTTTTCAAAGTAAGGTGCTATTTTTATGTCTTTGTGTGAATGCAATAATAATAAGACATGTGTTTTATGGTGGCATTTTTTTTTTTTTTTTTTTTTTTTTTTTTTTTTTTTGCAATTACGTCCTTTTGCCAGCGAGTTTAATTAAATGACTTCATGGTTAGCCCACTGGCTTTATGGTTAGCGGACTGGCTTCATGGTTAGCGCACTGGCTTTATGGTTAGCGCACTGGCTTTATGGTTAAGTGAAAGTTTGTTGAAACCCAGCCTGATATCCTCCACTCAATGCATCTCCCTCTCTCTTTCATTTTCTCTCTCTCTCTCGCTCGATTTTCTTTTCGCTGACTCGATGATTGAAGGAATAACTACTCTTCTGGATATCCCGGCGAAAGCTATCTTTCTTCGTCGTCTATTCCTAAGAGGGCGCTAATGTGGGCGTAAGGAATAAAAAGTAGAATTGCTCAGGACAAGATAGCATTTCAGAAAATGAAAAATATATTATGCAATAAATATATGTCAATAGAAGTGAGAAAGAGAGCTCATCGGTGCTATATAGAACCAATTCTAACCTGTGGAAGCGAATCATGGACAGTAGACAAACAAATTAAAAGACGATTAGAAGCCATAGAGATGGGATTTCTCAGAATAATGTTGAAAGTTCCATGGACAGCTAAAAAGACCAATGAGGAAGTTCTCAAAGAGGCCAACACAAAAAGGGAACTCCTAAAAAACATCAGAAAGATACAATCAACATGTTTTGGGCACATCATGAGAAAAGGAAAGTTGGAATACTTGGTTACAACTGGCAAAATAAAAGGAAAGAGAGATCGCGGACGACAAAGAGAGAAAATACTGGATAGCTTGTTGTCATGGCATAGAAAACAGTCAACAACAGAACTGATACGATGCACTGTAGATAGAAGATTGTGGAAGGACATGATCACCTGAGCCAAACGGTATGGCACATGGTGATGATGATGAATGTGGGTGTAATTGTGCAGTGTTGTTTGTTATACTCTGTAGTAACAATCTTATATTTGCATGTTTCGGCCCTACATATCCGACTTCATTATAGCTTTTTTGATGTACAGGCTTACGCTGTCTCTAGATCCCTATGCAAGTGGCCAGTCGAGACTATTTAGTAATTACTAGAGGCACTACGAGGAGGTGGAGTAGGGTCCGGATAGTTATGGTTCACCGATTTTGGCGCAAAGTATCAGCTATGAGTTGTTGGTAACTTTCAGGGTTTTTGTTATCACGTGGCTTTGCCTGCAATAATCCACTTGATAATACTGGTCTAGTTAGCTGAGTGGGGGAAGTAAAGTTGTGGAAGTAAACTTGTGAAAGTAAAGTTGTGGAAGTAAAGTTGTGGAAGTAAAGTTTGGGAAGTAAAGTTGTGGAAGTAAAGTTGTGGAAGTAAAGTTGTGAAAGTAAAGTTGTGGAAGTAAAGTTGTGGAAGTAAAGTTGTGGAAGTAAAGTTGTGGAAGTAAAGTTGTGGAAGTAAAGTTGTGGAAGTAAAGTTGTGGAAGTAAAGTTGTGGAAGTAAAGTTGTTGTGGAAGTAAAGTTTGGGAAGTAAAGTTGTGAAAGTAAAGTTGTGGAAGTAAAGTTGTGGAAGTAAAGTTGTGGAAGTAAAGTTGTGAAAGTAAAGTTGTTGTGGAAGTAAAGTTGTGAAAGTAAAGTTGGGGAAGTAAAGTTTGGGAAGTAAATTTGGGAAGCAAAGTTGTGAAAGTAAAGTTGTGAAGTAAAGTTGTGGAAGTAAAGTTGTGAAAGTAAAGTTGTGGAAGTAAAGTTGTGGAAGTAAAGTTGTTGTGGAAGTAAAGTTGTGAAAGTAAAGTTGTGGAAGTAAAGTTGTGGAAGTAAAGTTGTGAAAGTAAAGTTGTGGAAGTAAAGTTGTGAAAGTAAAGTTGTGGAAGTAAAGTTGTGGAAGTAAAGTTGTGAAAGTAAAGTTGTGGAAGTAAAGTTGTGAAAGTAAAGTTGTGAAAGTAAAGTTGTGGAAGTAAAGTTGTGAAAGTAAAGTTGTGGAAGTAAAGTTGTGGAAGTAAAGTTGGGGAAGTAAAGTTGCGAAAGTAAAGTTGGGGAAGTAAAGTTGTGAAAGTAAAGTTGGGAAGTAAAGTTGTGAAAGTAAAGTTGTGAAAGTAAAGTTTGGGAAGTAAAGTTGTGGAAGTAAAGTTGTTGTGGAAGTAAAGTTGTGAAAGTAAAGTTGTGGAAGTAAAGTTGTGGAAGTAAAGTTGTGAAAGTAAAGTTGTGGAAGTAAAGTTGTGAAGTAAAGTTGTGGAAGTAAAGTTGTGGAAGTAAAGTTGTGGAAGTAAAGTTGTGGAAGTAAAGTTGTGGAAGTAAAGTTGTGGAAGTAAAGTTGTGGAAGTAAAGTTGTGGAAGTAAAGTTGTGGAAGTAAAGTTGTGGAAGTAAAGTTGTTGTGGAAGTAAAGTTTGGGAAGTAAAGTTGTGAAAGTAAAGTTGTGGAAGTAAAGTTGTGAAGTAAAGTTGTGGAAGTAAAGTTGTGAAAGTAAAGTTGTTGTGGAAGTAAAGTTGTGAAAGTAAAGTTGGGGAAGTAAAGTTTGGGAAGTAAATTTGGGGAAGCAAAGTTGTGAAAGTAAAGTTGTGAAAGTAAAGTTGTGGAAGTAAAGTTGTGAAAGTAAAGTTGTGGAAGTAAGTTGTGGAAGTAAAGTTGTTGTGGAAGTAAAGTTGTGAAAGTAAAGTTGTGGAAGTAAAGTTGTGGAAGTAAAGTTGTGAAAGTAAAGTTGTGGAAGTAAAGTTGTGAAAGTAAAGTTGTGGAAGTAAAGTTGTGGAAGTAAAGTTGTGAAAGTAAAGTTGTGGAAGTAAAGTTGTGAAAGTAAAGTTGTGAAAGTAAAGTTGTGGAAGTAAAGTTGTGAAAGTAAAGTTGTGGAAGTAAAGTTGTGGAAGTAAAGTTGGGGAAGTTAAAGTTGCGAAAGTAAAGTTGGGAAGTAAAGTTGTGAAAGTAAAGTTTGGGAAGTAAAGTTGTGAAAGTAAAGTTGTGAAAGTAAAGTTTGGGAAGTAAAGTTTGGGAAGTAAAGTTGTGGAAGTAAAGTTGTGATAGTAAAGTTGGGGAAGTAAAGTTGGGGAAGTAAAGTTGTGAAAGTAAAGTTGGGAAGTAAAGTTGTGAAAGTAAAGCTGTGAAAGTAAAGTTGGGGAGTAAAGTTGTGAAAGTAAAGTTTGGGAAATAAAGATGTGAAGTAAAGTTTGGGAAGTAAAGTTGTGAAAGTAAAGTTTGGGAAGTAAAGTTAGGGAAGTAAATTTGGGGAAGTAAAGTTGTGAAAGTAAAGTTGTGAAAGTAAGTTGGGGAAGTAAAGTTGTGAAAGTAAAGTTGTGAAAGTGAAGTTTGGGAAGTAAAGTTTGGGAAGTAAATTTGGGGAAGTAAAGTTGTGAAAGTAAAGTTGTGAAAGTAAAGTTGGGGAAGTAAAGTTGTGAAAGTAAATTTGTGAAAGTAAAGTTTGGGAAGTAAAGTTGTGGAAGTAAAGTTGGGGAAGTAAAGTTGGGGAAGTAAGTTGGGGAAGTAAATTTGTGGAAGTAAATTTGTGGAAGTAAAGTTGGGGAAGTAAAGTTGTGGAAGTAAAGTTGTGAAGTAAAGTTGTGGAAGTAAAGTTGGGGAAGTAAGTCTACGAAGAGAAGTTGGGGAAATAAACACGGAAAAGTTTTGTTTGTGGAAGTAATGTTGAGAATTAACACTGACCTTCTTATCGCCAAATGCCACGGTTTAATATTTCTCTCGTAATATTTTATATTACACGATATCATTACTTTGCAAGAATCTCGTAATCTATTCTGTTTTTTTTTAATTCGCTGTAATCATTTAATCCACCTGTTTGCATTTAATCTTTGGCGTGACGCGCGTGACAAATCAATTATGTAAAAAAATGGATTAAAATTAAATATGCGTGTTTATTATTCTATTTCTCGGATTATTTTGGGCGCGTCATATCTTAGCTATCTTTATAGAGCATATCACTATTAACTTGCATGCGTACTCCGGCATTAACATAACTTCGCAACTGTTATCTGACTGTTAAGCTTTCTTAGCTGGATATCATAAATATGGATCGAAAATGTAAAAGCGTCTCGTCGTTCTGTGACGCACTTTTATTTTGCCAAAGTGCTGTAGACATATTATTATTTTTTTGGGTGATGAATTTTACTTTCGTTAAATTAAAATCTACTTCAGTTAAATTAAGGCCTACTTCGGTTACGTGATCTACTTCAGTTAAATTAAGGCCTACTTCAGTTACGTGATCTACTTCAGTTACGATCTACTTCGGTTAATGTCTACTTCAGTTAAGGTCTACTTCAGTTACGATCACTTCAATTACGCGATCTACTTCATTACGATCTACTTCAGTTAAGGTCTACTTCAGTTACGATCACTTCATTTATGATCTACTTCAGTTACGATCTACTTCAGTTACGCGATCTACTTCAGTTACGACCTACTTCAGTTACGATCTACTTCAGTTAAGATCTACTTCAGATACGAGCTACTTCAGTTATGATACTATTTACTTCTATTGTGTCTAAATTATATTTTCCTTTGGTATTCTGAAATGCTCTTTACTTGAAATAATTTAATTGCTGTCTCGGTTGTTTTTTTTTTCCCTCTAACCAATAACTCCCAATTATCTCCTCTCTCTTTAACCAATAACGCTCTCAGTTGTCTCCTCTCTCTTTAACCAATAACCCTTTCAGTTATCTCCTCTCTCTTTAACTAACTCCTCTTGCAGTGTTACTTGGGAAACATCAAATGAACTCAAGCAAGCATTGTTATGATATCTGGATCTCTACAAGAAAGTGGCCTGTCAAGATCCAGGACTTGCCTGTTGTTCGTGTGTAGTTTAATCCAAACCATTTGCGATAAGTTTATAACTCTTAAATCTCATCTCAAATGGAAAATGTCGACAAATGATACAACAAGAAATCTAAAATATATGATAATGTTTTAACTGTTGTGAAGAATGCAAGATGAAATAATTTGGCTGGACAGGAATAAAGCTGTAGCTAGTAGGATGTGGTAACTGTCTGACAGGTATAAAACTAGGTCTAGCCTGTCTGACAGGAATAAAACTGGGTCTAGCAGGAGGTAGTAACTGTCTGATAGGAATGAAACTGGGGCTAGCAGGATGTATTAACTGTCTGACAGGAATGAAACTGGTGCTAGCAGGATGTAGTAACTGTCTGAGAGGAATAAAACTGTCGCTAGCAGGAAGTTAGTTATATCTGACAGGAATAAAACTGTCGCTAGTAGGAAGTTAGTTATATCCTGACATGAATAAAAATATCGCTAGTAGGAAGTTAGTTATATCCTGACAGGAATAAAACTGTCGCTAGCAGAAAGTTAGTTATATCCTGACAGGAATAAAACTGTCGCTAGTAGGAAGTTAGTTATATCCTGACAGGAATAAAACTGTCGCTAGCAGAAAGTTAGTTATATCCTGACAGGAATAAAACTGTCGCTAGCAGGAAGTTAGTTATATCCTGTGAGGAATAAAACTGTCGCTAGCAGGAAGTTAGTTATATCCTGAGAGGAATAAAACTGTCGCTAGTAGGAAGTTAGTTATATCCTGACAGGAATAAAAATATCGCTAGCAGAAAGTTAGTTATCTCCTCACAAGAATGATACGTCGACAGCAGAAAGTTAGTTATCTCCTCACAAGAATGATACGTCGACAGCAGAAAGTTAGTTATCTCCTCACAAGAATGATACGTCGACAGCAGAAAGTTAGTTATCTCCTCTCAAGAATGATACGTCGACAGCAGAAAGTTAGTTATCTCCTCACAAGAATGATACGTCGACAGCAGAAAGTTAGTTATCTCCTCACAAGAATGATACGTCGACAGCAGAAAGTTAGTTATCTCCTCACAAGAATGATACGTCGACAGCAGAAAGTTAGTTATCTCCTCACAAGAATGATACGTCGACAGCAGAAAGTTATTTATCTCCTCACAAGAATGATGCGTCGACAGCAGAAAGTTAGTTATCTCCTGACAGGAATAAAACTGTCGCTAGCAGAAAGTTAGTTATCTCCTCACAAGAATGATACGTCGACAGCAGAAAGTTAGTTATATCCTGACAGGAATAAAACTGTCGCTAGCAGAAAGTTAGTTATCTCCTCACAAGAATGATACGTCGACAGCAGAAAGTTAGCTATCTCCTGACAGGAATAAAACTGTCGCTAGCAGAAAGTTAGTTATCTCCTCACAAGAATGATACGTCGACAGCAGAAAGTTAGTTATATCCTGACAGGAATAAAACTGTCGACAGCAGAAAGTTAGTTATCTCCTCACAAGAATGATACCTCGCTAGCAGAAAGTTAGTTATCTCCTGACAGGAATAAAACTGTCGCTAGGAGGTGTAATTTTTGTGTTTGTGCTGAAAACATAATCGCACAAATAGTAACTATATTGTTAACAAATACCAGATAAAACACATTACTCTCTGCATTAAACACAACAGTTTGACACAAGATCTGTTTTACTTGACATAAAGAAGCCAGATTCCTTTCAGCTCGTACTAATTAGACAGACTTTCCTCAAATAATAACTTATTTATTATCAAACGAGGCTACCCTAAAGCTTCAAAAAAAAATTGAATAGAGACGTTTCAAAACCGAGCTGCAAAAATCCCCTCGCTTTACCTTCGTGATTTTTAACACCTACAATAATGTTCATTATAGGTTTTTTTGTTTCTTCATTTTTCGTATTTGCTGTACAACCTGGCGAAGTTCCTGATCTACATCAACAGGGAAATGCAGTTAACACCTGTTACTGTAAGGTAGATGAGAAGAGGTGAAATGCCATTGCAAATGGCGGGATTCTTTAGCAACGGTTCCTAACCAGAGAGTCACAACTCCCCAAAGGGTCGCCAGGTATTGTTTGGGGGTTAGGTTGGGGGAGGTGGGAACGGGGTTACGGAGATTACTTTTTTAAAAATTACAATTATTTTGTTGTTGCTACATTACATTTATTTCACAACGAATTCTTTCAATACTATTATTTCAATTGGCTAATTTTAAAAAGGGGCTTGTGGGATATTCCACTTATGAAGGAGGGGTTCGCAGGGGATTTCATGACTTTTAGAAATGGGATCGGGTTGAGAAACTCTTGCCGTATAAACTATCTTTACCACATTTTCCCAAATGAGGGGTTTGCCAAGGGAACTTATAGACTGAGAATAAAGGCCGCGTGTTCAGTGAGGAGTTCAGGAGGAGTTCAGGTATGAGTTTTGTTTCATTCCCGAGAGGAAAACAAAGAAACATTTTAACCCTGCCTGGATTCAAATTCGCACTCTCCTTGTTGGAAGTGCGACAACTGAGTGGGTTAGGGGAATACACACTAGGTCTACATGATGGAGTAATGTGTGACTATTTAAGTCAGGATGTACGTTCGTTCGTTCGCTTTCGTCAGCTTTGACCTCTGACGAAGTCCCACCCACTCAATTTTGTGGGACTGAATTTTGCGTGTAAAGTCTGTTTTATCCCATTACAGGATGCCCCTCGCCATGCAGGCAGATTTACTCCGACTTCAGAGGTACTAATTTTTAGGGAATTAGTAAAACCCAGGTGTCCTCGCCAGGGTACGAACCCCGGCTGTTGCCGTGGTAAGCCAACCGCCTATCGATTGCGCTAACCGGACACCCTAGTCAGGATGTAATTGTTGGAGAAGTAATGTGTGACTGGTTCAAGACAGGATGTAATTGATGGAGTAGTAATGTGTGACTGTTTAAGTCAGGATGTAATTGATATAGTAGTAATATTTGACTGGTTCAAGACATGATGCAATTGATGGAGTAATAATGTGTGACTGGTTCAAGTCAGGATGTAATTGATGGAGTAATAAGTAAAGAAGCCATATTCTGCATGAGAACATTAACCGAAAATACACAGAAGTAAACAAACCAATATAGGCCTGCTTCATAGACTACACCAAAGCTTTTCATAGATTACACCACAAACAACTTATAGAATGCCTAAAAGAGATACATCTAGATGACATGGACATACGACTAATATGTAACCTATACTGGGAGCAAACAGCAATAATAAAATATAACAAAGATAACTCTACACCCATTGATATAAAAGAGGAGTAAGACAGGGATGCATCCTATCACCAAGCTTGTTCAATCTATACACCGAGCAAATCTTAAAAATCATCATAGAGATGTCAGGCCTTCAAATTCATGGAAAGATAATCAATAACCTAAGATATGCTGACGATACTGTACTACTAGCAGAAAATCCTAAAGATCTACAACAATTACTTAAAAATATGGACTAGATATGAATATCAAAAAGACTAAAATTATGATCATAAACAAAGAAAATACTAAAAATCTACAAGTGGATATCAAAATTGAAGGAATAGACCTGGAGACAGTTCAGAACTACAACTACCACGGACATACTATAACCTGTGATAGAAAATGTACAACTGAAATAAACAAAAGAATAGGAATGGCAAAAGGTAATTTTAATGTCATGAAGACCATAGTAACATCAAAACAAATAACACCAGGGCTAAAACTAAGAATAGCAAAATGTTACATCTTCTCAATATTCCTATATGGTGCAGAAACATGGACATTAGACAGGAAAACAGAACAGAGAATTGAGGCCTTTCAAATATGGATTATATAGAAGAATAGGTAGAGTTGGATGGAAGAGAAAGAAAACAAACGATGAAGTCTTAAGACAACTAAAAATGAAAGGAGAACTAGTAAGTACAATTCAAACAAGACAAATGCGATTTTTGGGCCATGTTAAAAGACACAACAGCCTACTAAAGTAATCCTCTGGGGAAAATACAAGGTAAAAGAGGCAGAGGCAGACCGAGACTAACATGGATGAGTAACATCAAACGATGGGCAAATCAGCCTATGACAACCTGCACCATCAAAGCATGAGACAGAGCAGAATGGCGCTCCATAGTAGCCAACCTTGGTTGCGGAGACGGCACTCGATGATGATGATGATGAATAATGTGTGACTGGTTCAAGTCAGCTATAGTTGGAGTTGTAGAGGCAATTGATGAAGTATAAGTTACTGTGTAGTCCAGTATTCTTCTTCTTCTGCGATCATGGCTCATTCATAGTAAGATCCCGGACTTTCTTATGAAGGCAGCAGTCTGTTTATGTGATTCGGTTCCCCCGTATAGTTTCTCTGCCAGGAAGGTGGATGTGGACCACATTGTCCTTCTCCAGTCTGTGTACTGGGGTAATCCTGTAGAACATTTTATGTTGTCCAGCGTACAGTGGCACTGGCTGGTAGTTCCTATTTTGAGTTTGTTGAACATGTGGTTTCTCATTCTGTTGTGGCCAGTGGATGGGCGTAGACAAGTGGGCGATGTTTGTTTGGGGACGTGTAGTTAGGACTTATGAAGTATAAGTCCACGATAAGAATTAAGGAAGACTTGTGAAGTAAGAATCTGTGATCTGAAAATAAGGAAGACTTGTGAAATGAGTCCGTGCTCTGAAAAATAAGGAAGACTTGGGAAGTAAGAGTCCGTGATATGAATTAGGAAGACTTGTGAAGTAAGAGTCTGTGATAAGAATTAAGGAAGACTTGTGAAATAAGAGTCCGTGATAAGAATCAAGGAAGACTTGTCAGATAAGAATAAAGGAAGACTTGTGAAATAAGAATCCGTGATATGAAAATAAGGAATACTTGTGAAATAAGAGTCCGTGATATGAATTAAGGAAGACTTGTGAAATAAGAGTCCGTGATATGAATTAAGGAAGACTTGTGAAGTAAGAGTCCGTGATCTGAAAATAAGGAAGACTTGTGCAGTAAGAGTCCGTGATATGAATTAAGGAAGACTTGTGAAGTAAGAGTCCGTCATATGAATTAAGGAAGACTTGTGAAGTAAGTGTCCGTGATATGAATTATGGAAGACTTGTGAAATAAGAGTCCGTGATTTGAATTAAGGAAGACTTGTGAAGTGTAAGAGTCCGTGATATGAATTAAGGAAGACTTGTGAAATAAGAGTCCGTGATATGAATTAAGGAAGACTTGTGAAATAAGAGTCCGTGATATGAATTAAAGAAAACTTGTGAAATAAGAGTCTGTGATTTGAATTAAGGAAGACTTGTGAAGTGTAAGAGTCCGTGATATGAATTAAGGAAGACTTGTGAAATAAGAGTCCGTGATATGAATTAAAGAAGACTTGTGAAATCGTGATTTGAATTAAGGAAGACTTGTGAAGTAAGAGTCCGTGATATGAATTAAGGAAGACTTGTGAAGTAAGAGTCCATATAGTAAAACCAGAATTGTGGAGTGGGTGTGTGAAGTCCACGTTGTCAACAAAGAGCTGTAAATTAAAATATGTGTAGTTGAAAAAAAAAAGTATCTAAAGTCCCTTGAGTACAAATCGACTGACTACATGCTCGTTCCGTCATTCATAATTACCATGTATTATCCTCGCATTCTTCTTTTGTTTAAAATGAGAAAGGAATCAATAAAGAAAACTACCCACTTATGTTTTATTAATGATAAATTTGTCATGATTTTGTGAGGTGTTGTAAACGTTATAAAATCAGAAACAAGCACGTAACTGACCCCCACAGCTTGCAGTGATCAAAAGGCCTCTCGTTACGTCGTTAACGTGCTTGGAGTCACATCGTCCTGGAGGCGGTTCTTGTAACCACGAGGGTGAACAAACAGGCTAAGCCCGAGTGGTCTAGTGGACCGCGTCTCGACAACGAGGATCGAGTAGAAGCGAAGGAGTGCTCTCACTTTTTGTAA
Source organism: Megaustenia siamemsis (assembly GCA_032433765.1). NCBI lineage: Eukaryota > Metazoa > Mollusca > Gastropoda > Stylommatophora > Ariophantidae > Megaustenia > Megaustenia siamemsis. The sequence continues at coordinate 15,147,093 of JAVIAB010000088.1, forward strand.
AGGTTGGAAAAGGTCATAAACAACTTGACCCGTATTCTGTCATTACAAACCCACAGGCGAATAATTCTATTTCGGTTATAGACGAGTGCACGATTATCTAATTATTAAAGATAATTGAGAACAAATACGAGGGAACGTGTTAATACGAGTCAAGAGATGATAATTCAAACATCAAGAAAAGATAATATACAGCAAAACAAAACTGGAAATTAGACTAGCGTAACACCAGATAGGGATGCATCCTATCACCAAGCTTGTTCAATCTATACACCGAGCAAATCTTTAAAACATCATAGAGATGCCATTCCTACAATTAATGGAAAGATAATCAATAACCTAAGGTATGCTGACGATACTGCACTACTAGCAGAAAATCCTAAAGATCTACAACAATTACTTAATAAAATAAACTCTAAATATAACAGTTATACTGCAAACCACAGCACAACGCAGACACGTCCATTACGTCCTTGTAAGGGCGGATGATGAAGAGGAATATTCTAGTTCACCGCGATACTCTAGAATACTTTAGTCATCGGGCGAACGCAACCAACCAATGAAATAAACATGACAAGCAAAAATATGGATTAGATATGAATATCAAAAAGACTAAAACTATGATTATAAACAAAGAAAATACTCAAAACCCACGAGTGGATTACAAAATTGAAGGAATAGACCTGGAGACAGTTCAGAACTACAACTACCTTGGACATACTATAACCAGTGATGGAAAATGTACAACTGAAATAAACAAAAGAATAGGAATGGCAAAAAGTAATTTTAATGTCATGAAGAACATACTGACATCAAAACAAATAACACCAGGGCTAAAACTAAGAACAGCAATGGCACTCGATGATGATGATGATGATTATGTTTCGCTTGTCTTCTATTGTTATGTCTTCTTGTTTTGTTTGAACTTTTAACTTTTCATGATCTTTCTTCTATTGTGGCCTAATGTAATGTATTCATTGTGCTCTTTTTTATTTGTTTTTTCTTAACTGTCTTGTCAAGTTTCTGTCTTGTCGAGTTCAGCCTTATTGTGTCTTATCTTTTCTTGTCGAGTTCAGCCTTACTGTGTCTGTACTTTCAGCCTATTGTCTTTCAGTTCAGCCTATTTTTTTCTGTATTTTCTTACCTTTTTCATTCTTGTATTGTCTGGCTTGTCTTGTGAAGTACAAACTTACACTGCCGTATACTCTTTATACTGCTGTGTTCTACCTTGTATTGTCTTACACCAAATAGTTATTCCCTGTCGGGTATCGCTACATACTGTAAGGTCGTGCCCTCTTGAATTCCTCCATATTACATTGTCGTATCATATATTATCCTATACTGTAATAGATTGCTCAATCATATAGTGCAGTGTTTCTCAACCCTCTTCCCACCATGACATCCTTCAGATCTTATTTTCTACCCGTACCCTCCCTCTGTACTTTCATATAGATCGTGTTATATATATGTGTGAGTGTGTATATATATATATATATATATATATATATATATATATATATATATATATATATATATATAATATGCTGAAGACAAGAGAAGTGGGGAAATAAAATTAATGTTGCCACAGGAATCAAAGACGATCGTCCGTCGAGGATGGTCACTTATGATAGTCATATAGGCGTCACTAGTGAACCAATTCAATAAGCGGGAAAAAAATAGTATCTGAGAGTTGTATTCTACAAATATTATCATCCATGCGCATAGCCACCTAATCTCGTGCCGTGCCCCGCCCCCTAAATCTGATGCTGTTGCCCCTACAATTATATTATTTGTACCAGTGCACCCCCGCTGGTATACTCTTGTGGCCCACCGAGAGTCATATAGCCTCGGTTGAGAATGGCTGATAAATTGTACCACATTACATGGTCGTGTCGGGAGCCGCGATAGCTCAGTGGTTAGTGAACTGGACTACCACGGACAAGGGGTAGGGTTCGATCCCAACCGACGGCTTCCGGGTTCACCCAGCCTTAAATGGGTACCGGAATTTTTTCTGGGAAAGTAAAGCAGCACGGGCGTAATACTGACCACATTACCCCAAAAATCATGTGCTGAAGGTCTGTAAAATATAGGGTCACTAACACCATATTTCCCTATACGCCACTTGGCGTGACGGGGGTACTTTACCTTTACATTACATGGTCGTGTCCTCTTGTGTATTGTCCTGTGTTGTGTGGTATGAACTGCCTTGTACTGAGGCTAAACCACGTGACTGTGTAAAATCACATATTCTCCCATACTTTATGATTGTACTATGTTCTGTATGGTCACAAACTGTGTATCTGACGATTAACTTAACTCATAAAGTTATTGAGTTATTTGCGGGTCATCATAATGCAACACTCCGAACATGTCCATAGGTGCTCAGATCCCCTCCTCAGCAATTCCCTCAGTGTCCAGCGAATGACGACTCCAGTTCTATGTTGGTTGATAAGTCTTCTTACACGGCCACTAACTTTCTCATTTCTGGCTGTGCCCATCTTAACTCCCATCGCTTTCATCCGAAGAAGTGACGTAGATCTGTGTTTGTCGAAGTCCTGTGCTCTTCCCACATCTCGGAGGGCATTGATAATGTCCCGATCCATTGGTTGCCCGTCCTCAACGACAGCGCAGCTAGCCAACCTGTCCGCTCTTTCGTTTCCCCGTACTCCCCGCATGTCCAGGGATATAGACAAAGGTGGCCTTACGTATTTTGGATTTCTGCAACGACTCTACCCATTGCATGCATACAGAGTCCGCCTCCACTTTTTTTATCATGCTCATCGAATCACTCAGTATACATGCGTGGGTGTAGTCTTGTGACTCTAACCATTTAAATATTATAATAATATTTGAATAATATAACACTCATAAAGTGTTGTATTGTATTGTTGCATCTATTCTAAGGTTGCAGTGCCCTGTCCAAGTAGCAGCGCATCTAATGTGTACTATACTGTCCATGCATTTTCTTGTTATAATATTAATCAATCAATCAATCAATCAGTCAATCAATCAGTCAGTCAATCAATCAATCAATCAATTTCCCATAATCTTGTCGATCATTGAGATACCATAGATGACATTTTCACCATTTGCTTCCAATCGTCGTGATTTAGAGCAGTTCTCTGCCATGCAACGAAATATATTCCTGTCCATTTTCTGATGTTATCCACCCATTTTATCTTATGTCCTCCCTGTCTTCTTGTGCCTTGCAGAATGGTTTTGGCAAGGCCTGTGGACCGTGTGACGTGTTCACACCAGGTCAGTTTTTTGCTCTTTGTATTATTGACAATGGTCTATTGGTCAGTGGATCGTTGGATCCTTTCGCTGACTTCTTCATTGTTGATATAATGTATGTTATAATATATATTGTAATGTCTCCGTGTGATATGATGTATGTTATAATATATATTGTAATGTCTCCGGGTGATATGATGTATGTTATAATATATCATGTAATGTATCCTGTGATATGATGTATGTTATAATATATCATGTAATGTCTCCTGGTGATATAATGTATGTTATAATATATATTGTAATGTCTCCGGGTGATATAATGTATGTTGTAATATATCATGTACTGTCTCCTGGTGATATGATGTATGTTATAATATATATTGTAATGTCTCCGGGTGATATGATGTATGTTATAATATATATTGTAATGTCTCCGGGTGATATGATGTATGTTATAATATATATTGTAATGTCTCCTGGTGATATGATGTATGTTATAATATATCATGTAATGTCTCCTGGTGATATAATGTATGTTATAATATATATTGTAATGGCTCCTGGTGATATAATGTATGTTATAATATATATTGTAATGTCTCCTGGTGATATGATGTATGTTATAATATATCATGTAATGTCTCCTTCTATCTTTGAACACAATGTTATATACTACACTTTCTTTATATGTCATATTGACGCGTCCTATTTGGTGTTCATCATCATCCAGTTTTTCACGGCGGTCTCCTGAGCTTTTGCTTTGTGCCGTCTCTCCCTCCTGCTGGACATTGATCACGGCAGTCTCCCGAGCTTTTGCTTTGTGCCGTCTCTCCCTCCTGCTGGACATTGATCACGGCAGTCTCCCGAACCTTTCCTTTGTGCCAGTCTCTTCTTTCTGCTGGACATTTGTTCTACACGATCAGAGTCACGACTTTAATATGAACTCTTTGATATCTTTCCGGATTACACTGAGGCATTCAGCACAGTACACGATATCATAAACACTGGCGAGAACTGGTTAGTTTAAATATTTATTCAATAAGACTACCTTTAAGGCAGGTTCCCATTACTGGGATCTGCCCAAGTGGAATTGTGGGCCGAATTAAGAACAAGGCTAGGAATAATCGCAGCCATAGAGCACATAATGAAACAACATATACAATGGTGTGGCCACGAGATGGGGCAAACGATCAACCAGTACACAGATATCCTTCAATATAGTTGCGAGAACACAAGACCCAAGGGCCGACTGCGAAAAAGATGGATTGATGGGATATTAGAAGCACTAGGAAATATAACAGTAGCAGAGCAGAGGATGAACAGAAAAGCAAAAGACTGCAAATTATATCTCCCCTCGACGCCGAACGACAAATGAAGAAGAGAGGAAGAAGAGAATTCTTCAAACACTGCAATGTCGAGATTCGGAATATGAGTAAATTTGATAATATTGGCTACTGATAAGAATTAATGACACCTCACTGACAACTACAGAGTTTTCCTTTTGGCGGCCAGGTATTTGTCGAAACATATTGAGTAACGATGTGAGGATCACCGCTGTTCCCACAGCGATGCTGCCTTTTGATATAGACAACACAATGTTGCAGTTTCTCTTACTAGGATCAGCGTCTCCAGCAGAAGCACGTAAACCAAGAAAGTCATTACATCTGCTAAGAGCTGCCATCGATCTATGGGCAATGGATGAAACATTAACATCAAGTGCGCTATATCGTAGCAATGTAAAATATTTGATAATGTTATAGGAACGACCTCAGAACCAGCGCATGCTATTTCCGAGTTCAAATTTGAGGTATAAGAACGATGGACTCACTAACATCATACACAATCTTCAATTGTCGTGCAGCCAAAGTCTCCGTTACTTTTATCTCCTTCCTACCAAAGCCCATACTTCTACCTTATTTGGAGCCCTATTATTTTCACGATCCCGTTCATGGAAAAGCAATTTATCATTTCTGTTTGTGCCAGGAGCTTCAACAGGTCGAGTGAGTTAAGTTTTGAAGGCGCCATTTTGTGAAATAGTCTGTGATTAAGACCGGAAATGGAAGTTTACGAATACACATATAGATGGTTTAGAATAGATGAATGTTTTTGGATAATTATTACACGACATAAATAAATGGCGGACGGTTTTCCTCTGATTGTTTATATTTCTTGATACTGGTTGCATGCAATAATGTTGCTGCTATTTTCACGTCATTAAATTTATAGTTTCTGTTTTCTTTACCTTCTCTTTATCAGTCCTTTCTCCATCCTTCCTCAATCTTTCCTCAATCTTTCCTCAATCCTTCCTCAATCTTTCCTCAATCTTTCCTCAGTCTCGATGTTTGTTGTATCACAATTTAAAATAGAACTGCTATAATATTTTTGCCTTTCCGACGACACTTCCGACCTCAATGACGAAGTTTTTAGATCGAGTTTGCCTTCCCCTTAAATACACGCTCTCCCGACAAAGCTGGTTTCATATTTTCCTGACCACTTACGGTAGATGCTTTAGAGCTTGGTCAGCTCGAGTTTTCTACGTTTGCCAACGTCAGATATGAGTCGTACTATACTACTATACAGAATTGCACGACTAGGACTCCATGGTGTAACCCAGCAATTGAAATATGTGACTAAACTACTTATTGAAGGTGCCGAGCTGACGTCGGACATGTTGGACCGAAATGAGCTCATGTTACGGCTTGTAAAGCGACGCACTTATCTAGGGACACTTAACGTCCTTTCAAGGGTGGACGATGATGATGAGTAGTCTGTGGGCGAACTTCAGAATAGGAAGAAGGAATCTGCAATCGGCAGAGGCGGCGCCTGACAGAAACAGAGCTGATACATCTGAGCGAATCATAGCTGATGGGTTGCGCCAGGATCGGTGCCCTTAGAAACAGACTAGCCATTTTAGTTTTCCAAAGTTAGTAGGGATGAAGAAGGAAGACAACCCATCATCATCATCATTGTATGCCGTCTCCGCGTCGAAGGTTGGCTACCATGAAGCGCCGTTCTGCTCTGCCTCTAGCTTTGATGGTGCAGGTTGTCATAGGCTGACTTATCCATCTTTTGACATTACTCGTCCTTGTTAGTTTTGATCTGTCTCTGCCTCTTTTATCTCGTATTTTTCCTTCCAATATTACTTCTAGTAGGCTGTTGTGTCTTTTAACATGCCCCCCAAATCTCATTTGTCTTGTTCGGATACTAGCCAGTGCTCACAAATGCTCACTGAAGTCGGATCTATTGAGCTGAAAGGCACACACCACTACATCACTGTTCTACTGCAGACCACAACACCCTGCACACAAGCCAACTACACGTTCTTTTAAGGGCGGATGATAAACTCTTGTGAACGTAACCAAGCAATCATCAAAACTGTAGAGGCAGTTGATAGTAAAATATAGTTACAAAATTCCAGTTTTTTTTAAGGGTCAAATTAATGATTTCACTTCTGGAAGTAGATGCGCTAAAGTTTGGACATGTCTCGGGAACACGATAGCTGTTCTAATCTAGAAAACTCTCCCTCGGGATCCAGTTAAGCCAATTCGGCTCCAACGAAGGCTCCGGAGAGCTTTATAAACGAGATTCTGAAACAGTACCTGGACAGTTCCGGTGTCTGCCCTGTCGTAGGCCATTTTCTGGACATTTAAATCTAACTGCGAGTAATACAGGTGAGATTGTGTTTAGATTAGTGGTCGGACGTGTCTGAGGGAGTCATTGTACTCCCGGCAGTCCAACATTATTTATATGAGGCTACTTTACACCTGAGAGCGTCAGTAGCTGTGGGGAACTTTTACACTCGCCGTAATCGTAAATTAATTATACGAGGCTACTTTACAGCAGAGAGCCTCCAGTGGTGTAGTGATAACACCAAGAGTTAGCTTTAAATGAGCGAGTGTTCAAACGCCGAGGAAATGGCTCATTGTGTTGAGGATAAGTAAAGAGAGTGAAAGCACTGGCACCCTCGTCAACAATTGATACAGCCTGGTAAAATATTGACTAGATATAAAAATCAAAAAGACTAAAACTATGATCCTAAACAAAGAAAATAATCAAAACCCACAAGTGGATATCAAAATTGAAGGAATAGACCTGGATACAGTTCAGAACTACAACTACCTGGGACATACTATAACCAGTGATGGAAAATGTACAACTGAAATAAACAAAAGAATAGGAATGGCAACAAGTAATTTTAATGTCATGAAGAACATACTGACATCAAAACAAATAACACCAGGGCTAAAACTAAGAATAGCAAAATTGTATGTCTTCTCAACATTCCTATATGGTGCAGAAACATAAACATTAGACAAGAAACAGAACAGAGAATTGAATCCTTTGAATTGTCGATATATAGAAGAATAGGTAGAATTGGATGGAAGGAAAAGAAAACAAATGATGAAGTCTTAAGTAAAAATAGTAAAGTACCCCCGTCACGCCAAGTGGCGTATAGGGAATATGGTGTTAGTGACCATAAATTTTATAGACCTTCCGCACATGATTTTTATGGGGTAATGTGGTCGGTATTACGCCCGTGCAGCTTCACTTACCCAGAAAAAAATCCGGTACCCATAAGTAAAAATGAAAAGAACTACTAAACACAATTCAAACAAGACACATGCGATTTTTGGGCCATGTTAAAAGACACAAAAGCCTTCTAAAAGTAATCCTGGAGGGGAAAATACAAGGTAAAAGAGGCAGAGGCAGACCAAGACCAACATGGACGAGTAACATCGAAAGATGGACAAACCAGCCTATGACAACCTGTACCATCAAAGCAAGAGACAGAGCAGAACGGCGCTCCATGGTAGCCAACCTTCGTTGTGGAGATGGCACTTTATGATGATGATGATGGTAAAATGAATTATTATTTCATTCCGAAACAACACATGTGGAGGGACATTACTTACTCCTTTACAGCTGGAGGAAAAATAAAAAAATAAAAAACATTCCTCAGGGATAGTGGAATCTAGAAATAATGTTGGAGAACATATATGTTTATAATGCTCGGAAAAAATCCACAAATAAAACAACAGAAAACACAAAGCAGAATAGGAGCCCGAAAGAGGATTGAACTTATACACTTCGACACAGCGCATTGCTGTGAGAGACCTGCATACATTGCCGTGAGAGACCTGCATACATTGCCGTGAGAGACCTGCATACATTGCCGTGAGAGACCTGCATACATTGCCGTGAGAGACCTGCATACATTGCCGTGAGAGACCTGCATACATTGCCGTGAGAGACCTGCATACATTGCCGTGAGAGACCTGCGTACATTGCCGTGAGAGACCTGCATACATTGCTGTGAGAGACCTGCATACATTGCTGTGAGAGACCTGCATACATTGCCGTGAGAGACCTGCATACATTGCCGTGAGAGACCTGCGTACATTGCTGTGAGAGACCTGCGTACATTGCCATGAGAGACCTGCATACATTGCCAATCTACTGTCAATGTATTGTAATCTCATCATTGTCATCATCATCATCGAATTCCATGCATGCTGGCTTAGGTGAGTATGTCTCTCTACAACTCTCGTCTCGACAGTTATTTATCATTTCTGTTTTTGACTTTCTGCCAAGCCATTCTCGTAAGCTGTCTGGTATCTTTTCTCTTTTCTTCCCTCTATCTCTTCATCCCTCAATTTTTTTCAATTGTCACAATATATTCCAGATATTTCTTTCTCATTTCGTGGGCCAGTGGGCCTCCGTAGTCTAGCTGCGACAACCACCCGACTGGGCTACCGACGTTCGGACAACCACCCGACTGGGCTACCGACGTTCAGACAGCCACCCGACTGGGCTACCGACGTTCGGACAACCACCCGACTGGGCTACCGACGTTCGGACAACCCATGGTCGATTCCCCCTGTAGACAGTTTGAATTATACTCGTGGGTGGAAAAAAAAATACCACGCGGTTGACCCAGCCGCTAGCAGAAATGGGTACCAGAAATGGGTACTCTGGGAACAAATAATATTAAATGAATATTATTATAGAGGGAAACTTCCGAGGCGATAATCAGCGAATCAATTCAGAGGAAGAGGTATGTTTACAGCACTCGGAAAAATGAGAAATAATCAAAAGCAGAAAAAAATATGGATCAAAGCAGGATCGAACCCGTACTCAGTGGCACAGCGCCTTGCCACGAAAAGCCAAACGCTAGGGAACACTGTCACTCAGCTAACTTTTAAATTAGCTATCGTGAACAATGTCTTTTCGCGCAAGGTTTTCTCATGACTATAGCATAAGGCTGGGAGCCGCGATAGCTCAGTGGTTAGTGAACTGGACTACAAAGGACAAGAGGTAGGGTTCGATCCCAACCGACGGCTTCCGGGTTCACCCAGCCTTAAATGGCTACCGGATTTTTTTCTGGGAAAGTAAAGCAGCACGGGCGTAATACCGACCACATTACCCCAAAAATCATGTGCTGAAGGTCTGTAAAATATAGGGTCACTAACACCATATTTCCCTATACGCCACTTGGCGTGACGGGGGTACTTTACTTTTTTTTTTAGCATAAGGCTGCGATCACAGCTCGGAAATACATAGTGTATCTGTATTTTTCCCTGTTAAGACAATTATCACCCGAAAAGGGTAGGGCTGAATACTTGTTTTGCAGACAAACATTTAGGACGAAACAGCACGAATAGTAGTTGCCAGTGGTTTAGGCTGGAGACAGATAATAATAAATGAATATTATTATAGAGGGAAACTTCCGAGGCGATAATCACTCTCATTATATTATTTTTTCATCTTACTCTTGGAAGATGGGGAATGTTGCCTCGCATCGTGTGTTTCGATGCTTGAAGCGATACTATCCAGAAGTCTCCGACCACTTCTGGATAGGCGCCGAACACATATGGGTGAAAACTCACACATGCGTGCTAAAACGCCGATTCAAGTCTTGTACTTTATCTTTACTTTACGTGACCCAAAAATTACGATTTTTTTCCTTCCTGATATTGGATATTAGCTCTCTTTTTGCTTTGGCCCCTCTCCGAAAGTTTTCAACACTCTTCTACTCACATTCTTCTGTAAAACCACAATTCTACAACCTCCAGGGATGTTCTCGTCTGTTGTCCCATTGTCCATGATTCATATCCATATATCAAGACTGGCTCTACTTGACATTTGAGCACTTTTTTTTTTCTTGTTTCCATTTTGTCAAAAATGGATTGCGCAGTATCTTCCTCATTTTTTTGGAAAGCTGCTCTTGCCTATGCCCGTCTGCATCTCACCTCTGTTGTACATCTACCATATGAGGTTAACATTGTTCCCAGATATTTAATTTGCGATTGCCTTGAAATCCTCATGTATTTGATTTCAAGACGTGTAGCGTTTTCAACGAGACAGAACCGTTTTCAACGAGACTGAACCGTTTTCAACGAGACACCGTTTTCAACGAGACACCGTTTTCAACAAGACAGAACCGTTTTCAACGAGACAGTACCGTTTTCAACGAGACAGTACCGTTTTCAACGAGACAGAACCGTTTTCAACGAGACAGTACCGTTTTCAACGAGACAGAACCGTTTTCAACGAGACAGAACCGTTTTCAACGAGACAGTACCGTTTTCAACGAGACAGTACCGTTTTCAACGAGACAGAACCGTTTTCAACGAGACAGAACCGTTTTCAACGAGATAGTACCGTTTTCAACGAGATAGAACCGTTTTCAACGAGACAGAACCGTTTTCAACGAGACAGACCCGTTTTCAACGAGACAGAACCGTTTTTTTTCAATATTTCCGACCGTCTCGTCGTCGTAATAAAAATATAATCTTTGTCTTGTTTTTTTTTTTAAATATCTCTTTTGACCAGTTTAAAATAAAATTAAAATAATACAGTTTCTTCAATTGTGACAAATTATGCGCTATAATATTATATCAATATCACGAAAACCGGTAAAATAGGGAGTCTCATTCTTCGACAATATTCCGCAGTGACTATACTTCGTGTTGAAATGCAGCTCACATAAGTGTCCACCTGAAAACGAGTGTAGATTTGTATAAATAAAGGATAATGAAAGGTCAACATGCTTAAGTAGTTTTAATTTGTTAAATAGTTTTACTTCTTCACGAATAATGAATAGTCAAAATAGTTTTACTTCTTCACGAATAATGAATAATCATATTTCACTGCGGCCCGGTTTTATCATCCCAGTATTCCGTTCTTTAATCACAGAAAAATGGTTAGCCTATCTAATGAAGGATTCATTATAAAGGCTATGTGTCTGTATAGAACAGCGAATAAATTCAGAGGAAGAGGTATGTTTACAGCACTCGGGAAAAAAATGACAAATAATCAACAACAGAAAAAAAAAAAAAGAACAATATATGGACCGAAACAGGATCGAACCCGTACTCAGTGGCACAGCGCCTTGCAACGAAATGCCAAACGCTAGGGAACACTGCCACTCAGCTAACTAACTAGCTACAGTTTCGATCCTGCTTCGGTCCGTATATTGTTGCTTTTTTTTTCTGTTGTTGATTATTTGTCATTTTTTCCGAGTGCTGTAAACATACCTCTTCATCTGAATTGATTCGCTGAATTATCGCCTCGGAAGTTTCCCTCTATAATAATATTCATTTATCATTATTAGTCTTCTGTATAAAACAGTCGCCTTCAAGTATACCATTTCTATTGGGGTTTTTATTATATTTTGATTCCACATCCGGAAAATACCCACGAAATCTGTCGGTTTCAGAGAAGTGTAGAATGTCCACGAAACATTGTCTGAAATCCTCTCTTGAGAAACAGCAAGATGACGAGAGAAGCCTGACGCATGCCGCCAACTTTATGAGATGGATTGCTGTGGTTATATGAGAGCTAGCGAGGAAATTGGAGAAGATTACAGTTCTGGATGTTCTCTCATTCATCTTGACAAGTCGCTGTTGACTGTTGGTAATTCAAAGCTCATTTGCCTTCTCACTTTAAATCGGTCATCGATCTTTTGTTAAAAAAATTTGTTTTTTTTTCCACCCGTATACTTTCTTTGTCTTGTTTATATGAACATTAGAGATTTATGAGATGGACCGGGTTGTCTATAGTTAATGAGATGGACCGGATTGTCTAGAGTTAATAAGATGGACCGGGTTGTCTAGAGTTAATGAGATGGACCGGGTTGTCTAGAGTTAAGACCTTGGCCTCTGGACAAGAAGGGCATAAGTTCGAGTCCCGCCAGAGGCGGTGTTAATTTTCACTTTGAATGCCGTGATTTTCTTGTGGTGTTACTTCCCTTTGTGTCTTGGGATGTTTTGTTAATCCCTGTCCGATAACGGCCACACGTTGTGTGTGCACTCCATCTAGCAATGCCGAAGACGGATGTATCGGGTCGAAAGACGCGAATATCACAACTTTGACGTAAAATAACGACACAACTTACATACGTCCACGTAACGGCTGAAAACAAAGAAGGTATAGAAGAACATGTTAGAGTTATCATCATCATTGAGTGCCTTCTCCGCAACGAAGGTTGGCCACCATGGATCGCCATTCTACTCTGTTTCTTGTTTTGATGGTGCAGGCTGTCATAGATTGACTTGTCCATCTTTTGATACCACTCGTCCATGTTAGAGTTACAGTACTTTTAATTAGAAGAAAAAAGCGAAGGTTATAGGAATCATACATTGGTGAGTGAAACCAGAAATATCAAAATCATAAGGAAGAGAAAATCAACATTTAGTGGACATTTCTTGCTAAAATAAACCTTTGAGAATCTTGTAACAACGGGCAGAATGAATGGAAAGAAGAGCAGAGAAAAATCAATAGAAAAAAAATACTGTGCAGATTATCCCAATGACATAATAAAAGTCATCGACATAGATTATGACGTGTATGAAGGAACGAGTGACGTAGAGAGATACGATAAATGATGAGGACATTAAAGAAACATTAACAGACCAAAGTACTAGCACAGACAACGTCACTGCGGACGGAAATACTTATATGTTGTTTCGGTGAAAGCACTGGCCCCAAATAATAATAATAAAACTGATAATAAACTTAAGGAACTGAAAAAGACAAATGAGATTTTTGGGGCATGTTAAAATCACAACAGCCTACTAAAAGTAATTTTGGAAGGGGACATACAAGGTAAAAGAGGCAGAGGTAGATCAGGACTAACATGGAGGAGTAACATCAAGAAATGGACAAGTCAGCCTATGACAACCTGCACTATCAATGCAAGAGACAGAGCGGAATGGCGCCCCATGATAGCCAACGTTCAATGCGGAGACGGCATTCAATGATGATGATATTATACTTAAATATGGCAGAAAAAAAAGTAAGGGTCCCTGTCATGCCAAGTAGCGTATAGGGTATATGGTGTTAGCGACGATAAATTTTACAGACCTTCAGCACATGATTTTTGGGGTAATGTGGTCCCATGCCCATGCCGCTTTACTTTTCCAGAAAAAAAAAATTCCGGTACCCATTTAAGGCTGGGTGAACCCGGAAGCCGTCAGTTTGGATTGAACCCTGCCTCTTGTCCTTTTCTAGTCCAGTTCACTAGCCACTGAGCTATCGCTGCTCCCAAGAAGGACGTGAGAGATAAATAAAACTATTTAAAAAAAACAACCATACATTGTTACAACAGAGATCCCTCTACAACCTACTAGGCGCTTCAGGAAGACAGTATTAGTGACCATATTTTTACATGTTTGCGACATATTTTTGGGTGATGTGGTCGGTATCACGCCAGGCCGTCTTTACTTCCCAGAATAATCTATGGTACCCATTTGTAGAGGCAGGGTGCACCATGGAGTGTTTCAAACATCCATCCATTCTGGGAATCGAACCAGGACGCTTCTGAAAGGAAGCGGGCACGCTAGCCACTCAGCCACAAAGGCTGTACATTTTAAGCTCAGATTAAATTAGCTTTAACTACATTGCTCTTGTGTGTAAGAAGTGTAATGTAAAGTTGAAATATCTCCATAGAACGTTAAAAAAATTCAGTGGGTGAACAAAGAAAAATATAAACAAAGACACGGCAGAAGCAAGCAAAAACGACTGCAAGCCCGGACCTTGAACTTGACAGTAATGACCCGGACGTGACGTATTGAACCCTATTCAGGGATAACACTTTATTTGGGCAGCTTGTGCTTGGATATAGTTTGCCACTTTTGATAGAAACAACAGATGGCGTTAATGGGCGTATTTATATAACTCAAAGCTTGTCATTAATGTCTCTACGTCCCGGTTGATGTGCTCATTCTGGTTTGGTCCTAATCTTGGTTCAAAACTACCACACATTTTCATATCATCATCATCGTCATCATCATCGAGTGCCGTCTCCGCATCGCAGGTTGACTACCATGGAGCGCCATTCCTCTCTGTCTCTTGATTTGATAGTGCAAGTTGTCAAAGGTTGACTTGTCCATCTTTTGGTGTTACTCGTCCATGATAGTCTTGGTCTTCCTCTGCCTCTTTTACCTTGTATCGTTCCTTCCAACATTACATTTAGTAGGCTGTTGTGTCTTTTAACATGCCCCCAAAATCTCATTTGTGTTATTTGAATTGTGTTTAGTAGTTCTCTTTTCATTTTTAGTTGCTTCATCGATTATTTTCTTTGATAATCAATAACACGTAAAGACCCTGTTTGGTCTTTATCTTTAGTGTCTTTAAATGAAGTCAAGTTATGTGCATCTAAGTGAGCGATTGTCGTTTTGTTGTTTCTGCTGTTATGAGAGCGTTGATTTTGTTACACTTTCATTTAGTAACGAATATGTTGATGATCCTTCCATTACATGATTGCTAGAGTGGACTCAGAATAGCAAAATGTTACATCTTCTCAATATTCCTGTATGGTGCAGAAACATGGACATCAGACAAGAAAACAGAACAGAAATTGAAACCTTTTAAATGTGGATATATAGAAGAATAGGTAGAATTGGATAGAAAGAAACGAAAACAAACGATGAAGTTTTAAAACAACTAAAAATGAAAAGAGAACTACTAAATACAATTAGAACAATAGAAATGAAATTTTTGAGGCATGTTTAAAAAACATAACTGCCTACTAAAAGTAATATTGGAAGGGAAAATTCATGGTAAAAGAGGAAGAGGCAGACCAAGACTAACATGGGCGAGTAACATCAAAAGATGGACAAGTCAACCTATGACAATCTGCACCATCAAAGCAAGAGACAGAGTGGAATGGCGCTCCATGGTAGCCAACCTTCGATGCGGAGACGACACTCAATGATGATGATGTTGAGAGTAGGGACAGCTAAATAAAATCTGACCGAGACTAAGCTCTCTACCATGTCCCAGTGTTGTTCGCAAAAAAAAAAAAAAAAAATACCAGCATTGTCAAGTTGGCATGATTTGACGGAGGAAAGCAAATCCGGTGTTGTAAAATGCCATGCTGATGTCGGATGTGTAGAGATTTCTGCTCGCCATGCTGCGTTAAAAAACGCAAATTACGTCCATTTAATTTTCTTTCTTGGTCAGACGAGACAAAATGACAAACCTCAGGGAGAATATCAGCAATAAATAACGTAAAATTGTTTTGGGAAGCTAAATTTATGGGGAAATCATTATCATGTGCCATACCGGTTGGCGTAGGCGATCATGTCTTTACGCAATCTTCTATCCACCGTGCATCGTATCAGTTCTATTGTTGACTGTTTACCGTGCCTTGACACCAAGCTCTCTAGTATTTTCTCTCTTTGTCGTTTACGATCTTGACAGGGACATATGACATCATTAACGGTTTGACCACATACCTTTCAAGGTGGTTCTACTTTGCCCAGCTTTACACGCGGCACCACTAGATATTGACATAACTGTACCTATCTCAGTAACCACCTTGCGTGTTTCAGTGATTTGTCTTTTGATTTCTGTCACCTGATCTTTTGTTGGTGAGGTGACTCAAAATGGGAAGGCGAAAGACTGGAATATATTGTCACAACATGGGAAATAAAACTATAGTAGACATCGAGTAAAAAATAGTGAAAAGATAACAGGCTGCTTAAGTTAGACAAAGTAGGAGTCAAATGTAGAACTGATAATTAACTTTTGAGACAGACATTTGTGGAGGAGCCAAAGGTGAAGGCTCCCTCCACGTTCTGCTTGGCGTATGGGTCGTGTTAACGATCATGTTTTGTCAGTGACCAAGGACAATTTACGGGTGATGTGGTAGGCGTCACGCCAGACCGTCTTTAAGTCCCAGAAAAAAACGTATGAATAGCATATTTTTAATGGACTGAATGAACCCCATTGCTTTTTCAATCGGAAAAAAAAAATCCACCACTTCTTGGAATCTCGAGCCCTGACCCTTCTGATGAAGAAGCGAGCACACTAACCACTCAACCACCACGATACTTAATGATTATCATCATCATCAGGTACCATGTGTGCTGGCGTAGGCAATCATGTCTCTCCAAATTTTCGATTTCGACAGTTATTTATAATTTCTGTTGTTGACCTTCTGCCAAGCCATTCTCTGTAGCTGTCTGGTATCTTTTCTCTTTGCTTCCTTCTTTCTCTTTGTCCCTCAATTTTCCCAGTTGTTACAATATACTCCAGCTGTTCCCTTCTCATTACATGCCCGAAAAATAATGATTGTTTCATCCTAATATTGGAAATTAGCTCTCTTTTTGCTTTGGCCTCTATCATAACGTTTTCATTACTCTTTTTCGCTGTCCATGGTATTGTCTGCATTCTTCTGTAAAACTACATTTCTATAGCCTGTAGTGATCTTTTTGTCTGTTGTCCTATTGTCCAAGGTTCACATACATATGTTAAGACTGGTTCTACATAACATCTAACAACTATTTTTTCTAGTTTCTATTATCAAAAATGGATTGCATAGTATCTTCCTCAACTGTTGTACATCTACCATCTGAGGTTAACATTGTTCCCAGATGTTTAAATTCTTATATACTTAATGATACTGATGTTTAAATTCTTATATACTTAATGATACTGAAGTTTAAATGTTGTATTATATTAGAAGCACAAATAAGCTGTATTAAATCCGTTATATCAGAAGAGCTACTGTCGATCTGTCAATATACAGGAGAATGATAAAATGCTCAATGAAGCATCCACTATCTTACCACTTTTACTTTAATGGGGGTACTAAGAATGTGGAGATGGCTATGTCCCTCACCAAAGTTATCGGTGTAGTAGATGTGTGAAGGGTGATAGAGGAATGAGTCATCAATTTATATAAAGTAATGAATTGTTAATATAACTATCTTTGAGCATCATCATGAGGAAAGTAATTTAGGTAGCGTTATTAATATCTCATCATCATCATTTTCTTTTTTCTTCTATGAGGAAAGTAATTTAGGTAGCGTTATTTATATCTCATCATCATCATTTTCTTTTTTCTTCTACGAAACTCTACTACCAATAGGTCGTCTAATGCTGCTGCTACTACCTCTACTACTACTACTACTGCTACTACTACTACTACTACAACTACTGCTATTGCTACTACAACTACTGCTACTGCTACTACAACTACTGCTACTGCTACTACAACTACTGCTACTGCTACTACAACTACTGCTATTGCTACTACAACTACTGCTACTGCTACTACAACTACTGCTATTGCTACTACAAATACTGCTACTGCTACTACAACTACTGCTATTGCTACTACAACTACTGCTATTGCTACTACAACTACTGCTACTACTACTACAACTACTGCTATTGCTACTACAACTACTGCTACTGCTACTACAACTACTGCTATTGCTACTACAACTACTGCTACTGCTACTACAACTACTGCTACTGCTACTACAACTACTGCTACTGCTACTACAACTACTGCTACTACAACTACTGCTACTGCTACTACAACTACTGCTACTGCTACTACAACTACTGCTATTGCTACTACAACTACTGCTACGACTACTACTGCTCCTGCTGCCGCGGCCGCCGCCGCCTCTGCTACTACTGCTGCTGTTACTACTAATACTACTACTACAACTACTACTACTACTTTTTTATTGATACTACTACTACTACTATTATTGCCACTACTATTACTATTATTGCTACTACTACTACTATTATTGCTTCTACTCTACAATCACAACTACAACTGCCACTAATACTAGTACTAATAACTGGTCTACTATTGCTGCTTCGACAACTACCACTACTACTACTGCTACCACACCTACTATCAATACTACTACCACTATTACTGCTACTACCTATACTACTACTATTATTAATACTACTTGTACCACTATTACTATCCAAATACTGCAACTAATACCACTACCACCGCTACTATAATTACTAAAACTATACTACAACTAGTGCTTCTACTACTACTAGTGCTACTACAACTACTATTACTACTACTACTACTACTCCTAATACTACTACTGCTACTACCAATAGCTCGTCTACTCGGGTTGCTATTACCACTACCACTAATCCTGCTACCACTATTACCACCACTATTACTGCTACTACTACTATGACAACTAATACCATTATTATTAATACTACTAATACTACTACTACTACTTCCACTAAGACTACTACCACTACTGCTACTACTACTAGTACTACTACAACTAACACCACCACAAAAAATACTACTACTACCACTATTACTACTACTACTACAATTACTACTACTACCACTACATTATTACTACTACCACTACAATTACTACTACCACCACATTCACCACTACCACTACGAATACTACTACTTCCACTAAGGCTACTACCACTTCTAGTACTACTAACCACTACCACCACCATCACAAATATTATTATCATTATTACTACTATTACTACTATTACTAGTACTACTACAACCACAGCTACTACTACTGGTACTACCACTTCCACTACTACTACCACTACAATTACTACCACCACCACCGTTGCCGCTAATGCTATTACTTCTACTAATGCTACAGCTTCTTCATCGTCTTCTTTTTCTTCAGTTTTGTCTCCTTTCCTCCAAATCTTTTATTTTTCTTTTTCGTTTTACTTCAGCTGTTTCTTTTTCTTTTTCTTCTCGTGTTTCGTCATGATTATTTTCTTCACTTTTTTCTACAACCTTTTTTTTTTTTATCCTTTCTCTGTTTCTGTATTTGTTTTCTCTTCTCAAAATTATCTTCTTTCACTTTAAATCAATAAAGTTGACGACTCTGAAGTAAACAATCAACTCAAGATTTCCAATATCCCCAGGAAGATTTCAGTAGAAAATGATTGAATGCTTCTATGTCAGGACGTCTTTGGTTGCTGTCTGCTGGGTCAGTCTGTTGACTTTTCACAAAATTCGTAATAAACAAACGGAAATAAAAGTGTTAAAGGAAAAAAACAAGTTTACAGTAGTGGACAGATCCTCTTCATTAATCGTCGAACACTTTGATAGTGGCGGCCTGGGTTGCCTAGTTGGGAAAACCACCCGACTAGGGCAACCCACGTTCGGACAACCCGTGTTCGATCCCGTTGGAAGCAGTGTGAGTTGTACTCGTGGTTGGATTTTTTAAAAATACCCACCCAGTCGACCCAGCCGCTAGCAGAAATGAGTACTAGGGTATCACTCTAGAAAGATGAGGAATGCCGCCCGCACCATGAATTTCGATGCTTGAAGCGAAACTATCCATAAGTCTCCGAACATTTCTGGATAGGCCGCCGAGCACATATGGTTGAAAACTCGCGTGCAAAGCTCGTATGGGTGAAAACTCGCGTGCAAAAAACGTATGGGTAAAAAGACACCGATCCCAAGTTTTATACTTTACCTTACCCCATTACACTAGTGCACCTCACCCAGCGCACATCCCCACTCCCACACACTAGCAAAAGCACGGAAGATGGTTTCTGTTTAAATGCACGAACTCCGTTGCACTAGTGAAGACTTTTAAAATGTAATGGAATATTTAGGTACATTTTTGTCTAACAATTATTTCCCAGACAACTATCACATTTGATTTATTATTTTAGTTTTTTTAACTACCAAGAGTTCGTTAACGAGCACACAGTGCAACCATAACCTCATAGTATAGTAAGTAAAGTACCCCCGTCACATCAAGTGGCGTATAGGGAATATGGTGTTAGTGACCATAATTTTTACAGATCTTCGGCACATGATTTTTTGGAGTAATGTGGTCGGTATTACGCCCGTGCCGCTTTACTTTCCCAGAAAAAAAACCCACTACCTATTTAAGGTTGGATGAACCTGGAAGCCGTTGACCTGGATCGAACTCGATCCGCTTGTCCTTTGTAGTTCAGTTAACTAACCACTGAGCTGTCTCGCCTCCCCCCGGACAGAACCTCATGCTTTCCCCGTTATCCTCGAGGACTAAACTGGAATCTCACTTTCCAAAAATCTGAGAAGGTTAAAGACAAGAGGTCACGACTGCGAACTGAAAATCTTCACCGTCTGTTAGGGGATTCAAACTCCGAACCTCCTGTTATATGGCCGACGCCTTACCTCTGGAACGCAAGCAGTGGCGCTTCCCCCCCCCCCTTTTTCCCCACTCCTCATACTCCCTAAAAAAACAATAATAAACAAATACCTGAGCTATTTTGATAGAAGATGAAGCTCAGGCGGAAGTGACAAAGTTCAAATATCCAGGACCTTCCACACAACAGTTGGTGGAAGTTGTGGGGAAATAAGCAACAGCCTTGCAGATAAAACCAATCTGGCATAGACTGAAGCAAATTTGAGCAAACCTGTGTTTTCTTTTGAAGTGAGAAAAGATGTCTTACCGTGAAATGTTCAACAGAGAATGGTTGTAATTCACAAGAGACAGCAATGATTTACCCATCTGGAGACAATGTCTTGTGTTATCATAGAACACAATACATGCATACACACATACAATATTCACATTAAGAATGAAAAAGACTCATAATTAAAGAATACAAATATATT
Source organism: Megaustenia siamemsis (assembly GCA_032433765.1). Lineage (NCBI taxonomy): Eukaryota > Metazoa > Mollusca > Gastropoda > Stylommatophora > Ariophantidae > Megaustenia > Megaustenia siamemsis. Next base: position 15,168,217 of record JAVIAB010000088.1, read on the forward strand.
AAATATTAAAAAGTGAGTGAAAAAGTCGTAATGATAGTAATATAATAGCAGCTGTTAAAGATAGTTGTTAGAAAGATGTTAAACATAGTAGTATAACAGATGTTCCAGGAATAGTTTCAAAAAATGAGCAACCCGAGACTGAAACGAGAGCCCTATCACTCATCATGCTCCTGGAAAAATACCCCAGAGATTCATGGACATGGGTTTTCACAGATAGATCCGCAGCTGAAACCTCAAAGGAGGGAGGCTGTAGCATCTATGTAACCTACCAATGTGGGAAGACAGAAACATACTCTCTTCCAGGCTAAGAAAGGAGCACACATTTTAGAGCAGAGGCAATGACACCCCACACAGTCATACAAACTCTCAGTACACAAGAGGTCCCAAGTCCACACAGCCATACAAACTCTCAACACACAAGAGGTCCCAAGTCCACACAGCCATACAAACTCTCAACACACAAGAGGTCCCAAGTCCACACAGCTATACAACTTACAAACTCTCAACACACAAGAGGTCCCAAGTCCACACAGCCATACAAACTCTCAACACACAAGAGGTCCCAAGTCCACACAGCCATACAAACTCTCAACACACAAGAGGTCCCAAGTCCACACAGCCATACAATCTCTCAGCACACAAGAGGTCCCAAGTCCACACAGCCATACAAACTCTCAGCACACAAGAGGTCCCAAATCCACACAGCCATACAAACTCTCAACACACAATAGGTCCCAAGTCCACACAGCCATACAAACTCTCAACACACAAGAGGTCCCAAGTCCACACAGCCATACAAACTCTCACACACAAGAGGTCCCAAGTCCAAAAAAGCATCACTTTCACAGATACAAAGTCAGTCAAGCAGGCTATGTCAAGTCCAAAACAGGAACTCATCCAAGAAATAAAGAACATATGTTCTTCTTCCTCTGCTTTCCTTCCTCCTCTGCCTTTCAGCGTCGAGGGGGATATAATTTGCGGGCTTTTGCTCTTCTGTTCGCCTCTGCTGCTGTTATGTTTCCTAGTGCTTCTAATATTCCGTCGACCCATCTTTTACGTGGTCGACCCTAGGGTCTGGTGTTCTCACAATGTTTGTTGAAGGCTCGTTGTGTTGTATTTTGTTCTTTCTGCCTTGTCATGTGGCCAAACCATTGTATCTGTTGTTTCCTTATATATTCTGTGGCGGGGCTATTCCTAGCTTTTTTCTCAGTTCTTCATTTCTGATCTTATCTCTCAGACTGTTTCCTGTCATGATCCGAAAATATGTTCGTTTTCAGAAAAGACAGAATTAGTCCTGTAATGGATACCAGCAGCACACTGTGGCATCCCTGAAAATGAGAAAGTAGGTGGACTCGCAAAAGCAGGTGCAAGCATTCAACAGCCAACCAACTCCATTGACTGAAGGAAATAAAGCCGATCATTAAATAAGCCATACAACTATTAAAAAAATGGTAAAGCCACAGGCCCAGATGAAATTCCTTCGGAAGCCATCAAAGCAGATATTAATACCTCTACCAAGATGTTACATAATCTACTAGATAACATTTGGGAGTGGGAAGAAATACCTAAAGACTGGAAAGAAGGTTATATGATCAAACTACCAAAGAAAGGAAGTTTACAGGAGTGCAGAAATTATAGGGGAATTATGCTACTATCAGTGCCAGGGAAAATATTAGGCAGAATCATTCTGGAGAGACTAAAAGACGTCATAGAGAAACATTTGAGAGATGAACAAGCAGGTTTTAGGAAGAACAGATCATGTGCTGATCAAATAACTCCTCTACGCATAATAGTTGAACAAAGTTTAGAACTAAAATCTCTACTTTATATTGGATTCATAGATTACGAAAAGGCATTTGATAGTTTAGACAGAAGAATGCTTTGGAAGTTGCTGAGTCATTACGGAATCCCCATAAAGTTAATTAACCTGATAAAAACAATGTATGAAGAAACAAAATGTAGTGTGGTGCATGAAGGGCAGCTTACAGAAGCATTTGAAATAAGAACAGGAGTAAGGCAGGGATGCCTTTTGTCTCCATTTCTCTTTCTACTGGGCATAGATTGGATTATGAAAATAACTCAAAACAACAGAAATGGGATCCAGTGGTCACTGACCAAACAACTTGATGATTTAGACTTTGCTGATGACATAGCTCTCCTATCACACAGCCATCAACAGATGCAGGATAAAATGAGTATATTAGATGAGAGATCACAACAGCTACGACTGAAGATTAATAGAGATAAGACCAACATTATGAGAATTAATACAATTGGCAATAACCAAATAAAACTAGGAGAAATATCTCTACTAGACGTTCAATCTTACATATATCTGGGCAGTAATATAGATAAAGAGGGAGGAACAGAAAATGATACCAAAATAAGGATATCAAAAGCAAGAGGAGCTTTCATTGCACTGGGAAACATATAGAAATCTAAAGCAATTAGGTTAAATACAAAAATAAAAATGTTCAACTCAAATGTTAAGTCGGTACTACTATATGGCTGTGAAACATGGAGAACAACAAAAGTGACAATCACGAAGATACAGACTTTCATTAATGGATGCTTACGCAGAATAAAAGGATGGAAATGGCAGAACAAAATCACAAACATAGAATTATAGAAATGTACCAGTCAAATACCAGTGGATAAAGAGATAAAGCGAAGACGATGGTTAAGACACACACTACGGAAGCCAACTGAGAGTATTACACAACAGGCCCTTTTTTGGAATCCCCAGGGGAAAAGACAAAGAAGAAGACCAAGGAATTCTTGGAGTGACAGATAGAAGCAGAGATGAAGGGAACATACACATGAGATGAAGATGATGGGGAAGACATGGAATGATCTTAAAAGAATGGCAACAAACAGAATGACTTGGAAAATGTTTGTTGAAGACCTGTGCTCCACTGGGAGCTAAAAAGGTTGAAGATTAAATAAACCAGGAAAACAGAATATAGGGAGATGCTTGGAAAATATGAGTCAGAACATGAGAGTCTAAAACAAACTTAGCAGACATGAGCAGACCAAGTTATAGTCTGAATAATCATTGCACAATGGATAAAGGTATAGACATTCAATGTAAAAGGCGAATTAAAATCAGGACAGCTGGTTCCTATACATAAAGGAGTGCTAGCCACAACAGAGATACCATTTTTGAGAAAAGAGCGTGGGGTGTCCAGAGAAGACAGAATTATAAATTACGTCGTGAGAGAGAGGGGAGAAAGAGTGAGTAAACATTCAACCAATTGTGAATTAAATACAGAGACAACAAAAGAATTGGTTTGCCCATCTAAAAAGAGTACCCATATATTTGATACCGTACAAAACCGATATTAAATGAGAAAATTGAAGAAAAGCAAGTGGTAGACAGAGTAAAATTGAAGCGGTACCTTTCATTACAGTTTACAGATGTACGATGACTCCCTGTGGCTGACACCTGCCAAATAAATCGAAGTCACCATTTCTGGCCTGCTAAGATCACAATTATTTTTGTCTTCATAAATAGGAACAATTATTTTTGTGTTCATAAATAGGAACAATTATTTTTGTCTTCATAAATAGGAACAATTATTTTTGTGTTCATAAATAGGAACAATTATTTTTGTCTCATAAATAGGAAAAATTTTTTGTCTATGTATTATTTTCTTATTTTGTTTATATTTCATTTTTTCCCTCTCTTATCTCTTTTCTTCTCTTTCATTTCCTGTTTACTATGAAAGTTGTATTATTTTGTTTTGGCGAAGTCTGGAGCGAACTTGAGACATTAGAACCTTTCGACCGTCACATCCGAATTGTTTTGTAGATAGAGGGACCGCTTCATTACCTACTCACTGTTTCAGAGAGACTGCTTTGTTGTTTTGTAGATAGAGTGACCGCTTTCATCACCTGCTCACTTTGTTAGAGAGACTGCTTTGTTTTCTTGACCCCGCACGTAGACCTTTAGCTTGAACCCTTTGAAGTCATCGGTCAACTTTGTGTCATTGACACTATCAGTCAATTTTGTGTCATTGACACTATCAGTCAATTTTGTGTCATTGACACTATCAGTCAATTTTGTGTATTGACACTATCAGTCAACTTTGTGTCATTGACACTATCAGTCAATTTTGTGTCATTGACACTATCAGTCAACTTTGTGTCATTGACACTATCAGTCAACTTTGTGTCATTGACACTATCAGTCAACTTTGTGTCATTGACACCATCAGTCAACTTTGTGTCATTAACACCATCAGTCAACTTTGTGTCATTGACACCATCAGTCAACTTTGTGTCATTGACACCATCAGTCAACTTTGTGTCATTGACACTATCAGTCAACTTTGTGTCATTGACACTATCAGTCAACTTTGTGTCATTGACACTATCAGTCAATTTTGTGTCATTGACACTATCAGTCAACTTTGTGTCATTGACACTATCAGTCAACTTTGTGTCATTGACACCATCAGTCAACTTTGTGTCATTGACACTATCAGTCAACTTTGTGTCATTGACACCAGCAATCAGCTATGCGTCACTGACGCTAAGAGTTAATTGTTTCTCACTGACGTCATAGTTAATTGTTTCTCAATGACGTCATAGTTAATAATGCGTCACCCTTGTTATCATTTAACTAATTCTCACTGACTCCAGCGGTCAGCTATAAATCACTGACAACCCCCCCCCCCCCCCACACCGGTCAACCTTGCGTCATTGATACTATCAACTCATAACTGACCCTTCATACCGCACGCCTCTAAATGGTCTACATCTACTGTCATACATCGTTCTGGCCGAGAATTCCTATTGAGCTTCAGGGAAGTATTCACAAAACAAGAACCTTACAGGCTCAACATAACAACTAAACTTCATGTGTATGTTCCCTAAACTTAACATCCGCCTGCAGAAAAGTAATAAACACACCAAACATGGCCGACTTGGTGAGGCCATAGTTAAGCTAAGTAAAATTTTGAAGGCCCTGTTATAAAAAAAAAAAAAAAAAAAAAAAAAAAAAAATTAGCACCAGGTCTCAATCATAGATTGATTATAATGTAAACAGATATGAAGCCCCCTCGGATTGTCAGGCCCTCGTGTGTGTATTGAGTTAGCCGAGTTGGCAGTGTTCCCTAGCGTTTGGCTTTTCGTGGCAAGGCGTTGTGTCATGAAGTACGGGTTCGATCCTGCTTCGGACCATATATTATTGTTTGTTTTTTTGTTGTTGTTGATTATTTGTCATTTATTCCGAGTGCTGTAAACATACCTCCTCCTCCTATGATTCGCTAAATTATCCCTCGGAAGTTTCCCTCTATAATAATATTCATTTATTATCATTTGTCTCCCTCGCATTTAGCTTATTTAGGCTAGGCCTACGTCGGTCTAGACACAAAGTCTGGCTCTATATATATATATATATATACAACAGGAAGATGACACCCATAATTCAACAACATAAAAGTCAACTTGAAATTCATACGCAAAACAGCTTCGTTTTGCACCACGCCGTTTCTTCCATGCCTCACTTGGCAAGACACATGATGTTGATGATGATGACAAGTAGACAATGGATCTAGTCTTATCCCAAGGACAGGTCAAGCCTTGGGCTCCACACACTTTCCCCGTTTGATAAGTTCTTCCTATTGTTATATTTACTGTGTTCGTTCAAGTGATAGCTGTCGTGGTGCAAGGCTGTGCTCATTATAAGGAGGGCGTTGTCTGGCATACAACAGGTATCAGGTAACGAAAAGGGAATTCTTGTAGTTGATATTGTAAACGTTTCACCATTGTCTATTTTATTTTGGATTTTGTAATTTTGAAATATTGTTTTGGAAGTAACTATGTAAGGAACGAGATGCTGGTGTAGGCAATACCTCAAACAAAGAGACGGGAAGATAACATCAAAGAATGGAAAGGCCTCGACTTTGTATGAAATGATGCCCCAACGACCCCCAGGGTTATGCGATGAATGAGAGGACGTTTCCATTATCATCATGTGCCATTCCCTTTCAGCATTGACCATCTACAACCGCCTACATTTGAATATATCAGTTTGTCTTTGTTTTCACAAAGGTCTTGTAACTCCTCATATCGTCCGTCCAACTTTCCTTGTTATCTTTTTCCCTTCGATATTTCTTGCTCTACAGAATTTTCGCTGTCATTTCTTGTGTTTGTCTTTTCCCCCCTCTTCCTCCTCCTCCATCTTCTTCCACTACTTCCTTTCTCCCTCCTCCTCCTCCTCTTTTTCCTGTTCCTTCCTCATGTTTTTTTTTTCATCGTTTTTCGAGATCTTGACATCATGACAATCTGCGCACTTTTCATTAATATGGTCAGCACTTCACCAGGTCGTCTTTTCTTTTCTTAGAAATAATTCCCGGTACCTATTTAAGGTTGCGTGATCTTGTCAGCTGGGATGACTGAAGGTCGCATTTCAAAACCTTATGTTTGACATGAAAGTCCGCACCTTAATGATATCACTGATTCGTGAAGTATGTCCACCTTTATTTCAAACATAAACTACTGACTACACACACTTCTCTATTTCTCCATCTTTTTTCTATTCCAATTTTCGCGTGTGAATTCCAAGACAGGACACATCATGCAATATTCGCATTGAGCTTATTTATTTATTCTCTTTCATTTAAAGTCTGATAAATATGCTCTCTTGGACGTTCATCAAGGGGGAACATATAAAGGAAGACGAAACTAAAAATACACGAGAGATGCTCACTTCCATTGCCTTTGTATGAGCTGGCATCCAAGAGCAAAATAACTGTCATCTTTAGAGGAAGACTCTTGGAATATTTGTGCCATATCAAATTCACAAGAGAGAGGTAAATTTATTAAGGAGGAAAGGTACACGGGTATTTTCCTTTATTCCTCCCTCCCTCCTGACCTCCCTCCATCCATCCACCCACCCCTCCCTTTTCTTCTTTCTTTCTTTATATCTTCCTTCCTTCTTTCTTTCCTTATCCTTCCTTCTTTCTTTCCTTATCCTTCCGTCCTTCCGTCCTTCCTTCCGTCCTTTCTCCCTCCCTCCCTTTCTTCCTTCCTTTTCCTTCCTTCCTTCCTTCCTTCCTTCCTTCCTTCCTTCCTTCCTTCCTTCCTTCCTTCCTTCTAGCTTTCTTTCTCCCATTATTTATTTATTTATTTCCATTCTTTTCATTTCCTTCTTTCTTTCCTTATCCTTCCTTCCTTCCGTCCTTTCTCCCTCCCTCCCACTCTCCTCCCTCCCTTCCTTCTAGCTTTCTTTCTCCCATTATTTATTATTTATTTCCTTCCTTTCTTTCTTTCTTCCTTCCTTTCTTTCTTTTTTTCTTCTTCCTTTCTTTCTTTCTTTCTTTCTTTCTTTCCTTCTTTCTTTCTTTCTTTCTTTCTTTCTTTCTTTCTTTCTTTCCTTCTTTCTTTCTTTCTTCCTTTCTTTCTTTCTTTCTTTCTTTCCTTCTTTCTTTCTTTCTTTCTTTCTTCTTTCTTTCTTTCTTTCTTTCTTTCTTTCTTTCTTTCTTTCTTTCTTTCTTTCTTTCTTTCTTTCTTTCTTTCTTTCCTTCTTTCTTTCTTTCTTTCTTTCTTTCCTTCTTTCTTTCTTTCTTCCTTTCTTTCTTTCTTCTTTCTTTCTTCCTTTCTTTCTTTCTTTCTTTCTTTCTTTCTTTCTTTCTTTCTTTCTTTCTTTCTTTCTTTGTAACCCATTCAAATGTCGACGGAGATACAGAGTTCCGGTTCTCGTCCTTTTGGCGCCTTCAACCATTGTCAATTGATGTTGTTGTTACGCTTCTTTGATGTTGTCTGTCCATCTCACTCTGGGTCTGCCTCTTACATCATATCTTTTTTTCCCTCTTTTAATATATCCTTTGTGTGGTAGGGAATCACACGTCATTCTTTTTATAAGGGACTTACCAGAATAACAAAGAGAATATAAAGTTGGATAGGCTATCTCGTCGGAGAAGTTTGAGAGATATTTATAATGATTGCTAAACAATGAGCTTCGTTTGAGATGCAGAGATCCGATAAATTAGCAGAAAACAAGAGATAAAAAGAATCCCCGTGTTCGCCTGATCGGGCCCTCTGGTTGAAGTGTGACCAAAAGTGTACAGAATGAGAACCGTTGTTGATACATAGCAAAAGGCAGTATGGCACTTTAGTACAGAGGTTGTGTATGAATCTGTGTGAATGCATTCACTTTGTTTTGCTTGTTGTCAAGAAGTGGAAAGAAAAAGATCTATGTTTTTCATGTCTAGAATAGAACGATTTCGCTAATAATATAAAATAGAACAATTACACTAAAAAATATAGAATAGAAGAATTTCGCCAATAATATTTGTAGTAAATGACAATGTGGCCAATAATCTGTAGAACAGAACAAACAATATTGCCAGCAATATCTGTAGAATAGAACAATATTTCCAGCAATATCTGTAGAAAAGAACAATATTTCCAGCAATATCTGTAGAATAGAACAATTTCGCCACTAAATGTCTGTTCATTTGCGACTTCTTCCGGCCTCCTTCACGAATTCTAATGCGAAAAAATGGCGTCTCTGTGCAGCTTGAAGAGTGTCAGATAAACCTGCTCACGACAATCATGTGAAATCTAATGAAAACAACATTATTCCAAGAGCCCTTACAGTTTTTCCTGTAACCCTCGCTCTTCGGCTCAATGTTTGGCCGTCTTTTACAAGATAGCTCGTGCAGCGTCTGCCGTCTATATTTTTCTTTGAGCAGTGGTTTTCATTTTGAAACGTATTGTGGCTTCTTTAGAAATTATACTATTTTAGAAGCTACACGTGAAACAAAATTACTTACAATATTTCATCGGTAAATATTCTGATTAGTATAAACAACTTGTGTCAATATACAATGAACAATAATTTTTGATGTAATTCATAATCATCATTGAATTGCATGTCCTTTCCAGAATGAACGCTATATTCACCAAAGCCCTATTGACAGAATCTCTGTCTCTAGCCAGATCTCCCACAGGACGCTGTATTCACCATAGCTTTAATGAAAGAATCTCTGACTCTAGCCAGATCTCCCACAGGACGCTATATTCACCAAAGCCCTATTGACAGAATCTCTGTCTCTAGCCAGATCTCCCACAGGACGCTGTATTCACCATAGCTTTAATGAAAGAATCTCTGACTCTAGCCAGATCTCCCACAGGACGCTATATTCACCAAAGCCCTATTGACAGAATCTCTGTCTCTAGCCAGATCTCCCACAGGACGCTGTATTCACCATAGCTTTAATGAAAGAATCTCTGTCTCTAGCCAGATCTCCCACAGGACGCTGTATTCACCATAGCTTTAATGAAAGAATCTCTGTCTCTAGCCAGATCTCCCACAGGACGCTGTATTCACCATAGCTTTAATGAAAGAATCTCTGTCTCTAGTCAGATCTCCCACAGTACGCTGTATTCACCATAGCTTTAATGAAAGAATCTCTGTCTCTAGCCAGATCTCCCACAGGACGCTGTATTCACCATAGCTTTAATGAAAGAATCTCTGTCTCTAGCCAGATCTCCCACAGGACGCTGTATTCACCATAGCTTTAATGAAAGAATCTCTGTCTCTAGCCAGATCTCCCACAGGACGCTGTATTCACCATAGCTTTAATGAAAGAATCTCTGTCTCTAGCCAGATCTCCCACAGGACGCTGTATTCACCATAGCTTTAATGAAAGAATCTCTGACTCTAGCCAGATCTCCCACAGGACGCTGTATTCACCATAGCTTTAATGAAAGAATCTCTGTCTCTAGCCAGATCTCCCACAGGACGCTGTATTCACCATAGCTTTAATGAAAGAATCTCTGACTCTAGCCAGATCTCCCACAGGACGCTGTATTCACCATAGCTTTAATGAAAGAATCTCTGTCTCTAGCCAGATCTCCCACAGGACGCTGTATTCACCATAGCTTTAATGAAAGAATCTCTGTCTCTAGTCAGATCTCCCACAGTACGCTGTATTCACCATAGCTTTAATGAAAGAATCTCTGTCTCTAGCCAGATCTCTACAGGACGCTGTATTCACCATAGCTTTAATGAAAGAATCTCTGTCTCTAGCCAGATCTCCCACAGTACGCTGTATTCACCATAGCTTTAATGAAAGAATCTCTGTCTCTAGCCAGATCTCCCACAGGACGCTGTATTCACCATAGCTTTAATGAAAGAATCTCTGTCTCTAGCCAGATCTCCCACAGGACGCTGTATTCACTATAGCTTTAATGAAAGAATCTCTGTCTCTAGCCAGATCTCCCACAGGACGCTGTATTCACCATAGCTTTAATGAAAGAATCTCTGTCTCTAGCCAGATCTCCCACAGGACGCTGTATTCACCATAGCTTTAATGAAAGAATCTCTGTCTCTAGCCAGATCTCCCACAGGACGCTGTATTCACCATAGCTTTAATGAAAGAATCTCTGTCTCTAGCCAGATCTCCCACAGGACGCTGTATTCACCATAGCTTTAATGAAAGAATCTCTGTCTCTAGCCAGATCTCCCACAGGACGCTGTATTCACCATAGCTTTAATGAAAGAATCTCTGTCTCTAGCCAGATCTCCCACAGGACGCTGTATTCACCATAGCTTTAATGAAAGAATCTCTGTCTCTAGCCAGATCTCCCACAGGACGCTGTATTCACCATAGCTTTAATGAAAGAATCTCTGTCTCTAGTCAGATCTCCCACAGTACGCTGTATTCACCATAGCTTTAATGAAAGAATCTCTGTCTCTAGTCAGATCTCCCACAGTACGCTGTATTCACCATAGCTTTAATGAAAGAATCTCTGTCTCTAGCCAGATCTCCCACAGGACGCTGTATTCACCATAGCTTTAATGAAAGAATCTCTGTCTCTAGCCAGATCTCCCACAGGACGCTGTATTCACCATAGCTTTAATGAAAGAATCTCTGTCTCTAGCCAGATCTCCCACAGGACGCTGTATTCACCATAGCTTTAATGAAAGAATCTCTGTCTCTAGCCAGATCTCCCACAGGACGCTGTATTCACCATAGCTTTAATGAAAGAATCTCTGTCTCTAGCCAGATCTCCCACAGGACGCTGTATTCACCATAGCTTTAATGAAAGAATCTCTGTCTCTAGCCAGATCTCCCACAGGACGCTGTATTCACCATAGCTTTAATGAAAGAATCTCTGTCTCTAGCCAGATCTCCCACAGGACGCTGTATTCACCATAGCTTTAATGAAAGAATCTCTGTCTCTAGCCAGATCTCCCACAGGACGCTGTATTCACCATAGCTTTAATGAAAGAATCTCTGTCTCTAGCCAGACTTCCCTTTTCTTCTGTTGTTATGTTCAAGTTCTCCTTGATGTCTTAAAACCACCTTCTTGGTCTGTCCCTGTCTCGTTTTCCTAGAACCATGCCTCCCATTATTGTTCTTTCCAACCCGCTGTGTCTATTCACGTGACCATTGGTTTTGTGTTTTAATTTCCTTTTTTGGAATGGTGTTTATAACCCACATTTTTAAGGTCTTTTATGTCTTCATTACTCCTTTTTCGCGCTGGATAGGACACACACTGCGGAAGTCAACTGAGAGCATTACACAACAGACCCTTTTTGGAATCTCCATCGGAAAAGACAAAGATGAAGACCAAAAAATTATTGGAGAAGACAGACAGAAGCAGAGATGAGGATGATGGGGAAGACATGGAACGATCTTAAAAGAATGGCAAGAAGCAGAACGACTTGGAAAGTGTTTGTTGAAGACCTATGCTCCACAGGGATCTGAAAGGTAGAAGAAGAGGGCTCCTTTTCAATATCGAAAATATCCAAAGGATTTTCTTTATATCAGTAATAACATAACACATATCAATTGATTAATTACAATAAAAATAACATTATTTTGCTTCCTAGATTTCTAAAACTAAAATTTGAATTAAGGGGCATGTAATTCTGGAAAAACAATGTTCTATACGCGATTACTATTCTTTTATTTCAACCTCTTCCGGCTATCTGAAAACTCCCTTGTCACTGGAATTTGAACCGAAGTCCACCTACTCGACAAACGATCGGTGTAATCATCTTGACCACTAGCTCCCGTAAAACACATACAATCCTAGAGAAAAGACAACCACTTATCTGAGGATAAAATTACCGTTGAGTTATTGAGTTATTTGCGGGTCATCATCATTGCACCCCGTACATAGGAGATCTCCTCTTCAGCAAGTCTCGCAGAGTCCAGCGACTGACGACTCCAGTTCTGTGTTGGTTGATTACTCTTCGTACACGCGCACTAAGTTTCTCGTTTCTGGTTGTGCCCATCTTAACTTCCATCTGTTTAATCCGAAGGAGTGGTTGTCGAAGTCATCATGGTTGTCGAAGTCCTCTGTACTTCGCACTTCCTGGAGGGCATTGATGATATCCGCCCGGTCCATTGGTTGACCATCTTCTACAACAGCGCTGCTAGCCAACCTGTCCGCTCTTATCACCCTTTCAACCGTCTAATTGAACGGACGGGCGCGAGATAACTGACGAGCTCACACGTGTTACAATATACATTTTCAAGCAAAGGTTATAAAGCGCCTCATTATAATATTATTCTATGTATTAATGTTGTTGCTTATGCATTTCGAGACCGGTCAGATTCTGAGACGTCTAGCAAGGGCGTCAACCTGACAAGTTACGTCATCTATTTATAGCTTATATCCGAGTTTTTGTTTGAGAAGCGCTTCATGTGCTTCGCGTATCCTCATAAAATTGTAACACTCTTCACACCAGAGTTTATTTTACATCCTCCGCCCCTCTTCTTCTCTCTCTCACTCTCTCTCTCTCTCTTCTAACACCCCCCACCCCACCAGTTTATACCGATTTGTTATGATTTTACATAATATTAAGCTTTTATTGCAACTCTATGTAAAACACGATATAGCGTTAGTTAAGACATTTAACGCCCGTACACGAACATGCGAGAAAGAGGAGCAACAGTCGCCGTCAGTCTGGCGAAGTTAAAAGATAAAACGACAGACGTGCGCCTATTGTTAACATCTACTTCACTAATCCTCATTTAATCACGTTTTAAAACTTTACACCTGAATCCTCCCTCTCCCAACTTCTCCTCACGTACTCTACAAATTTAGTTCTCAAATTAAAAACATTTTGAAATAAATTAAAAAAGCACTCATACCTGGCACAAACACCGTTCATGCTGAGTCTTGCTGTTTTCAAAATTACAAACCTGTTGAGAGTTTTTATTTTTTTTATTTTTTAAAACCTAGAATTAAATGGTTTGTGCAACTCAAACACCTCTCTAGTTGTGAGCCGGACTCCTAAGGAAACAACATTTATCTTTCTATCGCCGGCTCATATTGCGCCATACAAACCGACATCAAGAACAAGTTACAGTCCTCGAATTTACACTCAAGCAGGCTTCAGGCCTGGTAGTTTCTTATATCTCGAGTGAAACACTCATTCCTGTTTGGTTTTCATTAAACTCAACCTTCATCCAGTCTGAAACACCGTCGAGAAGTTTGTGAAGAGAAATAAACAGTTATTTATAGCAGGAAGTGCATGTTGAATAATGAACACTTTTATGTAGAGTTTTCGTTTATTTTCATTCTGTGAGTTTTTGTATTTGTGTATCGCATATCATCATTGAGTGCCCTCTCCACGTCGAAGGTCGGCTACCATGGAGCGCCATTCCGCTCTGTCTCTTGCTTTGATGGTGCAGATTGTCAGAGGTTGACTTGTCCATCTTTTGATGTTTCTCGTCCATTTTAGTCTTGGTCTGCTTCTGCCTCTTTTACCTTGTATTTTCCCTTCCAAGATTACATTTTGTAGGCTACTGTGTCTTTTTATACGCCCCAAAAATCTCATTTGTCTTGTTTGAATTGTGTTAAGTAGTTCTCTTTCATTTTTAGTTGTTTAAGATTTCATCAATTGTTTTTTTTTCTTTCCATCCATTTCTATCTAATCTTCTATAAATCCACATTTCAAAGGCTTCAATTTTCTGTTCGGTTTTCTTGTCTAATGTCCATGTTTCTGCACCATACAGGAATGTTGAGAAGTGACAAAAAGTAGCAAAAGTGACCAGCCAATGTTTAAAAAAAAGTTGTTTCCTTGTCATCTCTCACCGCCACTTATCTTACCCCAACTTATCTTACCCCCACTTATCCTACACCCACTTATCTTTCACCCACTGTGCCCGCCCTATTGGTTTGATCATCGTATAATTCTTGCTGTGTACCCGTTGAGGGTTTTTGCCAAAACGTCATTCTTTGTTGCGTCTCTCTACTAATTTAGTTGCTAGATGCAATTTTATATTTATTTTACATGTTCTCTGCAGTCTCATATTTCAAATGTTCTCTGCAGTCCCTCATGTATCACATGTTTTCCGCAGCTTCATATTTCACATGTTCTCTGCAGCCCCTGATATATCACATGTTCTCTGCAGCCTCATATTTCAAATGTTCTCTGCAGCCCCTCATATTTTACATGTTCTCTGCAGCCTTTACTGGAGCCCCGACATCATTTCATATTTTATAAACTTAATATTTGGGTTCATCTCTGATTAAAAAAAAAAAAAAAAAAAACTGAAATCCCAGAAGCTGTCATTTCCCTCGGCGCTGACATACAAAATGAGGAAGAGAAGGCATAACGAATCTGACATGGACTGGTAGAAGTGATATCATAATGAAAGCTACCTAAACGTTAGACAATCAAATAGAAACTAACATAATTTATTAATCGCTAAAACAAGAATGTAAATCACATCTAGAATTATCTTTCCAAATAAAATCAAAATAAATGTATGAGTCTAATAACAAAATAACAGAATGGTCGTATTATACATCATTTTACCCCAAGGTGCAAACCCTACTTCTATTTACCGAGTAGCTGACGATCTAACATTCGGTTCCTACTACAGAGCAGATTATAGGATATTCGTTTTCTGGCGTGCAGCTCCTCCCACATTGGGGTAGCAGCCCCGTGTAAGGGTAACTCATTATTAAGCCCAAGGTCGATTCTCCAACTGCCAATTATCCGAATTCCCCTATAAGTGAAATGTTTATTACCTTTGACATTTGTCCATTTCTATGTTTTTTTTATTTCTCCTTTACAATCAGCTTTACTGCAGTTTCACATTTATCTGTATTTCTTTTCCTTGACCCTTTATTAGTACAATACCGCTGCTACTGAGAGCCGCGATAGCTCAGTGGTTTGTGAACTGGACTACAAGGGACAAGAGGTAGGGTTCGATCCCAACCGACGGTTTCCGGTTCACCCAGCCTTTAATGGGTACCGGATTTTTTTCCTGGGAAAGTAAAGCGGCACAAAATACCGACCATATTACCCTAAAAAATCATGTGCTGAAGGTCTGTAAAATTTATGGTCACTAACACCCTATACGCCACTTGGCGTGACGGGGGTACTTTACTTTTTTTTTTTTTTTTTTTTTAAACCGCTGCTACTCTATGTTTGTATATCGTCCTACGTGATTACTCTGTGTATGGCTAATTTTGTTTATTTGCATTTCTGTGTTGGTGTGTTGTTTGTTTGTTTGTTTCTGTTGGAGGCATATTAAGCCGAAACGTTATTCAGATGTTTGTCATCAATTTATTACGTACAGCTTTAACCATATCATTTTTTAATATATATATATTTTTTTCATTTCTCTATTTCTTCCCGAAGTTTCTATAAATGATCTCACATCAGTATTTGTCTCTATAGTGATCCCTTTAACCTCACAGTTTTCATAAATGATCCCACATCAGTATTTGTCTCTATAGTGATCCCTTAACCTCACAGTTTTCATAAATGATCTCACATCAGTATTTGTCTCTATAGTGACCCCTTATCCTCACGGTTTTCAAACTGTGGGTAAAAAAAAAAATTTCCCTGACCCCTTTATTCCCCCCCCCCCCCTTTGAGGAGAACCAGGGGTTGTTTTTAATTACAATAATTGAAACATGAAATTCCAGCACACTTTTTGTCAACGTTATTTTTTTAAATATTAAATCATGTTGTTATAAAAGGGAGTCGCATTATATTTGGAATCATGGGGTTGCAATTTACTTTATTGTTGAGAAATGGGGTCGCAGTATATATGGCTGTTATTTGAGGAAGGTAGCGGGTTACTGGGTTGCTATAAAAGGAGATTTAGAATCAACAAAGGTTGGCTTAACAATTCATTTAACACGCGGGAAATCTAGTCCTCAATTTCATTTTAAAATGGCAATTGCTGTTTTATGTAACCTCGGGGATAGTCTGAAGCGTGACGGATCGTGCTTCACAAGGCAGAAGGTAAAGCTCCAAGCACTAATTTAGCTGCTAGATGCAATTTTATATTTATTTTACATGTTCTCTACAGCCCCTCATATTTCACATGTTCTCTGCAGCCTCTACTCTCGTCCCCTCATATTTCACGTGTTCTCTGCAGCCTCTACTCTCAGCCCCTCATATTTCAAATGTTCTCTGCAGCCCCTCATATTTCACATGTTCTCTGCAGCCTCTACTCTACTTCCAGCCCCTCATATTTCGCATGTTATATGCAGCACCTCATATTTCATATGTTCTCTGCAGCCTCTACTCGCAGCCCCGATATAATTTGATATTTTATAAACTTAATATATGGACTCATCTCCGATTAAAAAAAAAACAACAAAAAAAAACTGAAATCCCAGAAACTGTCATTTCCCTGGCCGCTGACATAAGAAATGAGGAAGATAAGAAAAAGGCATAACCAATATGAGACTGGTGAAAGTGGTATCATAATGAAAGCTACCTAAACGTTAGACAATCGAACATAAACTAATATAATTTATTAATCGCTAAACAACACACACATTTTCTAAAAACCAAGAAAGTTCGCAAAGTCTAGCCTAAAACACTGCAACCAGTTTGTACTTCATCCAGCCTCATTCATTTTGGGTGCTTACTTGAGCTCGTGCGGTGATTAAAGAAATGCATCTCTTCATCATCCGCCCTTAACAGGACGTTAATTGGGAGGGTCTGCGTTATGTTGAGGTTTGCAGTAAAACTGTGATATTTGCGCCTTTCGGCCCAACACATCAGACTTCAGCACAACATCATTGAGTACCGGTTTGTCATCCCTCTTCGATCGGCCAGACTAGACAGGTTAGTTGTTACTGGAGGCACCATGGAGAGGTGGAGCAGAGTCTGGCTGGTTCTGATTCACCGATATTGGCGCAAGCCATCAGCTGTGGGTCGCTGACAACTTCCAGGTCTGCTGCTATCAATCGCCGCTGCCTCGCCACTCATTTAAATTAAACGCGGTTCCATGACTTTTCTTCGTCGAAAACTCTGAGATTGCAGGCAACACAATAATTATCGCGGAGATAAATTAGTTTAGACCAACACCCACACATAGAGTGTGTTCTTCCTGCTGTCAACACCTCCCTCAATCTAGTGAGAGGTTCTCATTCTTTCTGAAGCTGGGTTAACTGCGGGGCTCGTATCAAAATGAGATTTGTAAACAAAAAAGCACAAATGGTATGGCTTTAAGGAATTGGTGGACGACACGAATTTGAGTGACGTTTCTGCTCAATAGGCTTCATCAGGAAGAAACTTACAACACACACACACACACACACACACACACACAGATTGAGTTATTTGTGGGTCATCATCATTGCACTCCGAACATGTCCATAGGTGCTCAGATCCCCTCCTCGGGAAGTCCCACAGTGTCCAGCGACTGACAATTCTAGATACGTAAGTGAATACCTGGGATCAAAACCACGGTCAGTTTATCTAGCAACCAGCACGTTAACCCTGCACCACTGGTTCTCTTGTGATCACTCTTCTTAGCGCTTAACCATTAAGTGCACGTGGATGTCGTTAGTTTAAAAAAAAACGCCACGGTTATCTGCGCCCTATTGGTCCGACACATCTCAACATGAGTAAATATTGCTTTAACAATTTTTCCTTACGGCCGCCATTTTTTACCGTTATATATATTATATGTATTATTCACTTTAAAAAGACAGAAGAAATTTCATTTTATTGATGGGAAATTTATGTCAAATTAATCCGTCCCGGATTAAGGTTTCAAAAATATGGTCACCTTATATATCCACAATAACATTACCTGGTTAGAAGTGATACCTGCTGACCATGATTGACAGGCAGGAAATATTGTCTGGGTTTTAGATTCGGTTATTGTTGAGACTGGGTTAAACTTTCAATTTTTCCGAACTGAAGCTTTGTGACAAGTGTTGAGTAATGACGTGTAGAACACGATTCATGTTAATGCCAAGATGTATAGAGACTTATTGTTGTGTCGACAAACTTCCTACAAAATTGCTTTGGTTGTGTACGAGCAGAAAGAGAACGAAACTAATCTCCAAAGCAATAATCAAAATGAAAACGTAGACAATAACAAAGGAAGAGAATTATATTTCTCTACTGTGCTCTCCTGCTGAGATTTGTAGATAGCGCTGATTGTTTCTGTGTACACTACACTTACTGTGCGTGTGATCGCAAGTTCTTCCTGGCAATTCTTACACAATTGTTGCCAACGAGGCGAACTTTGGTTGCAATATATGCGAATGCGAAGACCAGCCCAAAGTAGCAGTGGTTTGTGAACCTGTCCATCCACGAGTAGTAATAGTTTGTGAACCTATCCCTCCACGAGTAGTAGTAGTTTGTGAATCTGTCCCTCCACGAGTAGTAGTAGTTTGTGAACCTGTCCCTCCACGAGTAGTAGTAGTTTGTGAACCTGTCCCTCCACGAGTAGTAGTAGTTTGTGAACCTGTCCCTCCACGAGTAGCAGTAGTTTGTGAACCTGTCCCTCCACGAGTAGTAGTAGTTTGTGAACCTGTCCCTCCACGAGTAGTAGTAGTTTGTGCCTGTCCCTCCATGAGTAGTAGTAGTTTGTGCCTGTCCCTCCACGAGTAGTAGTAGTTTGTGCCTGTCCCTCCACGAGTAGTAGTAGTTTGTGAACCTGTCCCTCCACGAGTAGTAGTAGTTTGTGCCTGTCCCTCCATGAGTAGTAGTAGTTTGTGCCTGTCCCTCCACGAGTAGTAGTAGTTTGTGAACCTGTCCCTCCACGAGTAGTAATAGTTTGTGAACCTATCCCTCCACGAGTAGTAGTAGTTTGTGAATCTGTCCCTCCACGAGTAGTAGTAGTTTGTGAACCTGTCCCTCCACGAGTAGTAGTAGTTTGTGAACCTGTCCCTCCACGAGTAGTAGTAGTTTGTGCCTGTCCCTCCATGAGTAGTAGTAGTTTGTGAACCTGTCCATCCACGAGTAGCAGTGGTTTGTGAACCTGTCCCTCCACGAGTAGTAGTAGTTTGTGAACCTGTCCCTCCACGAGTAGTAGTAGTTTGTGAACCTGTCCCTCCACGAGTAGTAGTAGTTTGTGCCTGTCCCTCCATGAGTAGTAGTAGTTTGTGCCTGTCCCTCCACGAGTAGTAGTAGTTTGTGAACCTGTCCCTCCACGAGTAGTAATAGTTTGTGAACCTATCCCTCCACGAGTAGTAGTAGTTTGTGAATCTGTCCCTCCACGAGTAGTAGTAGTTTGTGAACCTGTCCCTCCACGAGTAGTAGTAGTTTGTGAACCTGTCCCTCCACGAGTAGTAGTAGTTTGTGCCTGTCCCTCCTCGAGTAGTAGTAGTTTGTGAACCTGTCCCTCAACGAGTAGTAGTAGTTTGTGAACCTATCCCTCCACGAGTAGTAGTAGTTTGTGAACCTGTCCCTCCACGAGTAGTAGTAGTTTGTGAACCTATCCCTCCACGAGTAGTAGTAGTTTGTGAACCTATCCCTCCACGAGTAGTAGTAGTTTGTGAACCTGTCCCTCCACGAGTAGTAGTAGTTTGTGAACCTATCCCTCCACGAGTAGTAGTAGTTTGTGAATCAGTCCCTCCACGAGTAGTAGTAGTTTGTGAACCTGTCCCTCCACGAGTAGTAGTAGTTTGTGAACCTGTCCCTCCACGAGTAGTAGTAGTTTGTGAACCTATCCCTCCACGAGTAGTAGTAGTTTGTGAACCTGTCCCTCCACGAGTAGTAGTAGTTTGTGAACCTGTCCCTCCACGAGTAGTAGTAGTTTGTGAACCTGTCCCTCCACGAGTAGTAGTAGTTTGTGAACCTCTCCCTCCACGATTAGTAGTAGTTTGTGAATCTGTCCCTCCACGAGTAGTAGTAGTTTGTGAACTTGTCCCTCCACGAGTAGTAGTAGTTTGTGAACCTGTCCCTCCACGAGTAGTAGTAGTTTGTGAACCTGTCCCTCCACAAGTAGCAGTAGTTTGTGAAACTGTCCCTCCACAAGTAGCAATAGTTTGTGAACCTGTCCCTCCACAAGTAGCAGTAGTTTGTGAACCTGTCCCTCCACAAGTAGCAGTAGTTTGTGAACCTGTCCCTCTACAAGTAGTAGCAGTTGGTGCCTGTTACTCCACAAGTAGCAGTAGTTTGTGAACCTGTCCCTCCACAAGTAGCAGTAGTTTGTGAACCTGTCCCTCTACAAGTAGTAGCAGTTGGTGCCTGTTACTCCACAAGTAGCAGTAGTTTGTGAACCTGTCCCTCTACAAGTAGTAGCAGTTGGTGCCTGTCCCTCCACAAGTAGCAGTAGTTTGTGAACCTGTCCCTCCACAAGTAGCAGTAGTTTGTGAACCTGTCCCTCCACAAGTAGCAGTAGTTTGTGAACCTGTCCCTCCACAAGTAGCAGTAGTTTGTGAACCTGTCCCTCCACAAGTAGCAGTAGTTTGTGAACCTGTCCCTCCACAAGTAGCAGTAGTTTGTGAACCTGTCCCTCCACAAGTAGCAGTAGTTTGTGAACCTGTCCCTCCACAAGTAGCAGTAGTTTGTGAACCTGTCCCTCCACAAGTAGCAGTAGTTTGTGAACCTGTCCCTCCACAAGTAGCAGTAGTTTGTGAACCTGTCCCTCCACAAGTAGCAGTAGTTTGTGAACCTGTCCCTCCACAAGTAGCAGTAGTTTGTGAACCTGTCCCTCCACAAGTAGCAGTAGTTTGTGAACCTGTCCCTCCACAAGTAGCAGTAGTTTGTGAACCTGTCCCTCCACAAGTAGCAGTAGTTTGTGAACCTGTCCCTCCACAAGTAGCAGTAGTTTGTGAACCTGTCCCTCCACAAGTAGCAGTAGTTTGTGAACCTGTCCCTCCACAAGTAGTAGTAGTTTGTGAACCTGTCCCTCCACAAGTAGTAGTAGTTTGTGAACCTGTCCCTCCACAAGTAGCAGTAGTTTGTGAACCTGTCCCTCCACAAGTAGCAGTAGTTTGTGAACCTGTCCCTCCACAAGTAGCAGTAGTTTGTGAACCTGTCCCTCCACAAGTAGCAGTAGTTTGTGAACCTGTCCCTCCACAAGTAGCAGTAGTTTGTGAACCTGTCCCTCCACAAGTAGCAGTAGTTTGTGAACCTGTCCCTCCACAAGTAGCAGTAGTTTGTGAACCTGTCCCTCCACAAGTAGCAGTAGTTTGTGAACCTGTCCCTCCACAAGTAGCAGTAGTTTGTGAACCTGTCCCTCCACAAGTAGCAGTAGTTTGTGAACCTGTCCCTCCACAAGTAGCAGTAGTTTGTGAACCTGTCCCTCCACAAGTAGCAGTAGTTTGTGAACCTGTCCCTCCACAAGTAGCAGTAGTTTGTGAACCTGTCCCTCCACAAGTAGTAGTTTGTGAACCTGTCCCTCCACAAGTAGCAGTAGTTTGTGAACCTGTCCCTCCACAAGTAGCAGTAGTTTGTGAACCTGTCCCTCCACAAGTAGCAGTAGTTTGTGAACCTGTCCCTCCACAAGTAGCAGTAGTTTGTGAACCTGTCCCTCCACAAGTAGCAGTAGTTTGTGAACCTGTCCCTCCACAAGTAGCAGTAGTTTGTGAACCTGTCCCTCCACAAGTAGTAGTAGTTTGTGAACCTGTCCCTCCACAAGTAGTAGTAGTTTGTGAACCTGTCCCTCCACAAGTAGCAGTAGTTTGTGAACCTGTCCCTCCACAAGTAGCAGTAGTTTGTGAACCTGTCCCTCCACAAGTAGCAGTAGTTTGTGAACCTGTCCTTCACAAGTAGCAGTAGTTTGTGAACCTGTCCCTCCACAAGTAGCAGTAGTTTGTGAACCTGTCCCTCCACAAGTAGCAGTAGTTTGTGAACCTGTCCCTCCACAAGTAGCAGTAGTTTGTGAACCTATCCCTCCACAAGTAGCAGTAGTTTGTGAACCTGTCCCTCCACAAGTAGCAGTAGTTTGTGAACCTGTCCCTCCACAAGTAGCAGTAGTTTGTGAACCTGTCCCTCCACAAGTAGCAGTAGTTTGTGAACCTGTCCCGCCACAAGTAGCAGTAGTTTGTGAACCTGTCCCTCCACAAGTAGCAGTAGTTTGTGAACCTGCCTTCTACGGACAAGTCAGCTTGGCTCACATTCGAAGACTTCTAATTCAACGAGCTATAAATAGATATTGCACAATTTCTGCGGAAGTAAGACTGCCTTGGCTAATGACCACTTTACTCAAAATGCGCCGATGATTATAAAAAAAGGAATAAAAAGATACTTTAAAATAATTTTCCATATAAAAATGGTACCCAACTTCTGTCTAAACCAAAAATATCACCAAAATCATACGGAAGAGACAATCTACATTTATTGCCAATGTGTTGCGAAAAGGCATTGAGAATACTATAAAACGGGTAGAATGATTGGAAAGAAAACAGGAGGAAACCGAAAGAAAAAAAATATGAACAATTTATCCAAATGACATAATCTGGAAGGCAGACTGATATTATAACACGTATGAAAGATCGAGCGATGTGGAAATAGACGATCGTCTATGCCAACCGGCATGGCACAAGATGATGATTATGATGATGATAAGTTCTACCTTTTAGAATTGAGGAATAAATGAATTATACATCAGCATGTTAACTTTAAACAAGCACATTATAAATTTGAAACAAAAATGTTACTAAAATAATATTTCATCCATTCTATTAAAAAAAATAAAATCAAATCAAAGCTAAAAAAAAAAAAAACCGAACGCATGAAAGGTCGGTCTATTCAGACAGCTATTTTAATTAACGTTCAAAAGTTGTTAAGTCAAGCCCTTATGCTGTCAGTCGCCAACAACAGTTGACTCTACAAACATGGCCGACCCGAAACCTCGTGGTCTCGTCACGTACCACTATTTTTTGTAACTTATGTATTCCAATAATTACCTCTTCCCGTCTGCCTTCTGGATGTGGACAGAAAGTTCCGCGAACTTATAAATATCACGTGATCTTATCACTGCTTCTTCAATAACCTTTAGGGTCATGAAATTGATTTTCCCGATCTTTGGGGTTTCCCCAGAAAGTAAACAAGGTGGCAGGTAGCGCTACATGTTCACAGATACCAAGGGATTTGGAGAATGTTTCCCCGAAGTTATCAGAATGCATGAATTAGTAGTTCACCCAAATAAATATGGATTGTTGATAAACATTTCCTCTATATACAACTTGTCACCGATGCGTTTGTGTAAATATAATTTACACATATGTACAAAGTACAGCTATCTTCTGTTTATTACGTACAAGAAGTTGAATGAACGAAACTCAACATCTCAGGCACAAAATACAAATGACAATCAACATCAACAAAACAGAAGTCATGAATGTCTCCAAAAATAAACAGAACATCAACATAACTATAGAAGGCAGAGAACTAAAACAAGTAGAGGAATTCAAATACCTAGGAAGTCTAATGACAAACGATAATTCTTAAACAGCAGAGATAGAATCAAGATGCAACAAGGCTTGTCAAATCATCGGACAGTTATAACCACTATTGTCCAACAAGGAAATAACTCTGAAGGCAAAACGAGCACTATACAATACAATCTTCATCTTAACGTTGTGCTACCAATGCCAGACTTGGACCCTAGATGCAAGAACAACAAGAAAATAACCTCTACAGAGATGAAATGTGTTAGACGAATGACAGGAAACAGTCTGAGAGATAGGATCAGAAATGAAGAACTGAGAAAAAAGCTAGGAATAGCCCCTGCCAAAGAATATATAAGGAAACAACAGATAAAATGGTTTGGCCACGTGACAAGGCAAAAAGAACAAAACACAACACAACGAGCCTTCAATAAACGTTGTGAGAACACCAGACCCAAGGGTCGACCACGAAAAAGATGGATCGATGGAATATTAGAAGCACTAGGAAACATAACAGCAGCAGAGGCGAACAGAAGATCAAAAGGCCGCAAATTATATCTCCCCTCGACGCTGAAAGGCAGACGAGGAAGGAAAGAAGAAGAAGAAGACGTTGAATTCTATCCACTTTTAACACCCCATTCTTCTTTGTATCTCTACGGGAACTCTCTTCTGCCTACGCCAAATGTGTTTTGTTAGAAAAAATGTAATTAATTATATCAATGGTGTCATCGTTCATCATCGAGTGTCGTGTCAGCGTCGAAAGTTTGGCTACCATGGAGCGTCATCCCGCTCTGTCTTTTGATTTGATGGTGCAGGTTCCCACAAACTGACTTGTCCATCTATTGATGTTACTCATCCATGTTAAACTTGGCCTGCCTCTGCCTTATTTATCTTGTATTTTCCCTTCCAAGATTATTTTTAGTAAGCTGCTGTGCCTGTTAAGGAAAAAAATAATAAAATAAAAAATGGTATGTAAGAAGTTTTACGTGACAAGTGGACGCCACAGACTAAACAACGTTTCGGCTCAATAGGCCTTCATCAGGAACAAACAAAAAAAACACACACAAAACTGATAACGAAACAACCAAAACAAAAACAATCGAAATGTGTTAAAGAAAACAACAAAAATAAATAAAACTACCCTGTAAAGGATAAAACTAAGATATAAATACTAAAGTAAACACTAAGGACGAAATACAAACATTAAGTAGCAGCGGTATTGTACTAGTAAAGGGTTAAGGCATAAAAATGCGAAGCTGCAGTAAAGCTGAATATAAGGAAAAATAAAAAAATAAAAAAATGGTATGTAAGAAGCTTTACGTGACAAGTGATTTGTTTAGTCCGTGTCGTCCACTTGTCACGTAAAGCTTCTTACATACCATTTTTTAATATATTTTTTTTAATTTTTCCTTATATTCAGCTTTCCTGCAGCTTCGCGTTTTTATGCCTTAACTCTGTGCCTGTTAACATGGCCCAAAAATCTCATTTGTCTTGTTTGAATTGTGTTTAGTAATTCTCTTGTCATTTTCATCAATGGTGTACAGTGCGTCAAGTTGTGTACCTGGTTAGAGGTTGAAATGATAAAGCTGGCAGTGACTGGGCAACGATATTTGGCGGTGAGGGGACTTTTGCTATTCCTTAATGCAGTTCCATTCCTCGTGTCATTGAGACATAAATACAGTTTTTTTTATTTATTTGTATTGGCTGAAGAACTTCAGGTAACAGCGCGTTGATCACTTAACTATCACTTATAATCTTCTTTTCTTTATCTTTCTCTTCGTCTTTTACTTTATCTTCTTCTTTTCTTCTTCTTCCTCGTCCGTTTCTTCTTCTACTTCTTCTTCTACTTCCCCTCCTCATTTACATTTCAGGTTGTGTGGGATAGTTTGCTGTCTTTTGCTCATCTTTTGGCTTCTTCTGCTGTTGTTTCCTAATGTTTCTAATATCCCATCTTTTTCGTGGTCGGCCCTTGTGTCTGATGTTCTCGTAGCGTTCGTTTGATAGCTCGTTTTGTTGTTTTATTTATCTTTCTATTTTATCACGCGGCCGAACCATTCTATTTGTTTTACTTTATATTTCCAATGGCGGGAATTATTCCTAGCCCTTTTCTCAGTTCTTTACTTCCTGATCTTATCTCTCCGGCTGTCTCCCATCATGCGTCTAACACATTTCATTTTGGTAGTGGTATTTTTTGTTTAATTGTTCATGAGCCCTTACGTCCTGGTTTGGCATTGGTAGCGCAACGTTGGAATGAAGATTGCAATGGGGAGTGCACGTTTTGTCTGTAGTGCTATTGCATTTTTGGACTGCAGTGGTGATAGCTGTCCGATGATTTGAGAAGCTTTGTTTCAGTGGTGATAGCTGTCCGATGATTTGAGAAGCTTTGTTTCAGTGGTGATAGCTGTCCGATGATTTGAGAAGCTTTGTTTCAGTGGTGATAGCTGTCCGATGATTTGAGAAGCTTTGTTTCAGTGGTGATAGCTGTCCGATGATTTGAGAAGCTTTGTTTCAGTGGTGATAGCTGTCCGATGATTTGAGAAGCTTTGTTTCAGTGGTGATAGCTGTCCGATGATTTGAGAAGCTTTGTTTCAGTGGTGATAGCTGTCCGATGATTTGAGAAGCTTTGTTTCAGTGGTGATAGCTGTCCGATGATTTGAGAAGCTTTGTTTCAGTGGTGATAGCTGTCCGATGATTTGAGAAGCTTTGTTTCAGTGGTGATAGCTGTCCGATGATTTGAGAAGCTTTGTTGTATCTTGAGTCTATTTCTGCTGCTTGTGAGTTGTGTGTCGTTACACTTCTTAGTTATTTAATTTCTGTCATCTGTTTTAATTTGAAGATACAGACTTTCATTAATGGATGCTTACGCAGAATAAAAGGATGGAAATGGCAGAACAAAATCACTAACATGAATTATAAAAATGTACAAGTCAAATACCAGTGGATAAAGAGATACAGCGAAGACGATGGCGCTGGATAGGACACACACTGAGGAAGCCAACTGAGAGTATTACACAACAGGCCCTTTTCTGGAATAGCCAGGGGAAAAGACAAAGAGGAAGACAAAGGAATTCTTGGAGAAGACAGATAGAAGTAGAGATGAAGATGATGGGGAAGACATGGCATGATCTTAAAAGAATGGCAGGAAACAGAACGACTTGGAAAGTGTTTGTTGAAGACCTATGCTCCACAGGGAGCTGAAAGGTAGAAGAAGACCTGTTTTATATGTCGGCCGTCTGTCGTTATGATGTTTTGTTTTTCTTTTGCGATATTAACGACTTCTGTTTTATTGATGTTGATTTCCATGTTGTATTAAGTGCCTGTGCTGTTATGACTATTTAAGTGTTTTTGTAAATTTTCTTTCATGCATGTATCAGTGCCCGATCGTCTGGGAGTAGAAGATCGTTAAACTCCTTGATGGGTTGCAATCTTAGATAGGTAGTCCATGTTGATAACAAACAATTATTGAGGATAGTACACATAGCAGTCATATCCCTGCTCTGACTTGAAAGTGATCTGTGCAGCCTGCTGCTGTTCTGACTGTTCAACCGTTGTTGATTACTTTTACATATGTTGGTTGGATGTTGACTTACTCCAGGTGTTGTTAGTATCTCCTATAGTTGTTCGCACCTTACTCGACCGAATGGTTTTTCTTAGTGTACGAAAGCTACGTATATTTTTGTGATTAGTTATATCGTCTCTTCTGCTGATTGTTTTCAAGTGCTTAGGTTATTAGGTTCTCAGCCTGCGTTTCTGTTCGGGTTTCCTGATATTTTGCGTAGTTTTGTGCCATTTTAAATAGGCATTCGAAACATTCTTCCCATCTCTACTGCATTAAAAAAAATATATTATGTAGTATATATATATATATATATATATATAAATCTTCATCCCAACGTTGTGCTACCAATGCCAGTCCTGGACCCTAGATGCATCAACAATAAGAAAAATAATCTCTACTTAGATGAAATGTATTAGACGAATGACAGGAAACAGCCTGAGAGATAAGATCAGAAATGAAGAACTGAGAAAAAAAGCTAGGAATAGTCCCCGCCATAGAATATATAAAGAAAGAACAGATAAAATGGTTTTGCCACGTGACATGGCAGAGCGATCAAAACATAACACAACGAGCCTTCAACAAACGTTGGGAGGGCACCAGACCCATTGGTCGACACGAAAAAGATGGATCGATGTAATATTAGAAGCACTAGGAAACATGACAGCAGCAGAAGCGAACAGAAGAGCAAAAGATGGCAAATTATATCTCCCCTCGACGCTGAAAGGCAAATGAGGAAGGAAAGAAGAAGATATGTGTATATATATAACCCATTATTTGTTAGCTTTTCCACCATCTTGAAACACGTTTTTCTGTAATACAATGCAAAACAGGTCGAAGCTAACAAATCGAACTATCGAAAATAAAAGTGTTTTAACAATTTGGCAATTTATATAGATGCCTATAAGTTTTGTTTCAGTGCGTGGTCGTGCTGCGAAATCCACTGTTCTACTGGATGAAAACCTGGCGTCCGGTGTTCGTAAATCGCGGTTGACAGATCCTTTTTTTTTTTTTAATCGGGTGTGAAATAATAATCCTGAGTCTCACACGTCGTGGCGACTGATTTGACCAAGCGGCATTTAACCCTTCGTTCCTGTCGTGAGCATATTTCCTACTCGGGATAAGCAACAATTCTAATCTCCATGTGGTGACGACCCACCTGTGGACACGTGGCCACATTTTTGTTTTCGGGAGACATCCTCCCCTCCCCCTCTCCCCCCCCCCCTCCGAAAGTGGAACAAATACCGTAAAATGTGGTATTTTCTTCAGAATTATCCAGGTTTGGGTACAGTATTATCCAGGATTTGGGTACAGAATTATCCAGGTTTGGAGACATGATTTTTGGGAGAATGTGGTCGGTATTACGCCCATGCTGCTTTACTTTCCCACACACACAAAATCTGGTAACCATTTAAGGCTGGGTGAACCCGGAAGCTGTCGATCAGGATCGAACCCGATCTGTTGTCCTTTGTAGTCCAGTTCACTAACCACTCAGCTATTACTGCTCTCTTTAATTATGGTATATTTACCTGAAATTATCAATCTTTAATGTTTACATTTATATCAAAACGAGTATGGGAACCGATTAATTCCATTTCCGCGATTGCTTATGAGAAAAAATGGTTTCAGACTTCAAACGATACAGAGTTAGAACGTTCTCCTGGAATAGATTTCAGTTCGATATGCGAGTCAGCTCTGTACCTGATAATCGTTACAAGTTAGGACCTATATCAACATCACCTCCGAGATGCACTGGTGCTCACTTGTGATGTTGGAGGAACGGTACATCAAAACCTTAACCGCTCATTTAAATAAAAAAAATAAAAAAGTGATTGTTTGGACACTGTATTCTTCGAATTAAAAATGAGTGGTGATTGTTTTGGACACTGTATTCTTCGAATTAAAAACAAGAAGTGATTGTTTTGGACACTGCATTCTTCGAATTAAAAACAAGAAGTGATTATTTTGGACACTGTATTCTTTGAATTAAAAACAAGGAGTGATTGTTTTGGACACTGCATTCTTCGAATTAAAAACAAGGAGTGATTGTTTTGGACACTGCATTCTTCGAATTAAAAACAAGAAGTGATTGTTTTGGACACTGTATTCTTCGAATTAAAAATGAGTGGTGATTGTTTTGGACACTGTATTCTTCGAATTAAAAACAAGAAGTGATTGTTTTGGACACTGCATTCTTCGAATTAAAAACAAGAAGTGATTATTTTGGACACTGCATTCTTTGAATTAAAAACAAGGAGTGATTGTTTTGGACACTGCATTCTTCGAATTAAAAACAAGAAGTGATTGTTTTGGACACTATCTTTCGAATTAAAACCCAAAAAAATCATTACTCAAGACATCAAAAATGCGCAAAGCAATTGAGGACAAATTGAAGGAATGTTGGTCTCGAGCTTTTATTTAAATAAAATAACTTAACAAAGATTGATACAAGATCCAAGTAAATAAAAAAATAGAAGTAAATGAACAAAAACAGAACGGATGAAAAGAAGTATTTACTCAAACAACATAACATTCGCGGTAAAGTGCAGCGAGGACATATTTTTAACTGCTGTACTCCATCCAACAAACAATAGAGAAACAATTTCACAAAACAGCTGTGCTTTCGCTGGGATAAGTTTAGAAGATGTGAAAGTGAACTGTCATAGAAGACGACCGAGAATAAACCTCGAACAAAAGGTAGAGAGAAAGTCAACAAAAACATGGCAGGATTTAGCAAATTCCTGACGTCGATGGAGTGAGTATATGTCAGAGTTCTGTTCTTCAATAGCCCAACTGCTGTTTGTGGAATGTGTTATCGAAGTCAATATGGAAATATACTTTGGATTATTTATTCATCTGGTAACACTTGGAGACGTCAACTTGAATATTTTGATGGAGTGCAGGTTTAAGTTTTGGGAAATCTCATGGGTGTACTTCTACTGATGGAGTTGATCAGGGGGAAAGTACGTCTAATAGCCAACTGTATGAACTTTTCTTTGCTGCCCATATGCTCAACACCTGTGTGACATGTACATCAGGCAGTTGCCAAGTTAGAGGTTTTTCTTTTATCGCTTCGGGTTGAGGAGGAGAATAACAAGAAAGCACTCTTCTCTCGGAGCCTCGGTCCCCGAACGGATATTGCCATCGATTCTGGTTAGAACCACAGTACTGTTTCCAGATGTTACGAATTTTTCAAATAATATTGACCCCTAATAGAGGACCCCTGTGCACACGGCTGTTTTCATCATCATCTTCATCTTTTCTGCAATCTGTGTTCTACACAAATGTGTTGGTCTTCCTCTTTGCCTCTTCCTGCTAATGATTCCAAAAAAGGGCCTGTTATGCAATACTCTGTTGCTTTCCCAGTGTGTGTCCCATACAGCTCCATCGTCTTAGTTGTATCTCATCTACTGCTATTTGACTGGTACTTTTTCATATTTCTATGTTAGTGATTTTGGTCTTCCATTTCTATCCTTTTATTCTGTGCAAGAAAGGAATCCTTAATTTTATTTCAATTAAGAACAACTATTAAGACAAGAGTTTTATCTTGGCTAGATCACTTCACAACTTCCAGTCAAATAATGGGCTGCAAATCAACACAATCATCCTGAGATAAACAACTTGCCTGGTGATGCTGTAGCAGGAAGCTCTTAGTTCAAGTTCTTGTTAGGATCATCATCACTGAACGAATCCATATTGCTCCGATATCCCTCTTAAGTCACTGGAGTCTGTAGAAATGTGGTTTTACAGAAGAATGTTGAGAATACCATGGACAGCTAAGAAGAATAATGAAAACGTTCTGGAAGAGGCCAAAGCAAAAAGAGAGCTAATTTCCAAAATTAGGAAGAAACAATCATCATTTTTTGGCCATGTAATGAGAAGAGAACAACTGGAATATATTGTAACGACTGAGAAAATTGAGGGACGAAGAGATAGAGAGAAGCAAAGAGAAAATAAACTAGACAGCTTAAGAGAAAGACTTAACAGAAGTTGAACAACATAAATTATTAATAGGTGCATAGATAAAAAGTTGTGGAGAGGCATGATCACCTACGCCAGCAGGCCCGGTACTTGATGAATTAATCCCTCTTAAGAAATTCTGAGGAGAATTCTGACCCACGTCCATAGCACGGCCAGGGATCCACAATGTGGGTAGGTTTATTGTTAACATGTTACCTACCCGGACTGCGACCAAATTGATGGCCTTTTTTTCGATTTTAACTGCCGAGATTTATTTCAATTGCGCGAGGGCACACGGGATAGCATCAAATGGAAGATGCACCACTGAAAAATAAAAAGTAGAATATATGAGGCCAAAATAGCATTTCATGAAATGAAAAATGTCTTCTCCAACAAGTCTATGTCAATAGAAGTGATAAAGAGAGTTCATCGGTGCTATATAGAGCAGATTGTGACCCATGGAAGCAAATTATTGACAGTAGACAAACAAATGAAAAGACGATTAGAGGCCACATAGATGGAAAACAGAAGTAAATAACTAACACTTTTGCGCGCACATCATGAGAAGATGAAAGTTGGAATACTTTGGTTGAAACTGCCAAAATACAGGGAAAGAAAGATCGCGGACGACAAAGAGAGAAGATTCTAGATATCCTGGTTTCATGGCATGAGAAACAGTCAACAAGATAATTGATACGATGCACAGTGGATAGAAGATTGTGAAGGACATGATCTTCTCCCACGCCAACCGGTATGGCACATGATGATGATAGCTTAGAAATAAGGAACTTCTGAATCAGCTGAAAAAAAAAAAAAAAAACTACTTAATACAATTTGAAAGGGACAACTTAAATTTGTTGGACATTTGAAGAGACATAATACCTTTCTAAAAGTCATTTTGAAAGGGAAGGTATGAGGTATACGAGGCAGAGGCAGACCAAGACTAAAGTGAATTGATAATATTTAAAGGTTTACGGGTGAACCTATAACAACATGCACCATAAAGTGAAGAGTCAGAGTTAAATGTCGCTCCATGGTAGCCAATCAATCTTCGATGTGGAGACGGCACCAAATGAATGAATAGTTTATTGAATTCTAAATTGCATGTATAATAAAAAAAAAAAGAAAAATCAAGACAAGATGTTCATAAAGCATCACGTGACATCAATGTAGCATCACGTGACATCATGTAGCACCACGAGACGCGAAGTTTTCGTTGGAGCAGCGAATGGTTGTGCCAGATAACTGTCTCAGAACAAACTTAATAAACCCCATGTCCTAATCTAATGTTCCAGATAGGCTATCCAGCAGCACGAGACCGGATGTGTTCAAATATAGACACTGTATTGAAATCAGAAGTGACATTATGTGCCGTGATGGATGCATTGATTTAAGTAAGCTATATAGTGTCGTTAGGTTAGTCTCTAACCTAGATAGGAAAACCACCCGACTGGGCTACCGCCTTTCGGACAACCCGTGTTTGATTCCCGCTGGAAGCAGTGTGGGTTGTACTCGTGGTTGGATAAAAAAACACTCCCGCGGTCAACCAAGCCGCTGGCAGAAATGGGTACCAAGGTAATACTCTGGGAAGGTGAGTTTAGATGCATGAAGCGACACTATCCAGAAGTCTTTGAACACTTCTGGATATTCGGCCGAGCACATATGGGTGAAAACTCGCGTCCTAAAACACCGTTTCAAGTCTCGTATATAACCTTTACCTTACCTTTAGTCTCTTCTCTTTGATTGTATAAAGTCATCATCATAACTAATTGCTTCCACAGAACGTTGCATTCACCACAGCTTGACTCAAAGTATCTCTGTCTCTAGCTAGATCTCCAACAGAACGTTACATTCACCGCAGCGTGTTTGAAAGAATGCAGGTCTCTAGCTAGATCTCCCACAGAACGTTACATTCAACACAGCTTGATTCAAAGAATCTCTGTCTCTAGCTAGATCTCCCACAGAACGTTGCATTCACCATATCTTGTTTGAAATAATCTCTGTCTCTAGCCAGATCTCCCACAGAACGTTGCATTCACCATATCTTGTTTGAAATAATCTCTGTCTCTAGCCAGATCTCCCACAGAACGTTACATTCACTACAGCTTGACTCAAAGAATCTCTGTCTCTAGCTAGATCTCCCACAGAACGTTACATTCACCACAGCTTGTTTGAAATAATCTCTGTCTCTAGCTAGATCTCCCAAAGAACGTTGCATTCACCACAGCTTGTTTGAAAGAATCTCTGTCTCTAGCCAGATCTCCCACTTCTTCTGTTGTCATGTTCAAGGTCTACCTGATGTCTTGAAACCACCTTCTTCTTGGTCTGCCCCTAAAACTATGTACAGGAACCCTGACTTGCATGGCTTTTCTTTCCAGCCCGATGGGTCTTCTTTCCAGCCCGATGGGTCTTCTTTCCAGCCCGATGGGTCTTTGGACGTGACCATAGTATTTTAATTCCCTCTGTAGAATGGTGTTTATATCATCATCATCATGTGCTATACCGGTTGGCGTAGACGATCATGTCCCTCCACAATCATCTATCTACAGTGCATCGTATCAGTTCTGTTGTTGACTGTTTTCCATGCCATGACACCAAGCTATCCTGTATTTTCTCTCTTTGTCGTCTGCGATCTCTCTTTCCCTGTATTTTGCCAGTTATTACCAAAGTATTCCAACTTTCCTCTTCTCATGATGTGCCCGAAAAATGTTGATTGTTTCTTTCTGATGTTTTTTTATGTGAGCTCCCTTTTTGTGTTGGCCTCTTTGAGAAATTCCTCATTGGTCTTTTTAGCTGTCCAGGGAACTTTCAACATTCTTCTGAGAAATCCCATCTTTGTGGCCTCTAACCGTCTTTTCATTTGTTTGTCTACTGTCCATGATTCGCTTACATAGGTCAGAATTGGTTCTATATAGCACCGATGAACTCTCTTTCTCATTTCTATTGACATAGATTTGTTGCATAAGATATTTTTCATTTTCTGAAATGCCATTTTGGCCTGAGCTATTCTGCTTTTTAATTCTATTGTGCATCTCCCATCTGATGTTATTATTGTGCCCAAGTATTTGAAAAGTTGCACTTGTTTCAGATTTGTCCTGTCTATTTTTATGCTGCATGATGGTAATGATTGTTTCTTCGATATGACCATTGCTTCTTTTTTCTTAATATTCAGACTGAGACCTTTCTTGTCGATTTCTTTAATTATCATTTCTTGTAGTTCATTCTTTGTCTCTGCTATTAAAACTGTGCCATCCGCATATCGCAAATTATGTATGTTGTGACCATTGACTTCAATTCCTTTGTTTGTCTTTTTTTGGTGTTTATAGACCAGTTCTTGTTAATCATTTAGTCCTTTAATATGTCTTCGTTGCTCGTTTTCATTATCCAAGGTATATTAAGTACTTTACTGTATCATTTTGCTACGAATGCATCAACTTTCTTCCTTTCTCTTTGCTTTGATTATGTAGGTGGTTAGACTCTTAATATAAAGACTTCTTACGTTTTATTTTAAATTTCCAATTGATTCACTTTCTAAAAAAAATTAATAAAAATATCAAATATAAAAAAAAATATAAATGCAAAGAATATGTAAAATAAACATCAAGTATAAGAAACAAATTATACAAATTAAGCAAAGAAATCCACGTTTCTAGGAAGGTGAGAGGTTGTGACTAGTTAATGATAAGGAGGCAAATGAAATATTTTGTGACAAGTGGAACTCTGAGTGATGTAATGAAGGCAAACATAGAGATGATATGGTAGACAGTTGAAGAGAAATTTTGATAATAAGTCTACAGCAGAATTAATAAACAATCATAAAGAGAGATATAACAAGTATAAAGAGAGGTATATCAAGTATAAATTTAGAGAGGTATAGCAAGTATAAAGAGAGAGATAACAAGTATAATTAAAGAGAGATATAACAAGTATAAAAAGAGATATAACAAGTATAAAGAGAGGTAAACAAGTATAAAGAGAGTTCTTCGTATAAAGATTATCAGAAGAATGCTACGAATTCCATGGATCGCAATAATTATAAATGAAGAATGTTCAAAACACACGGAGAAACCAGAAATATCATCAAAACCGTAAGGAAGAGACGATGTACATTTATAGGGCATGTCATGCGAAAAGACGACATTGAGAATAATACAACAGGCATAATGAATGGAAAGAAAAAAACAGAGGAAAACAAAGAGAAAAAATAGCGAAAAACTTATCGAAATGGTATAATGAAATATCACCCACTGAAATTATAACATACATGAATGACGGAGTGATGTGAAGAGAGATGATCACTACGTCAACCGGCATGGAACCTGATGATGATGATAAAGAGAGAAAGTTGTGGAGGACGTGATCGCCTATGTAAGGTAATTTAATGATGATGATGATGTCTAATGTTTAGTACCATCGCGGACCAATGATAACACACGGTTTAATTGTTCAAGTTGCACATGGTAATAACACTGAGCCCTGATATTCGAAACAAAAACAGGCTGTGTATTGAAAGCCTGAGTTTCATTTCAAATAACTGTAATAAAGAACAACAATAAAATAACCGCCAACATTATTTTAAACATTTCTCTGAAACTACTTTAGACGCCTTCACCGATTTTTATAAAGCTCGCGCTTTGAGTTTTCTTGGTTCTGTCACGAATGAGAAAGTAACGTTAATGGCAGAATCCAAGCATAACTAGTTACCTACTTACCTAGACGGTGGAGACAAAGCATCAGGAATCATGACACGCATCGCACTAGCATCAACAGAAATCATGACACGCATCGCACTAGCATCAACAGAAATCATGACACGCATCGCACTAGCATCAACAGAAATCATGACACGCATCGCACTAGCATCAACAGAAATCATGACACGCATCGCACTAGCATCAACTTAAATCATGACACGCATCGCACTAGCATCAACTTAAATCATGACACGCATCGCACTAGCATCAACTGAAATCATGACACGCATCGCACTAGCATCAACTGAAATCATGACACGCATCGCACTAGCATCAACAGGAATCATGACACGCATCGCACTAGCATCAACAGAAATCATGACATGCATCGCACTAGCATTAACAGAAATCATGACATGCAATGCACTAGAATCAACTTAAATCATGACACACATCGCACTAGCATCAACTTAAATCATGACACGCATCGCACTAGCATCAACAGAAATCATGACACGCATCGCACTAGCATCAACTGAAATCATGACTACGCATCGCACTAGCATCAACTGAAATCATGACACGCATCGCACTAGCATCAACAGAAATCATGACAAGCATCGCACTAGCATCAACAGAAATCATGACACGCATCGCACTAGCATCAACAGAAATCATGACACGCATCGCACTAGCATCAACAGAAATCATGACAAGCATCGCACTAGCATCAACAGAAATCATGACAAGCATCGCACTAGCATCAACAGAAATCATGACACGCATCGCACTAGCATCAACAGAAATCATGACACGCATCGCACTAGCATCAACAGAAATCATGACAAGCATCGCACTAGCATCAACAGAAATCATGACACGCATCGCACTAGCATCAACAGAAATTATGACACGCATCGCACTAGCATCAACAGAAATCATGACACGCATCGCATTAGCATCAACAGAAATCATGACACGCATCGCACTAGCATCAACAGAAATCATAACACGCATCGCATCGACTTCTGTCATGTGTAATGGGATAAAGAGGCAACAAAGAACTAGCTACAATCGTGGAGAAGTATGACTTCTGTCATGTGTAATGTGACAAAGAGGCAACAAAGAACTAGGTCTACAATCGTGGAGAAGTATGACTTCTGTCATGTGTAATGGACAAAGAGCAGCAAAGTACTAGGTCTACAATCGCGGAGAAGTATGACTTCTGCCATGTGTAAATGGACAAAGAGGCAACAAAGTACTAGGTCTACAATCGTGGAGAAGTATGACTTCTGTCATGTGTAATGTGACAAAGAGGCAACAAAGAACTAGGTCTACAATCGTGGAGAAGTATGACTTCTGTCATGTGTAATGGGACAAAGAGGCAACAAAGTACTAGGTCTACAATCGTGGAGAAGTATGATTTCTGCCATGTGTAATGGGACAAAGAGGCAACAAAGAACTAGGTCTACAATCGTGGAGAAGTATGACTTCTGTCATGTGTATCGTCTTTGGCCCCAGAGGAAAATGGATGAATGAATCCAAGTATACCGATGATTCTTCTTTACACAAAAACAAGAACAAACTTGTGTATGCAAATATGATTCACACACTCACCTACACACCAGATAGCCTGCATTCAATTCTCGTCTGTGGCGAATTATTACATAGTTTTTTTTATCGGGATAACTATTTACTGAATATTTTTAATCGGCACCAGAGATTGTTCTCTTCTAGAAAGAACAGCTTGGCGTAATACTGACCACACCACACATAAACGTGTCGATGATCATGAAAAGAGGTCTGCACTAATACCTTATTTACCACTCGCCTCAAAATGTAACGAGTACCCATTTTAATTTTTTATTTATATAAAACCCCAGATTAAACTACTGCCTGTTTTCATTTTCTATGGCTGTTTGTCTATGACTATATTTGTCTATGACTATTTTTGTCTATGACTATATTTGTCTATGAATATATTTGTCTATGACTATGTTTGTCTATGACTATGTTTGTCTATGATTATATTTGTCTATGACTATATTTGTCTATGACTATATTTGTCTATGACTATATTTGTCTTCTCCCGTGTG
The DNA here is from genome assembly GCA_032433765.1 of Megaustenia siamemsis. NCBI lineage: Eukaryota > Metazoa > Mollusca > Gastropoda > Stylommatophora > Ariophantidae > Megaustenia > Megaustenia siamemsis. The sequence continues at coordinate 15,206,106 of JAVIAB010000088.1, forward strand.
TTACCGGGGCCTCATTATGTGGGAAGTAAAGAATAGTGACACTGTGACCTTCCAAGCATGTCGTAAGAGGCGACTAAGGAGGTTGATCGATGGCTTGACAAGCTGTCATTGTAAAAAGCATTGTTATGGAAACAGAACCATAGATTTTAGAAGCAGTGATCTCTGCAATATGTGCCATTTTGGCACGCAAGGTTTCTGTTTTTGAGATTATAGTTCTGCCCTATGTGCCGACTTCGGCTCGAAAGGACAACAGACAGATATTTGTCTATGACTATGTTTGCCTATGATCAAAGGAGAGAAGAAAAATAAGTTGACAATAACTGTTTAAAGAGGAAGATTTAAATATTGTTGGAGACACAGGTGGAACAAGAGATGAAGATGATGGGGAAGACATGGAATGTGCCAAGAAACAGAATTGCCTGGAAAGTGTTTGTTGAAGACCTATGCTCCACAAGAAGCTGAAAGGAATAATATTAAAAATAAGTGTATTTATTTTTTTTTCTTTTCTCAGTTCTTCTTTTCTTATCTTCACTAAATGTGTGAGGCCCGCTTAAGAACTGGTTCACTATGTCATCTAGCATGCTCTGAAATGTGACATGTACAAACAGTGACGTAAACGGCGACATGTCAAGCATGAAATATAGGATAATAACCTGGACAGGACATGCATGAACTAGTGACGTAAATATATTGGGAACACGCAAAAAATAATGACGTAAACTGCAGACTCCCAACAACCACTGCTGCAGTTTGGTTGTGACTATACGGATCGTTGACCACAAGAATGCATCCAGCTGGTTGAAAGTTGTGACTCAGACCAGATACATGTTTATATTCGTGTAGGATAATAGAGCAGTGAAGTAATGAAGTAATAGTAGCAACAAAGAAAACGACTTCTCCGCAATGCACAATAAAGACAAGAAGTAAAACAATATTAAAACAGGTAAATGAATTTAAATATCTTGGTTCAATGTTAACCTCAGATGTAAGATGTACAACAGAGGTGAGATGCAGAATAGCTCAGACAAAAAGCAGCTTTCCAAAAAAATTGAGGAAGATACTGTGCAATCCATTTTTGACACTAGAAACAAGAAAAAGAGTTCTTAAATGTTATGTAGAGCCAGTTTTAACATATGGATGTGAATCATGGACAATAGGACAACAGACAAGAAAATCACAGGAGGCTGTAGAAATGTGGTTTTACAGAAGAATGTTGAGAATACCACGGACAGCTAAGAAAAGTAATGAAAACGTTCTGAAAGAGGCCAAAGCAAAAAGAGAGTTAATTTCCAATATTAGGAAAAAACAATAATAATTTTTTGGTCATGTAATGAGTCGAGAACAACTGGAATATATTGTAACAACTGGTAAAAATGAGGGACGAAGATATAGAGGGAAGCAAAGAGAAAAGACAACAGACTGCTTAAGAGAATGGCTTGGCAGAAGGTCAACAACAGAAGTGATAAATAAGTGCTGTCTAGATCGAAAGTTGTGAAGAGACGTGATGACCTACGCCAGCAGGCATGGCACATGATGATGATGATGATGATGATGATGAATAGAACAATAACTGATCCTGAAGAAATAGATAGTGAGGCTGATGAAGAAAGAAAGTTGTTAAGGTAAATTAGGTAAAAAAGCAGTCAAGAATTATGTGACACATGTGAAGAAGAGGCCGGTCGAAATACTTATCATCATCTTCATCATTATCGTCGAGTGTCATACCTGCTGACGTAAGTGAATCATGTCGCTCCACAACTCTTGATCTCGACAGTTATTTATCATTTCTGTTGTTGGGCTTTTGCCGCCATTCTCTTAAGCTGTCTGGTATTTTTTCTCTTTGCTTCATTCTATCCCTTCGTCCCTCAATTTTCCCAGTTGTTACATTATATTCCAGTTGTTCTCTTCTCATTACATGGCCAAAAAATGATGATTGTTTCTTCCTAATATTGGAAATTAGCTATCTTTTTTCGTTGATCTCTTTGAGGACATTTTCATTACTATTCTTAGCTGTCCAGGGTATTCTCAACATTCTTCTGTAAAACCACATTTACAGACTCCAGTGATTTTCTTGTCTGTTGTCCTATTGTCCATGATTCACATCCATATGTTAAGACTGGCTCTACATAACATTTAAGAACTCTTTTTCTTGTTTCTAGTTTCAAAGATGGATTACATAGTATCTTCCTGATTTTTTTGAAAGCTGCTTTTGCCTGAGCTATTCTGCATATCACCTCTGTTGTACATCCATTATCAATGCATGGCTAAAATATAAAGATAGATACTTAGTGACAAAAGAAAAAATAAAGGGTCGGAAAGATACCAAGTTTACAAAGAGAAAAGATACTGGACGGTGTGACGGCTTTGCAGGTCTAACGGGAAAAGATCAACGATATAACAGCTGCACAGTGCACAAGATAGAGAGTTATGGAGGGTCGTGGTATCCAACGCCTCACGACACGGGTCATGAAATGAATGAAGTGTACACAAATATTGTTAACTGTACACATGTAACGAGATAGTTAACCAGGGCAGAGTTTAGTGGCATCTATCTACCGTACACTGCGTGATCATTATCAATGCAGGAATGTTAAAGCTGCAACATATAAACATAATCAGTGGACCCAACAAATTGTAAACATTTATTAATTCATAAATTTCAAAGTAATTTAACTACGCCATAACAGGTAATAACCGTCGTATGTCAGACTAACCGATAAATGAGGCACAATATCTAAAACAGGTCATTCGTGACTAAATCTGCATAGACATTGAAATAGTTTCAGGAGTCAGCCTGGGGTGACTGGGGAAATACCAGACGAGTTGGAGAATAGAGAATGATGCATTCATCACCAGGTGTACATTTTTGAACATGTATATGTACACTTATTAGCAACCCAAACATATGTTAACAAAAAAAAAACTATTTCTATAATTAAGAAACCTGTAAAGTTTATAGCAACTTATTCAAGAGCCAATATACCATAGACCAGAAACAAGGGTCGACCACGAACAAGATGGATTGAGGGAATATTAGAAGCACTAGGAAACATAACAGCAGCAGAAGCGAACAGAAGAGCAAAAGACCGCAAATTATACAGGGTGTTTATAAAGTCTCACTACACTTGGTATCTAGGTCAATTTGAAAAAAAAATGTTTATGACGTCATCACAATATGTGCTCCCACTGTCAATGAAATTTGTTGAATAAGTTTATTGCTACTGGAAATGTGGAAGATGCTCCACGATCTGGTAGGCCTGCTGTGAATGATGAAATATGTTTAGATATCCAAGACAGAATCCTTAAAAGTCCAGACAAGTCATTAAGAAAACTGTCGCAACAAGTGAACTTACCATTGAGCACATATTGTGATGACGTCATAAACATTTTTTTCAAATTGACCTAGATACCAAGTGTAGTGAGACTTTATAAACACCCTGTATTTCCCCTCTACGCTGAAAGGCAGATGAGGAAGGAAAGAAGAAGAAGGAAGAATAAATCCTAGAATCTTACCTGAAAAACCGTAAAAACCTCACAAATCAACAAGGTTGATTCTTATATCCCTAATTGATAACTTGAAAATTCATAAATAGCTCCAAGAATAAAGTATTTACAGCTTGCATAACACATAACATTCTACATGTATTAATAATTGAAAGCTGTGTAAAACTATATGTAAAGTTTTTTTCAATAAAGTTTTATAGCATTTAGAGAAAACTCAACACGAATATACAGGGTGAACCAAAAGTGCGTGGACAGCAAATAAGATTTTTTTTTCTTTTGGTGTTTGTGCTATATTAAATTTTCTAATCACAATTCTGTATTATAAGTATTATTGTATAAAATAAAATGTAATTGTAATGTAATAATTATTTAGCAAAGTGTAACTGTATTAAACAACTTTACTGTATATGTAATCGCAAAATAAATCTGATCATTTACTGTCCACCTACTTTTGGTACTCCCTGTATATTGGAATACACTGTTGGAGTTCTTGGAGTGATGGTGATCACCTACATATCTGTGTCTATCTTAGTCATAATGATATCACACCTGGTTGTCATAAATAATGTGATCTCATTGCTGACTAAAGAAGTAAAGAAATACTTCAGTGTATTGCCGATCTCCGACGAGACTTTAACATTTTGGCTTATATATTAAAGTTGCTAATAGATCGGATATTAATTACCTTCTCCCGACAGGCGGCTACAAGTTGAGGACAATACAATCGGGTTATTTTTACAATTTCATAGTAATCGTCAAGTGTTCTTTTGACATTAGCAACGTGCTTTTGGTACATTGGTAGCATCTGATTTCCATAACTTGTACCTTACCCTCTATTTATGTTGTTATGTTCGAGTCCTGCGTACGATGTGCGTTATAGAAATAAAGTCTAGTATATAAAGGATATTAAAAAAGAACTGGCTTATAAACACCATTCTACAGAGGAAACTAAAATAGCATCGCCACGTCAAAGGTCACAGCGGGCTGGCAAGAAAAATAATGGAAGGCGAGGTTCTGCATCTGCGGCAGACCAAGAAGGTGTTTCAGGACGTCAAGGAGACCTTGAACATGACGACAGA